>CM038795.1:188320038-188920038 GCA_021764765.1 Vicia sativa
CGACCAAGGGGCGAGATCCTTGTTAAATTAGGCAACATAGGATCATCGAGGACTATAATCTTTGTGATGATTTTTGAATCGGGAAGTTTGCTAATGGTACTCTTCGTTAGGGACATGACCATTTTATTCGTAAGGCAACAAGAGAGAGTATCCTAGAGTTGCAAGTGTGAAGAGTGTGTTCAATTGAGATATTTTATCTTATTGTTAGGGATCTAAGCTTTATTGATTAGTCTTTCCATACAATCCTCTTAACCATACATCTAAGTAGTGTATATCTGAGTTTATAAGAGTGCGGAAGTAAATCGGAAAAGTAAAGATTCTACGTTATCACATGGCTTTGAATCGGATACATAGGAGGTGCGAGAAAGTAAATCACGGAAAGTAAAGGTCCTAATTAACTAGTACATACCATGACAATTACATAATAGTAAAAGCGCGTGGAAATGATACATCCACGAGCGATTCACGATAATATGCGTGAAACAAAATTAATCGAGGAAAAGAAATAAAGTCGAGAGAAGCTTGAAAAAGAGTCAGTGAAAAAGTTTGAGGTTAATTAAGTCCTAACTAAGTTAACCTAATTGCTATGTAATCGGGATGTCGGAAGCACTAATTCTAATTATTTTTTAATCAATAAAAGAAATTTAATTTAAATTAAATTAATTAACATAAATTAAACTAATTAAATTAATTAAGAAAAATTAAAACAAAGTTAAGTAATAATTAACCCTATTTTTCTAATTATTTAAACCTAATTTTGTAATTAGTGATTAATTAGTTAGTTAATTAATTTAATTAAGGAAAATATAAAAATAATTACGAGAAAATAGAAAAGAAAAAGATTGGAAAAGTGAAAAAAGACTAGGGGCCTTGAGGATCGAACTCGGTCCCAGGATTACAAACACACGCCTTGCCATCGAGCCAATAGATTTAGTTGTTAAAGAAACACAACCATATGATCAAAAGTGTTCCATGTGTTTTGTTTGAATTTTTCAACACAGCGTATGGGCCCTAGTATTATTGAGCAAGCCAATCGGGTGAGAAAAGCAGCCACGGTGCGATCAACGTTTCAGCGCTTTAGTCCTTCCACCGGACTAGGGCTACGATCATCTTCTCTAGCCGACACAAAACCTAAAACCTACAACATGCATGAAAATGTAAAACAAAAGCCCGGATAGTTGCATTGGTCCTTGCGAGCACGATGGTAGGGTTAGTTTGTCTTAGCGCACAACTAGGTATGAAGCTTCACGATTTCAAAGCCTAACAATGGCGAGGTCACGATTTAGCCATTATAAACCTCATGCGATTGTTCAATCACGCTCTATGACATCTCGAGAACATATTAGTGTGGTTAGTTCACATTGAAACACGATAAAAGCAAAAATATGAAATTCAAAAATGGTATGCAAGCGGGTTCATGATGCGATCGAATTCGGACATGTTTGGCCATGGTTATGGACTGTACCTACCCTTTAATACCTCGAAAACAAGAATGAATGCTTAAAATTGCTCGGGCTGGTGCAAATATGAATTTGATGGTTGAAGTTTGCTTGAATTTTTAAATTCAAACCCTAATGCTTTGGTATTGAATCGTGTCCTTGTGCATCTGAAGGTCTTATGTTTATATAGAGGAAAATTAGGTTAACATTTGTGGTGAAATATATTGCATTGATTGAAAAATATTTGATTGGAAATCAAATGCAATCTTTCAAAAGTTCTTAATTTCATATCAACTCTTGCAGATTTTCTAGCTTGCTATGACTATCTCGGACCTCAAGCAAATCAAACCCACGCCCTTAAGCCTTTCCTTGCATTTTATTTTAATTAAAATTGAATTTTAATGATTTAATTCAAAAATAAATAAATGAGCTTGGGAAAGCTTGTGAAAGACAAAGTTGTAGATAATTAAATTTCCTTCAAAATGAGCTTTGTTGGATAAATTTTTGATGAAGTATGTGAAAGTTATGCACGGTCAAAGTTCATTTGACTTTTCATCAAGAAAGCCTAATTTAGAAACTTTTACTTTTGATCATTCTTTGAATTTTCTTGAGGAATCGTGATCAACCATTGATAAAATGATGAATATGACTTCAAAATGTTGATCTTGGCAAAAATGATGAAGTTTGTTGCATGTTGACCATAGTTGACTCTTTGTCCAATACAACTAATTTTCAACCATATGAATAATTGTGAGCAACTTAGGTTATGAGGCTTAAAACTTGACATGGTGATGCTTTGAAACACAAGAGGAGGCATGATGCTCACTTGAGGCAATAGAACTTAATTTTGACTTGAGAGAAGCAAAACCTTAGCTCTATGTTGATTGCTTAGGAGGGTTCATCCGTCAACCCTTGAGAACTCTTAAGGTGGATATATATTGACTTGAAAATAGGAGGAAAAATTTTGGGGTATAGGGTTTCCCACTATTCTTTCTTTTGATGGGTTAGATTGGTATGTTTGCCTTTCGTGACCTAAAGGTAGAAGATGAAACACTAAAGTGCCCTTGAAATTTGCACTCACGGTTGTATAGAATGAGACCATCGGTTAACGATGTACTACGATGGGCTTTTAAATGTCATTTGGAGAAGATGATGTTGAAGAGTTAGTCGTCGTTAGACTCTATGGTAGCTTTTTGAAAGGGAATGCATCCTGACCATCTTTAAATGAGGTCATTAGTATGCATTGATGTTTAACCAAATATGCAACAATACGTAAGTGGAGAGTTAATAATGTGGTAGGAGATGGGCTTAAAGATGCCATCTAGAAATAGTGATGATAGAAGAGTCGAGAATAAAACTTCGTATCGGTTTATCTAGGACAAGTATTAATCAAGATATAGTTAGTTTCCAAATCTTGTTTGAATTGTGTCTGCTGCTGTTATTTGTTGGTAAGCTACATGCAGTTTCGAGGACTTCATACGGTTTGATCGTGTAGATTAGTCACCCGTCTTGTATCGGAAATTGATATACCGGTTTCCTTGTTGGTAAACTCATCGGTCTCGGGCCTTCATTACCGTTATAGTCGTACATATAGTTTCCTCGTCTGTTTGGGCATTAATCTTTAACATACGCTTTGGAAGTTTGTGAAAACAATTTCTCTGTTGAGAATTTAACACGAAAGAATAAGGTTAGTTTTATGCGTATCATGATGCATGCTATGTGTAATGATGCTCGAGAGTGATATATGCACACATTATGATTTTTATAGATGGTGAAAACATATCCATCTTGAAAAAGATAGGAATGTTTTCTTTGGAGATCTTGACCGCTTGGGGATGAAGAGATAAATATTGAGGATCACGAATGGGAATAAAAGACATGTATATTGCTTTGATGCACTATTTTACCAAGTTTGAGTCGGATATTGATCTTTGCGGAGAATGATGACTATTGTGTGATACTCGTGGGGATGAAGTTCAAGCGGGGATGAAAATGGTGGGGGACTAAATCCTGAAATCGTTTAGGTGGATGTAAACCCTTGCTTGGAATGATGTGATTTTATTACCTTATTATTTCTCGGAGAATGACATAATAAGTTGAGCGTTGTCTTGCTACTTCTCGGGACCAATGTAATAAGAAAAATGAGACAATCCTTTGCTGCGAGGACTTACGTGATAAGTTGATGTTCACTGTGCAGGGACTGAAGTGACAATATACATGATCACTTCTCTAGTACTAACGTGATAAGTTGAAAGTTGATATGTTATTGCTCGAGACCAATGTAGCGAGTTCACGTTCCTTTCGGAGGGCGGCGTGACAATGATGGCGATCCTTTTCGGGACTAACGTGATAAGTTGAAATTTGATCGGTTATTTCTCGGGGACCAATGTAACTGTTACCTTAAACAATCACAAGGTATTCAAGCACGTGTTTTAAAATAATGTGTTCTCATAAGTTAAGGGTAGTTTCCTGAAATAAGGATCTTTTGGAAATTAAGAACAAAGAGTTTGAAAGTTGGTTTTGACAAATTAAAGAAATAAATGATTGAAGAAAATATTAAGTTATAGTGGAATCGACCACAAGTAAAGATAGAGTATTAAGATAAATTATTATTAGGTTTTTGAGTTTATTTTTATAAATTTTAAAATTTTAGGGCTAAATTTAAATTTTAAAAATTATGGAATAATTTGGATTTTTAAAATGTAAAGAGATCAATTATTTTAAATTCAAAATTATTTAAACTAATTTGCAAAGCTTTTGAAAATTTGGAGGTCAATTTTAAAATATTGGAAAATATGAGAACCAAATTGAAAACTTTAAAATAACATTATGACATTCAAATTCTATAAATGTGAGCTAAATTTAAAATCCTTTAACTTTATGTATCATTTAAAAATTATTAAATCTAACTTTATTAAGAATCCCACATTAGATAATATATTGTCTGAACATATATTTATAAGTGAAAGCAATCATCACCTTTCAAATTGATTTTATAGAAATAAATTAGATTCAATTCGCACATTCTAACACGCTTAAATAATTTATTTTAACAATTCTTTATATTTAAATATTTTTTGTCTAAATTATTTTAAATTCTTCAAGACATTAAATTCTCTATTTAAAGTGATTTCAGTGATATAAACTTAGATACATTTGTCCTTTAGTTATGAATTAAGACATTATGTCCACTAATATATTCAATTTTTACGGCATAATCTTTCATTAAACAGGTGCTGGGTGGAAAAGCAAATGTAATATGCATGAGTTGGAGGCCACAGCGATGCCCGTAAATAAAAAACGTCTATTAATATATCTAGAATACAAAACTATGATTACACATGTAGGAAATTTGGAAAAGATAAATAAAGAAAAAATAATAATTAAAATGATTACTCATAAAATATTCTAGAAGGAGAAACACTAGAAAGATCTTTGTCATTCTTTAATTCATAGCATTTGTGTCCTTTCTTTATTTTGGTACTCAATGAATTAGTGGCTTCCTACGAATACATTCACATTGCTGATTATTACACTTTATGATAAAAAATATAAACACATATTTCTTGGACAATCGCTTTCACATTACACAATCACCGATTTCTATAATTGAAAAAAATTAAATAGTTATAAGATTATATCGACAATAAATAATAAAATTTCAAGCGGATGAAAATTTCTATAATTAAAAAATAGTTAAAAGATTATATCGACAATAAATAATAAAATTTCAAAGGATGAAAACATAACTTACTGTCAACATTCATTGTAGCAATAAATGAGGGAAAATAGAATCATAAAATAGAAAAAGTAGAGAGTTGCAACCATATTTTCATTATTTTCATATAACAATTAGAATATAGTTCGTTTACTTTAAAGTGTATACACTTATGCTCTCTTAAACACAATTACAAAGTCTTTAACATTTATAGTGTCTTAAAATGCTCTTTCATAAATTTGAAACATTATTAAATGTCTTTTAACTAGATTGAAAGTCTTGTGTTTATTTTTAGCACAATGTAACATGAAAAACTTACTATCTTGGCCTTTCAGTTGAGGAAGATTGGATCGAAAAGAGTGTTTGAGATTAGGCGAGAGTTATGAAATATTTTCATGAGTATTTTAGGGAACCCTAATGAATATAGGCCTCGTTTTAATGGTGTTATTTCTGGATCATTTCGAAAGATGATAATATGTCTTTTATGTCTCCATTAAGATTCTAAAAGTTAGAATTTGGTGTGCCTCACTGTCTTGAATATGAAATTCCTAACAATATGATTTTAATTTCTCCTTCCTATTTTACCCTAAAATTTGTCTTCATGATTTCTCTTTTATATGGATTATGTTTCTCATTTCATCGGCATCATTCATGTCATGGATGTCATATTCCAATTTTGTTTGGATCTTTTATTATTATATGGTGTGTTATTTCATTTTATTTTGAATAATTAAGACAATATAATTGATAAAGACTTTGATGTATTAGTGAGAGATCACGTGGTTGATTTTCACTTTTGACATATTTTCTCTTTTAATTGTTACTAATTTTATCGCTATTTCTTACTTATTTACATTGTATTCAAAAACAAAACAAAAAACATTTTTATATAATTTACTTTTTAATTTTCGTTTTTTTATTTAATTTATTTTTAATAAAAAGTATTTTATTTTATTTTGTGTATTTTCAGTAAAAAAAGAGTAAAAATCAATTAATTTTTTTTAATGTTTTAATTTTTGTTTTCTATTATTAGCAATTTTTCAAAAAAATGTTATTTGTCATTTAATTTATGATTTTGTACATATAATGGTCAAATATTCAAAAATCCAAAAAAAAAAGGAAAGTGTTCATCAGATCTGTTCTGTTTCTAACAATTTTCACATTTTGAGAAACAATCAAATAATTTTAGAAAGTAATCAATTTATTTGATTATTTTGATTTATTATTTGAATTGCAATTACTTTGTTCTCAATTTGTCAAATCCATTTTACTATAAATATGGTACATATTTCACACACTAGAGGGCAAAAGAAATAAATTCTATTCGGTGCATATTTCTATCAGAAGCCAATTTTGCTACAATAACCACCAGTTAGTTTTATTCATTTATCATCTTTATCTTTTCTTACATTATCTCTCTATTAATGTGTTTACTTTATTTTTGGCTGTGTGATTTCTTTTAGTAAGAATTTTGATTCGCTGATAAACTATTTGTGTGAAGTAAAAATATGTAGATAAGAAATATGTGTATCATTATGTTTGTTTTAGATTTATAATGAAATACTATAATGAAATACTGATGTGTCATAGTACTTCTTATTTGTTACTTTCAATTTAGTTCTTTTTATGTCTATCCATTTAATTTAATACCTAGGTTTACTTAAGTAGGACTTTAAAATTAATAAGATAAAAATTGATACTGGTAATTTATCTTTCAGTAATAATTTAAATATGAAAATTTTTCTTAGTAATATAATTTTACTTTTTAGAATACAAGTTGCAACGTTTTCTCTTTTTAATAAAGTTGTTTTAGTTAGTTTTGTTTAAATTAATTAGACATTGAAAAATATAAAAAAACATAGTGTTAAAGTGATTCTAATTTTACACTTAGTTTAGACCTTTATTTTAATTTATTAATTATAATTAATTTTACTTAGATTAATTAGATTATTTTTCATTTAGGTTAGTATCATTTTTGTTTATAAAATAACAAATATTTCCTTATAAATATTTTACTTAACATTCCTTTCATTAGAAAAATCTTTGATTTGTATATAAATTACTAATAAAAATTATAAAAAATAATATAGATGCATTGCATTGGGTGCTAACACCTTCCCTTTGCATAACCAACATCCGTATCCTTATCTTTATTTTGTGGGTTTTATTCGCTCTTTTTTTTTTTTTATGGAAATAATAAAGTGCGGTGGCAACTCTTGTTTTTTGTGAGTTAAGTTAATTAATCGTTTAATCTCCAATTTTCAGCTACACTTCCTAAAAAGCTTCTAGAATCTTTACAAAGACACGTGAATCATATTTGATCGGTTTCACTCTTTTGCATCTCTATCTCGTAGTTTGAATCTTACTCTCAGTCTTGATCCCTAAGATTAAATCTCATTCTCAATTGAATGATTTTAGGTGTAATAAGGTGGAAGAAGCTGACTTGATTGTTTTGCGTTTTATCGTAAATATTGCGGATAGCAAGAGTCGCCACCGACTTTCTTTTATAATAAAGGAAAAGTAAAAAGAACATGAAAGACCTTTGTTAGATTACGAGTATTGGAGGTAATTATGAAAAGGAAAGTATTAGCACCTTTCCATCCTTAGTTATCTACGGACTCTTAATTGCTTAGCTCACCTTTGAAAACTTGTTTTGTGTGTGATTTATTTGAAAAAATATTTTGACTTTGACTTTGTGATTCTTGTATAGGTCCTTAATAATGTATCTGAAGTGTTTGAAAATATTCGTTTTGAAAAATGTAACTTTGTAAGGATTCTCGTATGAATGTATACAAAGTATTTGTTTTAAAGTATTTTGAAAAAAATGTGAGGTGTGAAAAGTATTTTGATTTGAGCAAGAAATTTAGAGTCTTATTACCTACTCGGGAAGGTCGTTCTTGTTATTTTCCTTCTCTCTAGCACATCTCTATCTATACCATTAGTTGGTAGGTAACTCTATCATGGGATGTGAAGGGAATGACGTAGGATCATCGTTATGATCATTGAGGCAACATGTAAGGACACCTTGGCGGTTCGAAGGGATGATCATCGAGTTATTTGTAGCAACACCAGGGGCGAGATCATATATTCGTAGCAACATCGAGGATCATCGAGGGACTATAATCTTTGTGATGATTTTGAATCGGGAAGTTTGTTAATGGTACTCTTACGTTTGAGGGACATGACCATTTTATAAATGAGCAACAAGAGAGAGTATCCTAGGGGTGCAAGTGTGAAGAGTGTGTTCAATTGGATATTTTATCTTATTGTTAGGGTGATCTAAGATTGATTGATTAGTCTTTCCATATAATCCTCTTAACCATACATCTAAGTAGTGTATATACGGTTTATAAGAGTGCGGAAAGTAAATGCGGAAAAGTAAAGATTCGTTATCACATGGCTTTGAGTCGGATACATAGGAGGTGCAGAGAAAGTAAATCACGGAAAGTAAATGTCCTAATTAACTTTACATACCATGAGCAATTACATCATAATTAAAGATACTGCAGCGAAATTATACATCAGCCGATTCACGATAATATCGCGAAACAAAATTAATCGAGGAAAAGAAATAAAGTCGAGAGCTTGAAAAGAGTCGGTTAACGTTTGAGGTTAATTAAGTCCTAACTAAGTTAACCTAATTGCTATGTGTCGGATTAATCGGAAGCCTAATTCTTATTATTTTTAATTAATAAAAGAAATTTAATTTAAATTAAAGTAATTAACATAAATTAAAATAATTAAATTAATTAAGAAAAATAAAACAAAAAGTTAAGTAAAATTAACCCTATTTTCTAATTATTTAAACCTAATTTTGTAATTAGTAATTAATTAGTTAGTTAATTAATTTAATTAAGGAAAATATAAAAATAATTAAAAATAGAAAAGAAAAAGATTGGATAAAGTGAAAAAAATGGGGGCCTTGAGGTTGAACTCGGTCCCCAGGATTACCAAACACACGCTTGCCATCGAGCCAATAGATTTAGTTGTTATTGAAATACAACCATATGATCAAAAGTGTTCCATGCGTTTTGTTTTGAATTTTCAACACAGGCGTATGGGCTGATATTATTGAGCAAGCCAATCGGGTGAGAAAAGCAGGCCATGGTGCGGTCAATGTTTCAGCGCTTGAGTCCTTCCACTGGAGCTGGGCTCGATCATCTTCTCTCCAAGCCGACCTGAAAACCTAAAAATGCAAAATGCATCGATAATGAAAACAAAAGCCCAGATCGGTTGTATTGATCCTTGCGAGCACGATGGTAGAGTTAGTTTTCTTGGCGCACGTAACCCTAGGTATGAAGCTTCACGATTTCAAAGCCCTAACAATGGCGGTCACGATTTAGCCATTATAAACCTCATGCGATTGTTCAATCTGCTCTATGACATCTGGGAACATATTAGTGTGGTTAGTTCCATTGAAACACGATAAAAACAAAATATGAAATTCAAAAATGTTATGCAAGCCGAGTTCATGATGCGATCAATTGGACGTGTTTGGCCATGGTTATGGACCTTTACCTACCCTTTAATACCTCAAAACAAGAATGAATGCTTAAAATTGCTTATGTCTGCAAATATGAATTTGATGGTTGAAGTTTGCTTGAAATTTTGAACTACAAATCCTAATGCTTTGGATGTTGAATCGTGTCCTTGTGCATCGAAGGTCTTATGTTTATATAGAGGAAGAAAATTAGGTTAACATTTGTGGTGAAATATATTGCATTGATTGAAAAATACTTGATTGGAAATCAAATGCAATCTTTCCAAAATTTCTTAATTTCATATCAATCTCTTCCACACTGCAATTTGCTAGCTTGCTATGACTATCTTGGACCTCAAGCAACTTGAAATCAAACCCACACGTCCTTAAGCCTTTCCTTGCATTTTATTTTAATTAAAATTGAATTTTAATGATTTAATTTAAAAATAAATAAATGAGCTTGGGAAAAGCTTGTGAGAGACAAAGTTGTAGATAATTAAATTCCCTTCAAAATGAGCTTTGTAGGATAAATTTTTGATGAAGTATGTGAAAGTTATGTCTGGTCAAAGTTCATATGACTTTTTATCAAGAAAGCCTAAATTAGAAACTTTTTACTTTTGATCATTCTTTGAATTTTCTTGAGGAATTGTGATCAACCATTGATAAAATGATGAATATGACTTCAAAATGTTGATGTTGCAAAAATGATGCGGTTGTTTGCATGACCTAATTGACTTTTGTCTAATACTGTGATTTTGTACCATATGAATAATTGGTGAGGAAACTTAGGTTATGAGGCTTGAAACTTGACATGGTGATACTTTGAAACACAAGAGGAGGCATGATGCTCACTGAGGCAATAGAACTTAATTTTGACTTGAGAGAAGCAAAACCCTAGCTCGTGTTGATAACTTAGGAGGGTTCATACGCTCGACCCTTGAGGAACTCTTAAGTGGATGTATATTGACTTGAAAATAGGAGGGAAAATTTTGGGGTATAGCGGTTTCCCTATTCAATATTCTTGTACCGAGGAGTTAGATTGGTATGTTTGCCTTTCGTGACACGAAGGTGAAGATGATTGAACACTCGTGCCTTTGAAATTTGCACTCACCGGTGTATAGAATGAGACCGTCGAAGCGATGTGTACTAGAATGGGCTTTTAAATGTCATTTGGAGAAGATGATCTTTGAAGAGTGAGTTGTCACGTTAGACTCTATGGTAGCTTTTTAAAAATGCATCCACAACCAACTTTAAATGAGGTCATTAGTATGCATTGATTTTTAAAAATATGCAACAATCTGTAAGTGGAGAGTTAATAATGTGTAGGAGATGAGCTTAAAGATGCCATCTAGAAATAGTGATGATAGGAGAGTTAGAATAAACCTTCGTATCGGTTTCATCTAGGACAAGCATTCGTCAAGGTGTAGTTAGTTTCCCCGTCTTATTTCGGGTATTAATCTGCTTCCTGTTGTTTGTTGGTAAGTGCATGCAGTTTGGGACTTCATACCGTTTGAGTGTAGATTAGTCACCCCATCTTGTTTGGGAAAATTATCTACCAGTTTCCTTATTGGTAACCTCATACTGACTCGGGCCTTCATACCGTTATGGTCATACATATAGTTTCCTCGTCTGTTTGGGCATTAATCTTTTATACGCTTTGGAAGTTTGTGAAAACAATTTCTCTGTTTGAGAATTTAACACGAAAGAGTAAGGTTAGTTTTATCGTATCATGATGCATGCAATGTGTAATGATGCTCGAGAGTGATATATGCCGCGTTATGATTTTTATAGATGTTGTGATATTTCAAAACATATCCATCTTGAAAAGATAGGAATGTTTCTTGGAGATCTTGACTTCTGCTTGGGGATGAAGAGATAAATATTGAGGATCTGAATGAGAATAACGAGATGTATATTGCTTGATGCACTATTTTACCAAGTTTGGGTCGGATCTTGATCTTTCTTTGGAGAATGATGACTATTGATGTGATACTGGGGATGAAGTTCGGTGAGGGATGGAAATTGTGGGGACTAAATCCTATTAATCGTTTGAGAGGATGTAAACCCTTGTTGAGAATGATGTGATTTTGATTACCTTATTATTTCATGAGAATGACATAATAAGTTGAACGTTGTCTTGCTACTTCTCGGGGACCAATGTAATAAGAAGAAATGCAGACAATCACTGCGCGAGGACTAACGTGATAAGTTGATGTTCACTGTGCAGGGACAGAAGTGACAATATACATGATCACTTCTCTAGTACTAACGTGATAAGTTGAAAGTTGATAAGTTACTGCTCGAGACCAATGTAACCGAGTTCACGTCCACTGCTCGGTGACTGACGTGACAATGTTGACGATCACTGCTCGGGGACTAACGTGATAAGTTGAAATTTGATCGGTTATTTCTCGGGGACCAATGTAATTGTTACCTTAAACAATCACAAGGTATTCAAGCACGTGTTTTAAAATAACGTGTTCTCATAAGTTTAGGGTAGTTTCCTGAAATAAGGATCTTTTGGAAATTAAGAACAAAGAGTTTGAAAGTTGGTTTTGGCAAGCAAATTAAAGAAATAAATGATTGAAGAAAATATTAAGTTATAGTGAAATCGACCACAAGTAAAGTATGTTAAAATTTGAGGAAAATGGTTGAATCTACCAAGGTGCACGAAGCGAAGGAAGTGGTCAAATTTGGTCGTGTTAACTACAAAGGATTTGGAACTTAGTAGAATTCTGCTATTGTTTCTTGCCAAAAAGAGTACAAGTCGAAGTAAGCAAGAAGCAGTTGAGTTTATTAGAGGCGAGAAGGTTCAATATTCAAAGTCTCTAAGCAGTTACCAGCAACGCACGACTCGTTTAAGCGCCAAATAGGTGGCAACATCTGGTGAAGCAGTTACCTTAAAGTTCAAATGTCACCCGTCGATTTCTTTAGGGCAGTTACTTTGTAAATACTATAAATAAATAGTTTCAATGTAATTTCGGTGTGTTCACTTATATACTCAAATCACTTGCAAAAACTCGTTCGTTAGGCGTTATGAAGCAAAGAGTTGAAGAGTGCTTGATGCGTGAATCACCACTTTATTTCAATGCAAAATCTTTACATTTAGTCATTTCTTACGAGAACTTTACTTGCATTTTATTTATGTTTCGAAATATCTTTGCATTATCATTTATGTTGATTCTCTTTTTATTACGAGTTTCGAGTTACCAAAAGTTAGTTGTTTTACTACTTGGTTAGACCAAGTCTAAAGTTCCCAGTCTTTTATCAATCACGAGTCACCGTAGTTGGTAAAATCACATTGTGAAGTCAGTTGTTAATTGTTGCATTTAGGTTTCTTTTGTTGGTCATGAGTCACCGGTCGGTCCGTTAATCATAGTGTGGAAAGCCATTATACTTGTTCCTTAGTCTTAGAAAACCGCTTCTTAGATAAAGATTTCGACGAACTAGTATAATCTCAAAAACCTTAGCATATGTCTTAAGATAAACTCGATCTTGCGGTAACCCTTAGTTTTAAGACTTTGGGATGACCACCGATTGTTTACCATTTTCCATAGTAAACAAATTGGCACACCAGTGGGACCGTGCTAGGAATATGTTGTTAGATGTCATAAGTGTATGAGACTTAGAGTGAGAGTTTGACCAAAGTATATTAAACCACCAACTAGGAGGCGTCGCCTGGGATGACTAACCGTAATGTTGACAAAGTTCCATCATGAATATTAAGTTCGACAGATCGATGGTTTCTCGGGGTTGCACCATTACCTCCACCACATGCAGTGTCAACCACAATCATTGCACCTATTCCTCATACTCATCCGGTTAGTCAAGGAGCCACGATAACTACGACTAAAATCCCACAAGTGCCACGTTTTGGCACTGTAAATCCTCTTTATGGAATGTTGTATTCCTTAATATCGGATATCAGTCAACTTCAAATGCGATGAGTGGTGTCGAGATAATGTTCAAACTTTGAATTCCCTTTAGAGAGATCGCACCTAGGGAAATAATGAGAAACCTTAATAGAGAATCGCCACCACTTTTCTTTTATCCAATAAAGGAAAGGTGAAAAACGAGAAAAAGACCTTCGTTAGGTTCTCGATCTGGGAGGCAATTATGAAAAGGGAAGGTATTAGCACCCTTTTCATCCGTAGTTATCTGGGCTCTTAGTTGCTTAGCTCACTTTGAAAAATTTGCTTTCGTGTTTATGTAGTTTGAAAAGTATTTGAAAAAGACATTTCACTTTGACTTCGTAATGATTCTTGTTGGAATGTATCTGAAGTTTTCGAAAATATTTGTTTGAAAGATGTTTAACTTTGTAATGATTCTCATTGGAATGTATACAAAGTGTTTTTGAAAAGTTTTGAAAAGTGTGAGTGTGAAAAGCATTTTGATTTGGAGCAAGAAAGCAGAGCCTTATTACCTACTCGAGAATGGTCGTTTCCATGTTATTTTCCTTCTCCTTTAAAATAAGGCTATCCATACCATTAGTTGGTAGGTAACTTTATTCATTTGGATGTGAAGGGACAATTGAAGGGTCATCATATGGTCATTGAAGGTAACATCTAAGGATACCTTAGAAAATTCGTAGGGATGATCATCACTTATTCGTGAGCAATAATCGGGCGAGATCATATATTCGTAGGCAACATTGAGGGTCATCGAGGGACTATGATCTTGGTATTGAAGGACTATGATGATGTTATTCGCGTCTTTGCTAATGGTATCCTTGCGTTCGAGGACATGACCATTGTATTCGAAAGTAACAATAGAGGATACCCAAGAGGTGCAAGTGTGAAGAGTGTGTTAAGTTCGGATATATTATCTTGAATTAGAGTGATCTAAGGGTTGGTTTTATCTTTCCATACAAACCCCTAGTTACTATAGAGTTAATATCTACAGAAAAATAAAGTCACGAAAGTAAATGTTCTAAGCTATTACATGGCTTTGGGAAGATACACAATATAGGTGCGGATAAAGGAAAATATAAATCTACCTTTACAGAATAAACCTTGTGACCAATACATTGTTTCTAGAATTGTAAATGCGAAATAGTAAACAAATAATCGAATAATAAGAAAATGTTAGTGAAAATGTCTTGGAAATTAGTAAAAATGTTTTTAGGGTTAGTAAACCAAATTATAAGAAAGAAAACATTTTTGAAATTTCTGGATTGATTTAATTAGGAAAATAATTAAAAGCTAATTTAAATGGTTAATACCAATTAATTAAAATAAAAGGAAAAATTTTTAATGATAAAAAATGAAATAAAGATTTTCTAATGTATTTGTAAAAAATTATTTTTTTTGTGTTTTTGTTGTATTAAAAAAATATTTAAAAGGAAATTAAAATAGAAAAGAAAAGAAGATATAATGTGAAAAATAGAGAACATATGGTTAGCTTGCAAAAGTTATAAAAATATTGTGAGTCAAGGATTGAACCGGGGTCTTGGTAGTCATGGTATACTCCTCATCAACGAGCTACGTGCACATGGTGTTAGTGGTATGGGCGAACTAGTTAAATAATAACACCAAAATTTGAAATATGCTTGAATTTTGGAATAGGGGTTACCACAGCTTGCTTGTGGTATCGAGCTACCACAACCAATGATAAAACACATAAAATATGTTCAATAAATGCAAAGTAAAATCTTCTTACGAATCCATTGGCATCCTTCGTTTGGGCTAATTTTACTTATATCGGGAGTTCCCAATTCAAAATTAGAAACCCTAGATGTAGCATATGCTTCCTACTACAAATCCAATTAAACTATCTGAAAGCATAGAAATAAGATTATGGACACAATTATGCAATCAAAACATGTTGAATATGCGTGTAAGTATGAATTTAATTTCAAATTTTTAAGGCAAACCGTGATCACTGAGGTCGTGATTCTAGAGGTGTTGGTTGATGGTGAAGGCCCGGATCGTCACGAGGAAGCAATGAGGAATCGATTGAAGGCTTGGAACGGATTCAATCGATACAAATCCTTGGTTGCAGGTTGCTTGTGTACCACGGTTTTTGCAAGCTTTGCTAGGGTTCTTCTGCCTTCAAAAATCCGTCCTCTAGGGTTTAGAAACCTTGTGAATATATATATGATGAAATTAGGTTAAGAATTGAGAGGAAAATATATTGCAATCAATGTGAAAATATTTGATTCTTAAATCTTTTCAATTTGCATCAAATGTTTCCAAATTGGTCTTAATCTTGTGCAATCAAGTTTTGAATGAAATTGGCCAGCTAGCATGACTATCTTGGACCTCAAGAATGACAATATCCAGCCTTGCATCAATTGATTTGATTTTTAGTATTTTATTTTAATTAAAATTGGATTTAAATGAATAAATACAAAAATAAATAAAATAAAATAAAAGGAGGAGTGCCGTTGGTCTTGGAGGTTATGTACAATCTTAAGAACAAGCTTGGATCACAAATACTTAGGTCCATTTGGAAAAAAATTGAATTTGCTAAGTATTTCTCTTCATTCACCTCTCCAAAAATGTCAAACTTGTACGACTTGTATCTTGCTTAATTTTTATGTTTTTAATGTTCTTGAACTTTTTAGAAAACTCAAGATGTCCACTAAACATTCCTTTTGGGTTCATCTTCATTGATTTTCCATTTTCATGTACACTTCTTTACAAAAGATGACTTTTGTTGACTTTTAGAAGGACCTATAATATATTGATTCATAACTCTCAAATGAAGCATTTTTGGCCAAAGCTTGTAAGAAGGTTGTAGAAATTGAATTCTCTAAAAATGAGCTTTGGTGGAAATTTATGATAAATTATGTAAAGTTAGGTCAAAGTTTTGTGACTTTTGTCCAAAAACCTAATTTGGAAACTTTGAGTTTTGATCAAATCTTGAGTTTTCTTGATGATTCATGATCAATCCTTGATCGGATAATGAATGTGACTCAAAAACTTGATGTTGACAAAAATAATGAAGTTTGACTGTATGTTGACCACAATTGACTTTTTGTCCAATACAGCGGATTTTCAACCATATGAGCAATTGATTCTAAGCAAACTTGGCTGCGAGGTTTGAAACTTGACATGGTGATACCTTGAGATATATGAGGTATTATGACCACTTGAGTCATTATAACTTAATTTGTCTTGATAGAAGCAAATCCTAGTTTGGGTTGATTGCTTATGAGAGGTTTTTCAGTCAACCTTGAGGAATTCTTGAATATATAGATGTGGAGTGTCTTGAGAAATAGGAGGAAAAAATTTGGGGTATATGATTGTCCCACTGTTCAATCTTCTTGTGTACGAAGGGTTAGATTGGTATGTTTGCCTTGACGTGAGAAGTAGGAAGATGATTGAAACTTTCAGTACTGAAATTTGCACTCGTGGTTGTATGGAATGAGATTGTCGATTGACACTAGAATGGGCTTACAAATTCCATTTGGAAAATATGATATTGGGGAGTGAGTCTTACGTTAGACTATATACTCTATTGAATGAGATTACGGTATGTATTGATTTTTAAGCAAATATGCATCATTACATAGGTGGAGAGATGACCATATATGGTCGGAGATGGGCTTAAAGATGCCATCTGGAGTAGTTGATGATAAGAAAGAGTCGAATGAGCCTTTGTCTTGGTATCACGAAATGAGTATTCTCCGTTTGTAGATAACTTTCCGTCTTGTTTGGTATTAATCCTTGTCTTGTTGTTGCTAAACATGTTTGGTCATTAGATAGTTTTCCGTCTGTTTCGGGTGTGTCGTTGACCTTATGTGCAGGAGATAACTTTCACATGCGGGGAAATTTAACTTGAAAGGATATGATTAATTCTCGTGATTATGATGCATGCGAGTATATGATAATGCTCATGAATGATATATGCCACGTGCTATGACTTTTGAATAATTCATGAATGTAGATGTTGTGGTATCTATCTTGAAGAAGATAAGCGTTACGCTAGGAATCTTTGATTTACGCTTGGGATGTAGTGTTTGATGATGAAATTTGGGAATGATAGGGATGTAAATTCATCAGATGCACCTTATCGACCAAGTTTCAAATCTGGATATTGATGTTGTTGGGGAATGACAATCCTTGAGATATTCAAGCAGGGATGAACATCTAGTGTAAGTCTTGGTGGGAATAATGTGATCTTGTATAATCTATTATCGCCGGAGGCCGACATAGTAAGTTGATTGATGGTGGAGTTGCTGGGGACCAATGTAACAATGATGTTCAACTGCGAGGGCCGACATGACAATGTAGATGATCACTACTCGGAGACTAGCACGATAAGTTGAGAATATAGATAATCACTTGCCGGGGAATAACGTGATGAATTTATAGATCATCATTCGCGAGGACCTATGTGATGATGTAGATAGGATCCTTTGCGGGGACTAACATGATGAGTTGATACGATCACTACTCGGGGCCCGTGGCGTGATTTGATAGGATCCTTTGCTCGGGACTAATGTGATGGATGTTGATAGAACCTTGCCGCAGGGGACTAACATGATGGCTTAGATGATCACTTGCTGGGGACTAATGTGATAACATAGATAGGATCAACGCTGACTAACGTTAAGATGTAATGAATCACGCGAGGACTAATATGATGATGTAGACAAGATCCTTGCTCGAGACTAACATGGTGATATTGATAGAATCCTTTGCTGGGACTAACGTGATGATGTAGATGGGATCACGCCCGAGGACTAACGTGGTGAAGTGAAAGTTGTCTTGCTACCGCTCGGGGACTAATGTAAAGGAAATATAGATCTTCTTGTAAGGATGATGAGGTAGTAATTTTTTTGGAGATATTTGTTTACATTGGGATTGATGGCTCTGTGGGGATTGTGGGGATTATCTGTGGGGATAAAATGACTATGTGGGGATGTCTTGGTGACTTTAGTTGTCATATGAATTCCTAGAGTGCGTAGTAATTGCTATTTATGTTTGCTTTTAGTATATTTGTGAACATATATTTATTGTCGGATGCATATAATCATTCAAAGTAATCATTGGACTTATGGAACAAAATAGATATATGTAAAAATTTTTGAAATTGGAAAAGGGGTGTACTAATTTTGAAAAGGAGCCTATAGGCAGTGGGTTAGTATACAAAGAGAGACAAATAAGGAGGCATATAAGGAGGCCAAAATCGGTTGGCCCAAAGCAATATTCTCACCATTGTGCAATTAAGTGGCAAAGAAGAAAACTACTTGGCCACGTGCATCGACCTAAAGCGGAGAAAATAAAAGCGTGAGCCGGAGAGTCAAAATGCTACGTGTTCTTAAATCGGTGATAGAGTGGATTCTTGTTGATGGTGGTCGATGAAATTGTTGTATGTTGGACTTCACTTTAACATCGATTCTTATGGGCGAAGGTTCATCATCCATGTGGTTGAAAACTACACCATTGGTTTTAACCGTAATGGCGGTGGCGTCCCAGCGGTGTAAGCGTGATCTCATACCATATTTAGTGTGAAATGTTTGATCGACCCTCCAAAAAATGTAAGCTGACCAATAGCATCTTTGCTAGGTAAAAGTGGTTGCATCGAAAGTTCGACGATGTAAATGCCCATTGTCTTCCATTGTTCTATTTTCTCGGTTTCAAATTGCCATCCAAGAACTAAATTTAGGGAAGTTCAATGGAGGCGATCTGAAGTTTCATCTATATATTGCAAAGAAATAGATTTTGAAGAAGATGAAACGAATGGTGATTTCAATTTACGGGTTTTCTGCGAAGAAAGATTGAAAGAAAACAAAGGAAAAGAAGAAAATCGGGAAGTGGGGTATTTATAGCCTCATTGAAGAAAGAAGAAAATAATAAGAAAATCTTTGTGATTTCCTAGGTGTGATCTGATTGACCCGACTTTGTAGGATTTTGTATCCAAATGCGGATAGCAAAAGTCGCCACCGACTTTTATTTTTATCCAATTAAGGAAGGTAAAAGTACGGAAAAAGACCTTCGTTTTAGATTACGAGTTCGGGAATGGTTATGAAAAGGAAGATAGCACCCACTTTCCATCCGTGAGTTATCTAGGGCTCTTAGTTACTCTAGATTACCTTTTAAAATTGCTTTACGTGTGTTTAAAAAATGTTTTGAAAAAGGCATTTAGCTGACTTTGTAATGACTCATGTAGGAGTGTATACAAAGTGTTGGGAAATGTTTTCTTGTTTTGAAAAATTTTGAATTTTGAAAAGAGTGTGTGGTGTGACATTTGTTTTAAGTAAGCAACTAAGAGACTTATTTACCCACTTTCAGTTGATCGTTTCATACTTCTACGTTCCTTTAGAATAGCTAGCCTTACCATTAGTTAGTAGGTAGCTCCATTCGTTGGATGTAAGGTTCGAAGGGACATTGGATGGTCATAGAAGGCAACTTGTGGAAGTATCCTAGCACATTCAAGGGACTATCATCATTTTCGTGGCGACAATCGAGGTCAAGATCATGTATTCGGAGGCGACATCGTGGGTCTTATGATCTTTGTATCGAAGGGACTATGATGATTATTTGGAAGGCAGCGGTGCTAGAATACCTCGTTCGGGGACGACCATTTTGAATTAAATAAGGCAACGAGAAAATTACCCTAAGGGGTGCGTGTGTGAGGAAGTGTGTTGATTTGGAATATGTTATCTTGAAGTTAGTGGGCTATGTTCATTATTATCTTGCCATACCGCCTAGTTACTAGCAATTGATAGGTGCGGAAAGTAAAATGCGGGATGTAAAATGCGGAAGGTAAATGTCTACGCTATTACAAGGCTTTAGAGCGAGATACATAATTTGAAATCTGGAAAATAAAGACCTAATTTTAAACTATTACATCCATGTACAGTTACATTATTGGAAAATAAAATGAAAACGGTAAAAAGCGTCCAATTGGAAGAACACAATGAAACGAACGAAATCGAATATGATGAAATCAGATAAGAGAAAATGTTAGAAAAAATGCAAATTTTTAATTGGAAAAATATGACATCTGGAAATAATGTAAACATGCTAAAATAAATTTTGGGATTTTTAGATGCAATTTAATAATTTAAAATGAATTTAAATGATTTAAATGAAAAATTACAAATAAAAATAAATATGCATGCAAAAATATATTTTCATTTATTAAATTAAATAAAGATTTTATGAGAATGATGTAAAAGAAAATTAATTTTTGATGATTTTTAATGCGAAATAAAAATATGAAAAGAAATAAAATGCATGGAAAATATTAAAAATATGAAAATATAAAATATGAAGAAATTGCAAACTTGTAAAGAATGGTCCCAGGCATGGTTCGAGCAGGGGACGACCCTCAAACAACGAAAACCAACGCTTGACCAAGCGGTGGCATGTTCTCTTGTTTGGAAGCGGGTGGAGTGGAATACAGCGTTGCTCTACGGCTTCCTCCGCTCGCGCCATCCATCGTCTTGACCTTTTGAATTTTTGAAAGATAGCGTCGGCTTTGCTCGGCCTACAGAATACAACAAAATCAAAACCAGACATACATAATATAAATGACATCTAAGGCTATGGTTCGATTCTGGAAGCATTCGAACACGATGGTATGGTCTGTGTCCATTTTTCCATTTAAGCAAAGCCTAAATCGGGTTCGAAACCCTAGCTATGGTGTAACACGATTCGAGCATGGAAATTCAATTGGCTTGCCTTGACTTACAAACACGTTACTAAACACAAAAACAACAACAAAATATGTTAATAATGCGAATAATGAAACACGATTTTGGAATTTTCAAGAACAAACCAAACGGATTTTACGATTACGGATGGATTTGAGCAATGTAAAGGTGCGGATTGATTACGGAGATGTCAAGGAATGTGTTAGACACCTCAAACTTGATTGCAATTTTGAAGTGTGATCTCAATTGCTTGCTTGCCAGGTTTTTGAGCTTTGGAATAGGGTTCTTGAGTCAAAATTTCTACCCTAATTAATGTGGTATGCATCATGTATTTATCTTTGGAAAATTTGGCATTTTTGGTAAGAATCAATCAACATTCAATGAAAATCAAATTTGATTTTTGTACAAAATCAAATTTTCAAAATTCATTCTCAATCCAATCTTGCCAAATTGATCAATTTTCGAAATTGCTGGCATTTGTGGGTTACTTAGTCTCAGGAAGAATAAAATCAATCTTCAATTAATTTTGATTTTATACTTCATTTTAAATTTAATTTGCATTTAAATAAATAAATCACAAATTAAATAGAAAAATAAATCAAAATTCGTGGCATTGGGCTTGGATATTCCTAATTGTATGAGGAATAAGTTTGGATGAAGAAAAACAAGCCATTTGCAAAAATTTGATTTTTAAGTATCTCTCTTTGTGCATTCTTTCAAAATTGCCCAAATTGTGAATAGTGTATCTTGCTCAATTTTCCACATTTTGAGTGTTCTTGGACTTTTGGAAATCTAAGTCCTCTAACCAACCTTTTGGTCTCATCTCAATTGGAGTTTCCATGCTCAATATATCTTCAAAACAAAAGTTGACTTTTTGTTGACTTTGAAAATGACACGTAATGTTTTGAGCTATACCTCTCAAATGAAGCATTTTTGGACATTCTTGTGAGACATGAAGTTGTAGAGAATTGAATTTCCTTCAAAACAAGAGGTGGTGGAAAAATTTACGAGAAAGTATAGAAAGTTATGATCGATCAAAGTTCGAGTTGACTTTTCACCTAGAAACCCTAATTTAGAAAGTTTGACTTTTGAGCAAATCTTGAGTTTTCTTGATGAATCATGATCAACCCTTGATCAAATGATGAATTAACTTCAAAATGAGGATGTTGACCAAAAATTATGAAGTTTGATGTATGTTGACCAATTGACTTTTGTCAATCAATTGATTTTCAACCATCGAGCAATTATAGGAAACTTGACTTGTGAGGCTTGAAACTTGACATGGAGAATCTTTGAAGCATATGAGGAGGCATGAAGACCATTGGAGATGTTGGAAATCCATCTTGACTTGAGAGATACCAAACCCTAATTTGGGTTGATTGTCTAGGAGAGAGTTTGTCGATCAACTCTTGAGGAATCCTTGAGTATGGATGTATGAAATCTCTTGAGTAGATGGAGGGCAAATTTTGGGGTATGACAGTACTGCCCACTTCAATCTTCTTGTCTTGGAGGTTAGATTGACAGCTTGTCTTCCGTGACACAGAGGTGAAGATGATTGAACACTAAATACACACAATTGCGGTTTGGGTGATGATGGGAATGGGCTTCTGAGATGCCATTTGGAGAAGGCTGGGGAATGAGTAAATGCGTTAGAAGTGGCCGTACGCTAGGCTCTGTGGGCGTTCTGAAGGAGAGAGGAGATGGGCTTAAGATGCCATCCGGAGAGTCGTATGTTAGACTTAGGTGTTCATTTTGAATGAAGTTATTGGTTTGTATTGATTTTTAACCATATATGCGGCGATACGAAAGTGAAGAAATGTTGACAAGTAGTCGGAGATGGGCTTAAGAAGCCATCAAAACCAGCGAGTCGTCACGCTAGACTCTGCGATCCTTATTGATAATAAGGAATCGGAATAAATCTTCGTCTGTTACTACGGGAAATAGTAGTTAGCAAAATGTGGATAGCTTCCTGTTGTGCATCGGTGTTGATCCATTGCACATTATCGGAGGATAACGGGCGGTCTTCGGATAGTTTTCCGTCGATTCGGGCTTAATCTACGACCGATCGTCGGAGGACAACCAAGCGGTCTTTCGGATAGTTTTCCGTCGATTGGGGCTTAATCACGGACTGTTTTGCGTCATAAGTGAGTATTACATTTTGGAAAACAAGAGAAACTTTGATAGAATAGTCGTTAGTTTTATCACGGTATGATGTGCGATTGCATATGAATGATATATGCATGAATTATGACTTTATGAATAATGTATGAATGATAAGTGTTGTGATATTTCAAAATATCCATCTTGAAGAAGATGCGAAGGTTACGTTCTTGAGGATTCGACTTCCGCTTGGGGATGTGTGGTGAGAACTCCGCTTTTGAAAGAAAAAGATATCACGGATTCCTCCGATGCACTATCGAGTCTTGGGCCTAGCTATTGTTGAGGAGGGTAGAGGCGAGGAACTCGTTGTTGGAGATCTCATGAGACCATTGAAGAGATGCAGGGAGGCGATTTGTTGGGACCTTGTCGTAGACCTATGAGGAGATTTAGGAAGCGCTCTACTGGGGTTCTAAGTGTAGATCTCATGGAGAGCAATTGATAGTTCTTGGGAGACCTTGGGAGTTCGGGATCCGTTGTGATCTTTAGGGCTGGGGATGAGGATGTAGTTTGCTTGAAGATCGATGTAACATTGCTTGGTCAAGTGGAATTCTGCTTTCGTGGATTCCTTTTGCTTTCTGTGGGGGAAGTTGTGTTGGTGACTTTTGTCGTCATCTCAGTTCACAGGAACTGTAGTAAGTACTTTTGTATGTTCACTTTTCATATGTTTGCGATTAGCTTCTTATTGTCAAGTGATATAATCATTCAAAGCGTTGGACTTATTGCAAACAACGGTGAAAATTGTAAGAGAAAGAACTTGCATTTATTTGAAATGTGGCGTATGGAAGTAGTTTTATACACAAGAAAGGTAAAAAGCTATGGAAACAATCTAGTTAAGTTCCAACTATGCTGGTACTTATATTTCAACTATCTCATCTCCTAATAGGTGAAAGTGAGTGAATTGATCTTCGCCATTTGAATCTTGAATCGATAGCGATGCAGGCGGAGTGATGGAGAGACATAGTAGTGCGTTTAAATCCTAACTTTTGCCTAGACCGCCCTTCGGGTTTCAGATCTGGGATACCCTTTTTGCCCAAGCACGCCTTTTCGGGTTTTCGACTTGCGGTGTACATGTTTTGTATATATCCTTAACTTTTGCCGAACCTTTTGGTTGCCAGGATCTCTATTTTTGCCTAGGCCGATCGACCTAGCGGGTCTTTTTATGCGTAGTATTTTTGACTATGCAGTTCCGCGGGGTGTGGAAAATCTTCACCATCCATGGTGCTAAGTATCATAGCTCCTTGAGAAATCATCTTGACTACAAATGGTCCCTCGTAGGTGGGGTCCATTTGCCCTGGATCACCTTGTGGAAGAATGCGGCATTTACTAGATCACCGACTTGGTAGACTCGGTGCTTGACCTTCTTGTTAAATGCTCGATCATTCGTTTTTGATAAATCATCCATGGCGGATGGGCCGCAGTCGTTTCTCATCAATCAAGTTAATCTGGTCAAGGTGGTGCGGACCCAATCGTCTTAGCTAACTCTTCCTCCGGAGGACTCTAGTTGAGGTATACGAGTCTCGATGGGTAAGGCGGCTTCCATACCGTATCGAGAGAAGGAGTTGCCCCATGGATGTTCGTGCCGTGGTCACGATAACCATGAAGAGCAAATGGTAACATCTCATGCCAATCTTTGTAAATTCTTTGTCATCTTACGTAATCTTCTTAATGTTTTTGTTGGCGGCTTCCTGCCATTCATCTTAGGCCGATATGGAGAAGAATTGTGATGCTTGATCTTGAGCTGCGTCAGAGTTGGTGATTATCTTGTTGTTGAGATTAGAACCATTATCTGTGATAATTCTTTCGGAGTGCCATATCGGCGAGATAAGATTGTGCTGACGATCGAGCCACCACATTCTTGGTGAGCAGCAGACGGTGCTTCTACCACGGTAAAGTAATCAATTGCCACGGGATGAAGCGATGTCCATTGGGCGTGGGCTTGATTTCTCCAATCATGTCAATGCCCCACATTGCGAAGGCCAAGGAGAAGTTAAAACATTCGGGAGGTCTGGAGGTGCGTGCACTTTATCGGCATAAATCGCGCACTTGTGACAAGATCGAGCATAAGCGGTGACAATCGACTTCCATGGTGGACCAATAGTAGCTTTGTTCTCAAAATCTTCTTAGCCATGGTGTGTCCTTTGGAGTGGGTACCAAATCTTGTATCGTGTAACTCTTCCATGATACGTATTCTTTGTTTTCGATCTACACAGTGAGTAAGCACAAGGTGGTTGCGCTTGTATGAATCTGTTCTTTGAGGAAGAATTTGGATGCAAATCTTCTCATGAACTTCTTATCATTATGAGATGCCCTGCGGGTATTCACGAGTCTCAAGATACCTCTTCACGTCAGTACCAAGGTTTCTCTTGCATCAAGCTCACAGACAATATGTTGGTTCGTCGAAACTTCTCGATGATGATGGGGAGCCTCGTTGTCCCATCGACCTTGAACATAGGCGACATAGTGGCTAATCGTGCATAGCGATTCTCTTCTCGTGGAATATGATTGAAAGTAATCTCTTGAGTAAGGGATCAAACTCGAACATGCTCTCGATCTGAATGAGATTCGGATGCTTTGTATCACTCGCCTTAATCGGTGATTACTAAAGCGAGTCTCCATATACTTGCAGAACTTGATTCTTAAGTCGATAGCGACTTTGATACCCATGATGCAACTTCATATTCGCCATGTTGTTAGTCTGCTGAAACATAATCTGGCGGTGAAAGGCGTGTGTCCACTTTGGGGATGTGATGATGGCGTAAATGCCATTGCCAAGTCGTTTGAGGCTCCATCGAACCATGGTCCATCGGGATCCTTGTTCGGGTCCTTAAATGCGGGCTGGTTCTTCTGATCTGTAACTAGTAAAACATCTTCGTGCGGAAATTGATGCATAGGTGATAGTCATCTCGGCGATGAGCCAAATGATCGCTACCACTTCCTTTGATCGCTTTACGAGAAGTGTCTTGGATGTCATATTCGGTCAAGATCATTTGCCATCTTGCTATTCTTCGGGAGCTGGCTTCTCAAATGTATTTTATCGGATCCATCTTGAAATCAACAAGGTAGTGTGGTCAACATATCTTGTCTTAATCGGTGACGCCAAGCAAAGCGTTACAAGTTTTCTCATTGAGTATCTTGTTTCACGATCGGTAAACTTTTGCTAAGGTAGTATATTGCATGCTCTTTTCGACCAGACTCGTCATGTTGCCCCAACACACCCCATTGAATTCTCTAACACCGTCAGTACATGATAAGGTCTTCCTTGGCGGGTGGCATCGGGATAGGAGGACTACATAGGGTACTCCTTGATTTTGTCAAAGCGATCTGGAAATCGTCGTTCCATTCCACTACTTGATCTTTCTTAAGTAACTTGAATATTGGCTCACAAGTAGCGATTAGGTGTGCAATGAATCGGCAATGTAGTTTAATCGGCCGAAACCTCGACTTCCTTCTACGTATGTGACGGCATTTCTTGAATGGCTTTAACCTTAGCGGGGTCAACTCAATACCTTTACCGCGACAATAAACCCAGGAGTTTTAGGATCGACTCAAAGGTGCACTTGTTGGGATTGATCTCGACTGTACTTCTTCAACCTATCAAGCAGTTTTGGTAGATGACAAGATGTTCTTCTTGATGCGTGACCTAGCTATCATGTGTCGACATAGACCTCTATCTCGTGATGAATCATGTCATGAAATAATGTCACCATGGCGCGATAGGTGGCGCTGCGTTCTTTAGAATGAATAACCCTTGTGGCGAAAGTGCCCGTGTATGTGAAAGTAGTCTTCTCCATGTCTTGAGGCCATTTTGATCGATTGTAGGAGAAACCATCCATGAAGGAAAAACCTTATCTTTGCGGTGTTGTCAACTAGAACATCAATGTGAGGAAGTGAAATCATCTTCGAACTTGCCTTGTTCGAGATCTCGTAATCCACACACATTCGTACTTTGCCATCCTTCTTGATGCAGGTACCACATTTGTAACCAGGATAAGTGACTAAGAAACTGCGTTGAGCGCTTCATAACTTGCTTTGATTTTCTCGACATCTCGGGATGCATCGGCGAACTTTACATTTCTTGGGAGAAAACCTTCTTTTGTTGGCAATCGGTGTACCACAATATCAATGTCGAACCTGCATGTCTTCGTATGACCAAGCAAAAACCTCGATAGTCTCGTAGCATGTGAGACCAACCTTTCTTTAACACTGTTCTCAGACGCTCTATCTTGATCTCTTTTACATCTTCGTCGGTGCCCAATTCCAACCTCGACTTGCTCTTACAGTGGGTGTATAACTCGCTCTTCTTCTGTGGCGATCGACAAGTTCTCACGGCACTTCACAATCTTCCTCACTTTCATCTTGACGGTAGATCGGATTATCGAAGTCATATTAGCAATAGCATATTTTTTATACGAGATTCGGAGCGATTATGCGTTATCACGTGGGTGTGTGTAAAACACATAGCTTTTGAAGGGGTGATAAAGTAAAAGAAAACAAACAATTGAATGCAAAAGTCCAGCGATTTTATTGAATGAAAATACGCGACGGATAATAACCCTCATGAAAGCGAGCCATGATGCCGGGCGAGCACTAGGCTTTCAAAGTTTATCGTTCAAAACATAAAGAGATCTGAAAAGCAAAACAAAACAAGAGCAATTACTCGACTAAAGGAGATTGGTATGGCGTCTTGATCTTCCAATTCTTTGAGCCCATGATGCGGAGTTGGGAAGATCCACTTGCGATGTCGAAGTCGTTGTCGTTGTCTTCTATAGCATGGATTCCACTACGGCTGTCGGAAAGGAAGTTGGCGGCACGTTCGCGGCGTATCATCTTGACCCTTGATGGTGAAGCCTAAACCGGTCTTGTCAAATTTGAAAGGAAGATTAGGGTGACCCCAATAGTACTCTTTCCTTCTTGACGGCTTGAGCATCTTTCATGAGGCCATCCTAGGAGGAACTTGTGTAACCGGGGAGTGACGGGAGTCAGCGAGGCATGACTACGGTATTGTTTCAAAAGCAGCGGGGGTCTCGAAGGTTAGCCTTCCACCTCAAGATAGCAGACATTGCGGATATTGACCATATATTCCTCTTCATCGCACCTTTGTAACAACCTTCCCTTTCACGGGTACTTGACTTCGATGTAAGGGAGGGTAGCGCCTGTATCAAGGCGTCCAAGTGGCAAAGGTAGCGGACGAGATGTCCATGACAAAGAAAATAGAGTCAAAGTCGGAGGCAGGCTTTGTGCGAGGATGAGCTCTCCAGCTTTGTCACTTAGAACCATCAAAGCTCTCACAATTATGTCACGGGTCTCGAGAACCAACCCTTGACATCAAGCGATCAGCGGTCTTAGGAAGGATATTGAGCGAGCGGTATCCACCAAAACATGGGATAGTGGTGCCTTGCATTCCAAGAGATGTGTAAGGCTTTGTTATGTTTCTTTCCGCAGTCGAATCGACATCGAGAAACCTAGGCCGTTGTTGGCAGGCTAGCAATACAAACTTGATTTATCGATGTAGTAGTGTCTTGAGCGCATTCTTGAGAAACTTCACCAAGGCGTTAGCATGAGCCTCGAACACAAGAGCGAGCAAGCATGGAGATCTTGGATGAGTCTGTCCCAGCTGTTCCACAACATTGTAGTCGCTCTTCTTGATAATCTTGAATTTCCTCCATTTCTTGTTTGGAGGTATCTTGATAACTTCCTTTGGTATACGGTTGAGCGGGGATGAGTCTTTGGTTCTTTCCCTCTAGCTTGGGAATGGATTGAATAAATTTGGAATCTGTTTGGAGTCATGATGTCTTTTGGAGGAGAGATTTACGGAGAAAACCCTTCGGTTACGGTCACCTTACTTGATCGGTGATATTGTCAATGTCGAGGAATGGTAGCTTCAACGATAAGGTCTTCAATAGTCGGAGGGTCTTGCTTGGCGCCATGATAGTAAACATCGACTCCATAATTCCAAGGGATAGCTTTGTCGGAGGAATATGGGCTGGTCTTGAAGTAATAGAGAGGTGCCACTCTGGGCACGAGGATCGTGAGAGGAAATCCTTATAGTGTTAACATCGGCATAATCTTAAAATCGTCACCCCATCCGGTTGCCTTAACATCTTCAATAGGAATCTTGTAGCTCTCGGGTGTATTTTACCATGTAATCATACTTTCCACTTGGCTGCCCCAGGTATCCCACAGGATGGTGCAATTTCATTCGCATTGTCAATCTTCAACTTAGACATTTCTTCACACTTACGCTGCGGTGGTTTGAAATAGTATCTCTGGTTATTCATCATGCCTGAACACATCTTCTCAACCAAACACAACCATCGGTGCGGGAGGGCACAACGACAATCCTCTGGGCATCACAGGTTGACACGGCTTGCAACAAATTCTTCTTAGGTCATCAGGAGGAATGGTCAAGTCATCTATGTTGAAAACATAAGTATCGTCATATGACATTGGAACTCTTGTCATGGTTAGGCATAGGCGTTGATCACATTGGTCTCAGCGGGAGGATCAAATTCAATGCAAGCTTGAATCATATCTTGAATCTTGTTCTTGAGCCCACAATCATCGATCTATGTCACAGGCTATTGAGTGGTAAGCACACTTAGCATTTGGATTGTACCGGAGGAAGTGTTGACACGAGGAGGATCCCTCAAGGTTATCGACTGCGTTCAACATGTGTTGTAAGGCTTGCGACAATGGCATGTTGATCTTGGTAATCTTCGTGGCGCGTTAAGCTCAGCGTTGTCTCGTTGAGGTTGTCTTGATGTAGGATTGGAGATCACTGCGCCCCAGATTGAGCAGTCGGTCTTGGCTCGGTTTTTATGACCATACACATTAGCTTCTTTCTTACCACCAAAGATCTCTTGCGGTTTGAAGATGACTACTTGAATCTTCCACTCTTGATACCGCCTTCATCGCTTTGCTGTAATATCATTCGGTGAATCAGGTGAAGAATTTCAATCGGATGATTGAAGAATGGGCTTAGTGTCCCCATAAACATATCAACCAACTCCACTATTGGACAAGGGTGGTTGAACTACGCACTGCTAAATCTCTCCACTTACGAGCATACTCCTTGAACTTCTCATCACGACCCATAGACATGCTTTGTAGTTGCATGCGGTGGGTGTCAATTGACATTAGTACTCATATTATGCGTAGAAAGCATCGCCAAAGTCACTCCGAGTCGGATACGGTCATTCTGGCGATAGTACCATTCAATTGGGTTAGGACAAACTCTCTTGAAAATAGTGCATCCACAACTTTACATCATCGGTGTGGGGATTGATCTTACGGACATAGACTTGAAATGCGACTAGGGCAAGACATGCCGTCATACTTAGCAAAAGTTGGAACTTTGAACTTGGGAGGAATCACAACACAGGGACAAGACTTAGATCATCAAAATTCAGCCGGACATCTTGGGTTTTCCACACATTGAGACGGTCTTCAAGTTGCTTGTACTTGTCATCCTCATCGGTATTAGCCATTATCATAGCCCTTCTCAAGCTCGGTGGCTGCCTTCATTACCCATGTTACTTTGTTCATCCTCCTTCTTGACACTTCCTTAAAGCTCTATCAGGTGACTCTTGGGACCACCTTTGTAGCGTCGCCCATGTTGAGGACCAACAACCTTCTTCTTTACATTGATGAGCTTCTTGATCCTCTTGGCCTTGGACCAAGGTGGTGAACATCTGGCCCAGGCATTACAGGCTTGAAGATCTTTGTGCAGGTTGTTCAAAGCCATTTACGCTAAAATAAATAGCGAGCAAATGAGAAAACCAATCTCGAATGTACTGTGATGCAATGTTATGCTATGATATGCAATGTTTATGTGAATGCCATGCAATGTTTTCAAGGACCTTAGAGATTTAAATTTGTTAAACAAGCAATGAACAAACATTTATTAGTACTCTTTTATTATTATTTTTCTTTTTTAAGTACAAGAGATAGTTCAAAATCAATAAAAAAACATAAACATCCTAAAGCTCTAAGTCTCCATGGTGCGCTTCCTCTTGGTGTAGATGTGAGGCGTTGATGCTTCGCTTCCTCATGAAGTAGCTTTGTCAACTCTAGCACTTTCTTCTCGCTTGCATTCTTGAGCTTCAAGGTATCCTTTCTTCCTTAAAATGAATCCGGATCTCTTGAGTCTTCAAAATCGGTAGGCATGTCGGGATGAAGAGCGGTATAGGGTCGTCACCTATAAGCAGGTTCCATAATTCTTGGTAGAGCAGGGTGAATGGCATCATGAGGTTTGAGCTCGAGCTTCACCCATTTGAGGTAAGGTTCCCAAGGAATGGGATTTTGGTGCCCAAAGTCTTGGTATCGATCTTCTTTACCATGCTCAAGCGTGTATGAACCTTCTTGATAATGGAGATCGTGGTTGTAGTCGAACACAACATCTTGGAGAAGCATATCATGTGGACCATCTTTTGAGCAAAACCAAAGCGGCGTAGAGCTAAAGAAGGGTTGTAAGTAATACCTCCCTTATACCAAGTAGCGGTACATTAGAATTCTCCACGCTCGATGAAAGTGAAGTCCTTTTGAGAGAAAAGTTCCAACGGATATCGAATGAGAGAGTGACATCAATCTTTGAGACCATCTCGACCTTTGTTCATTCTTCAAAGCGATGGAGGAAGGTCGAAATAAACCACCTTGAAATAGCGGTATACAACACATGAGGTTCCTTGTCTCTTAGTAATGCAGTGTGGAAGAATGTGGATGTCTCCAGTAAGGTAGGCCGCAGGATTGCGGGTGAAATAATTTGATGGCATTGATATCTATGAATTGATCCGAGTTAGGAAATAGAACCAAACCATAAATCAACAAGGCCTGAATATTTTCAAATGTGGAAACTCATAACTTTGAGAATTCTCGAGCTTTCTTGATTAAGAACTTGGAAAGTAAACCCTTAACTCCACTTCTAGTTTCCCAATTGGCTTGATGTCGGCGCTTAAGATGTAAAGCGGATCACGATGTCTTCGTGCTTAGGAACCTTTTCTAGACCGGTGAATGGCATTTGATCAAGAATAGGCATCCCAGTAGCTTAGAGAACTCTTCAAGGTAGGAACAATGATAATATGGGAATGTAAAGCAATGGTGCTTGGATCAAAAATGAAATAGGACATGCATCATATCTTCTTCAAAACCGAGATAACCAAATCAAGTAGATAACCATGTCTTTTGATGGCCGAGCATGGTGAGAATTTACGAAACCAATTCTTTGGTGAAGGTATACCCGTGAGTTGATTCGGATTGTCTTTCTAGAAGCCATAATACCTACAAAAGCAGCAAAGATAAATCCTAGGTCCTTGAAATAGTTAGAAATGATATGCAATGCGAATGATGTCATGATGTCATGTTTAGCACACAAACAATTCACACAATGAGCCTAGGGTTAAGGCTTGCATGAGGTATAGGTGATTACCCACCAAAAGTTTGAGTTGGTTCATCTCCTATAATAATGCTAGGGTTCTAGGAATCTCACATCATCGATCTTTCTAGTGGCGTTTATTTCAATCTGACGGCCAAGTGGTCGATCGAAAATATCCCAAAGTCGATCTCAATGGCGTAGCATCAGTATCAACCAACCTTAGTCTACCTGCAAAGCCCATCTCACTACCTTCTAATGGCTAAGATGGGTCAATTAAGGTTCTAAAAGTTTAGTTAGCGCTTGATGACACCGCGAAGCCAAATACTATCTTCAACTTGGGAATGAAGAGTATCGGGACAGTGTCACGCTAACGTAGCCATCATGTTGACCGTTTAGTTATACATGATGCAATCTTCTTATAAAGGGTTAGATTGGTATGTTTGCCTTTCGTGACACGAAGGTACAAGATGATTGAGTCTGAATTACACACAATTTGCACTCGTCGTTGTGGAATGAGATTGTCGATTGACGATGCCTTTAGAATGGGCTTACAAATTCCATTTGGAAAATATGATATTGGGGAGTGAGTCTTCGTTAGACTATATACTCCTATTTGAATGAGATTACCGGTATGTATTGATTTTTAAGCAAATATGCATCATTACATGTAGGTGGAGAGATGATCATATATGGTGGGAGATGGGCAAAGATGCCATCAGGTAGTTGATGATAAGAAATTAAGAATGAGCCTTTGTCTTGGTATGTACGAAATAGTATTCTCCGGTGTAGATAACTTTCCCGTCTTGTTTGAGTATTAATCCTTGTCTTGTTGTTGCTAAACATGTTTGGTCATTCGGATAGTTTTTCCGTCATTTATTGTATCGTTGACCTTATGTGCGGGAGATAACTTTCACATGCGAAATTTAACTTGAAAGGATATGATTAATTCTCGTGATTATGATGCATGCGGTATATGATGTGCTCATGAATGATATATCACGTGCTATGACTTTTATGAATAATTCATGAATGTAGATGTTGTGGTATCTATCTTGAAGAAGATGAAAGCGTTAGAATCTTTGATTTACCTTGGGGATGTAGTGTTTGATGATTGGTGAGGGAATAATAGGGATGTAAATTCATCCGATGCACTATCTGACCAAGTTTCAAATCTGGATATTGATGTTGTTGGGGAATGACAATCCTTGAAGATATTCAGCGGGATGAACATCTAGAGATGCAGTCTTGGTGGGGAATAATGTGATCTTGTATAATCTATTATCGCTGAGGCCCGACATAGTAAGTTGATTGATGGTGGGTTACTGCTCGGGGACCAATGTAACAATATTGATGTTCACTGCGAGGGGACTGACATGACAATGTAGATGATCACTACTCGGAGACTAACGTGATAAGTTGAGAATATAGATAATCACTGCGCGGGGAATAACGTGATGAATTTATAGATCATCATTGCGCGAGGACCTATGTGATGATGTAGATAGGATCACTGCTCAGGGACTAACATGATGAGTTGATCTGATCACTACTCGAGGGCGGCGTGATGTTGATAGGATCCTTTGCTCGGGACTAATGTGATGGATGTTGATAGAACCAGCGGGGGACTAACATGATGGCTTAGATGATCCTTTGCTTGGGGACTAATGTGATAACATAGATAGGATCCTTTGCTTTCGGCGACTAACGTTAAGATGTAGATAGAATCAACGCGAGGACTAATATGATGATGTGACAAGATCCTTTGCTCGGGAACTAACATGGTGATATTGATAGAATCCTTTGCTCGGGGACTAACGTGATGATGTAGATAGGATCACTGCCCAGGGACTAACGTGGTGAAGTGAAAGTTGTCTTGCTACCGCTCGGGGACTAATGTAACGAGAAGAAATATAGATGCTGCTGTAAGGAGATGATAGAGTAGTAATTTTTTTGGAGATATTTGTTTCTGTTGGGAGTGATGGCTCTGTGGGGATTGTAGGGATTATCCTGTGGGGATAAAAATGACTATGTGGGGATGTACTGGTGACTTTAGTTGTCATATGAATTCCTAGAGTCTGTAGTAATTGCTATTTATGTTTGCTTTTCGTATATTTGTGAACATATATTTATTGTCAGATGCATATAATCATTCAAAGTAATCATTGGACTTATCACGAACAAAATAGATATTGATAAAAATTTTGAAATTGGAAAAGAATTGTACTAATTTTGAAAAGGAGCCTATAGGCGAGCGGTTCGTATACAAAGAGACAAATAAGGAGGCATATAAGGAGGCCATCGGTTGGCCCAAAGCAATATTCTCACCATTGTGCAATTAAGTGGCAAGGTGAAAAACTACTTGGCCACGTGCATCGACCTAGGCGAGAGAAATAAAGCGTGAGAGCTAGAGAGTCAAAATGCTCGTGTTCTTGGGTGATAGGGCTGGATTCTTGTTGATGGTGGTCGATGAAATTGTTGTATGTTGGGCTTCTACTTTCCCCGATTCTTATGAGAGAGAGGTTCATCATCCATGTGGTTGAAAACTTCGCCATTTGGTTTAACCGTAATGGCGGTGACGTCAAGCGATGTAAAGTGATCATACCATATTTAGTGTGAAATGTGTTTGTCGACCCCTCAAAAATGTAAAAGCGACCAATAGCATCTTTGCTAGAGTAAATTTGGTTGCATCGAAAGTTCCGACAGCGTAAATGCCCATTGTCTTCCATTGTTCTATTTTCTCGGATTTCTAAATGTGCCATCCAAGAACTAAATTTAGGGAAGTTCAATGGAGGAAGCGATCTGAAGTTTCTATCTATATATTGCAAAGAAATAGATTTTGAAGAAGATGAGCAGGAATGGTGATTTCAATTTACGGGTTTCTCACGAGAGAAAAGATCGAAAAGCAAAGGGAAAAGAGAAAATGCGGAGGTGGGGTATTTATAGCCTCATTGAAGAAGAAGAAAATAATAAGAAAATCTTTGTGATTTCCTAGGTGTGATACGGTGAACGACTTTGTAGGATTTTGTATCCAAATGTGCGGATAGCAAGAGTGCCACCGACTTTTATTTTATCAATTAAGGGAAGGTAAAAGTACGAGAAAAAGACCTTCGTTAGATTACGAGTTAGGAGAATGGTTATGAAAAGGGAAGGTATTAGCACCCCCTTTCCATCCGTAGTTATCTGGGCTCTTAGTTGCTCTAGATCACCTTTTAAAATTGCTTTACGTGTGTTTGAAAAATGTTTTGAAAAAGGCATTTCGCTTTGACTTTGTAATGACTCATGTAGGAGTGTATACAAAGTGTTCGGAAATGTTTTTTTTTGAAAAATTTTGAACTTTGAAAAAGTGTGTGGTGTGAAAAGCATTTGTTTTAGAGTAAGCAACTAAGAGACTTATTACCCACTTTCAGGGATCGTTTTCATACTTCTACGTTCCTTTAGAATAGCGCTAGCCCATTAGTTAGTAGGTAGCTCCATTCGTTGGATAAGCGGGACATTCGAAGGACATCGGATGGTCATAGAGGCAACTTGTAGGAAGTATCCTAGCATTCAAAGGACTATCATCATTTTCGTGGCGACAATCGAGGTCAAGATCATGTATTCGGAGGCGACATCGTGGGTCTTATGATCTTTGTATTGAAGGGACTATGATGATTTATTTGGAAGACAGCGGTGCTAGAATACCTCTACGTTCGAGGGACATGACCATTTTTGAATTCGTAAGGCAACGAGAGAAAATTACCCTAAGGGGTGCGTGTGTGAGGGAAGTGTGTTGATTTCAGAATATGTTATCTTGAAGTTAGTGGGCTATGTTCATTATTATCTTGCCATACACGCCTAGTTACTAGCAATTGATAAGGTGCGGAAAGTAAAATGCGGGATGTAAAAATGCGGAAAGGTAAATGTCCTACGCTATTACAAGGCTTTGGGGCAGATACATAATTTGAAAATGCGGAAAATAAAGACCTAATTTTAAACTATTACATCCCATGTACAGTTACATTATTGGAAAATAAAATGAAAGCGGTAAAGAAGCGTCCAGAATTGGAAGAACACAGTGAAACGAGAGAAATCGGAAAATATGATGAAATCAAGATAAGAGAAAATGTTAGAAAAATGCAAATTTTATATGGAAAAAATATGACATCTGGAAATAATGTAAATATGCTAAAATAAATTTTGGGATTTTTAGATGCAATTTAATAATTTAAAATGAATTTACAATGATTTAAATGCAAAATTACAAATAAAATAAATATGCATGCAAAAATATATTTTTAATTTATTAAATTAAATAAAGATTTTATGAAAATAATGCAAAAGAAAATAATTTTGATGATTTTTAATGCAGAAATAAAATATGAAAAGAAATAAAATGCATGGAAAATATTAAAATATGAAAATATGAAAAATATGAAGAAATTGCAAACTTGTAAAAGAATGGTCCGGCATGGTTGAGCAGGGACGACCCTCAAACCTTGAAAACCAACGCCTTGACCAACGAAGGTGGCATTCTCTTGTTTGGAAAGCGAGAGTGGAATACAGCGTTGCTCTGCGGCTTCCTCACGTCGCGCCATCCATCGTCTTCAACCTTTTGAATTTTTGAAAGATAGCGTCGGCTTTTGCTCGGCCTACGAATACCAACAAAATCAAAACCACGACATACATAATATAAATGACATCTAAGGCTATGGTTCGATTCACGGAAGCATTAGAGCACGATGGTATAGGTCCTATTGTCCAATTTTTCCATTTAAGCAAAGCCCTAAATCGAGCTCGAAAACCTAGCTATGGTGTAACACGATTCGAGCCATGGAAATTCAATTGGCTTGCCGAAAGCTTGCAAACACGTTACTAAACACAAAAACAACAACAAAACATGTTAATAATGCATGAATAATGAAACACGATTTTGGAATTTTCAAGAACAAACCAAACACGGTTTTCGATTACGGATGGATTTGAGCAATGTAAAGGTGCGGATTGATTACGGAGATGTCAAGGAATGTGTTAGACACCTCGAACTTGATTGAAAGCGGCTGGAAGTGTGATTCCAATTTGCTTGCCACGGTTTTGAGCTTTGGAATAGGGTTCTTGAGTCAAAATTTTACCTAATTCGTGTGGTATGCATCATGTATTTATCTTTGGAAAGATTTGGCATTGTTTTGGTAAGAATCAATCAACATTCAATGAAAATCAAATTTGATTTTTGTACAAAATCAAATTTTCAAAATTTGATTAATTCTCAATCCAATCTTGCCAAATTGATCAATTTTGAAAATTGGGCATTTGTGGGTTACTTGAGTCTCAGGAAAGAATAAAAATCAATCTTCCAATTAATTTTGATTTTATACTTCATTTTTAAATTTAATTTGCATTTAAATAAATAAATCACAAATTAAATAGAAAAATAAATCAAAAATTCGTGGCATTGGGCTTGGATATTCCTAATTGTATGAGAAATAAGTTTGGGTGAAGAAAATACAAGCCCATTTGCAAAAAATTTGATTTTTAGAAGTATCTCTCTTTGTGCATTCTTTCAAAATTTCCCAACTTGTGAATAGTGTATCTTGCTCAATTTTCCACATTTTTGAGTGTTCTTGGACTTTTTGGAAAGCCCTAAGAGTCCTCTAACCAACCTTTTTGGTCTCATCTCAATTGGAGTTTCCATGCTCAATATATCTTCAAAACAAAAGTTGACTTTTGTTGACTTTGAAAATGACACTTAATGTTTTGAGCTATACCTCTCAAATGAAGCATTTTTGGACATTCTTGTGAGACATGAAGTTGTAGAGAATTGAATTTCCTTCAAAAAGAGGTGGTGGAAAAATTTACGAAAGTATGAAAGTTATGATCGATCAAAGTTGATTGACTTTTCACCTAAAACCTAATTTAGAAAGTTTGACTTTTGAGCAAATCTTGAGTTTTCTTGATGAATCATGATCAACCCTTGATCAAATGATGAATGTAACTTCAAAATGAGGATGTTGACCAAAAATTATGAAGTTTGTTGTATGTTGACCACGATTGACTTTTGTCCATCTGATTGATTTTCAACCATCGAGCAATTATGCGGAAACTTGACTTGTGAGGCTTGAAACTTGACATGGAGAATCTTTGAAGCATATGAGGAGGCATGAAGACCATTGGAGATGTTGGAAATCCATCTTGACTTGAGAGATACCAAACCCTAATTTGGGTTGATTGTCTAGGAGAGAGTTTGTCGATCGACTCTTGAGGAATCCTTGAGTATGGATGTATGAAATCTCTTGAGTAGATGGAGGGCAAATTTTGGGGTATGACACTGGTTCAGATCGTGTCAAGTCGAGGACACGTGATCACGAGATTAAAGCGGTGGTGGGCCATGCCACTAAAAGCGTAATGATGATGGATAATAAATGATCACGTCTCAAAGTTGGCGTGATATGTTTCATGATTACATGACATCACGGAAAGGGCGAAATAGTAGCGTCCATTTTTAAGGTAGTGGGAGCGACTTCGATTCGAATCAAGAGATGACACTTCAAAGATATTATCTCATATGTGTCGAAATTGAAAATGGAATCTCTAGGGGCATTTGTTACCTTAAAAATCATAAGGTATTGACACGTGTATTATATAAAGGTGTTCTTATAAGTTAAGGGTAGTTTCTTGAAATAAGGATCTTTTGGAAATTGGAATAAGGTGTTTGAAAGTTGGTTTTGGAAAATTAGAAAATCGTTAGTGAAGAAAATATCAAGTTATAGTGGAATCGAACACAAGGAAAGAATGTTAAAATGCGAGAAAATGGTCGAATCGACCAAGGCGCACAAAACAAAAGTGGTCGAAATTTGGTGGTGACTACAAAGTTGAACTTAGAATAATTACGCTATTGTTTGCTTGCAGTACATGTCGAGTAAGCAAGAAGAAAATGAGTTTATCGAGGCAGGGAAGGTTCAAAATTCAAAGTCTCTAGCGGTAACTTATGTGCCACGACTCGTTAAGCGCCAAAAAGTAACATAAAGTGGTTACCTTAGAGTTCGAATGTCACCCGTCGATTTCTTTAGTGTAGTTACTTTGTAAATACTATAAATAAGTAGTTTCAATGTAATTTTTGTGTGATCACTTGTATACTCAAATCACTTGCAAAAACTCTGTTCATCCTGAGCGTTAGGAAACAACGAGTTGAAGAGTGCTTGATGTACGTGAAAACTTTATATTTCAGTTATTTCTTCTGAAAACTTTACTTGCATTTTATTTACGTTTCAACAATATCTTTGCATTATCGTTTATATTGATTCTCTTTTCGTTACAAGTTTCGAGTTAATAAAAGATTCAGTCGACACTTACTTCGGTTAGAACAAGTCTGAATTTCACAGTATTCTGTCGGTCACGAGTCACCATAGTTGGTAAAAATCACATTGTGAAGTCAGATTGTTAATTGTTGCATTTAGGTTTCTACTGTCAGTCATGAGTCACCATTCAGTCGAATCTAGTCATAGTTTGGAAAACCATTATACTTGTTCCCTTAGTCTTAGAAAACCGTATCTTAGATAAGGATTTCGACAGAACTAGTATAATCTCAAAAAACCTTAGCACAAGTCTTAAGATAACCTGGTCGATCTTGCGAGCCACCCTTAGTTTTAGGACTTTGGGAGGACCAACAGTTGTTTACCATTTTCCACAGTAAACAGTAATAGAGTTGACGTTCACAGCTCAGGGACTGACGTGACAAGATAGACGATCACTGCTCGGGGACTAACATGATAAGTTGAAAGTTGACTTGTTACTGCTCGGGGAGTAATGGAACAAGAAGAAATGTAGATACTGCTTGTTGTACCCCAAAATTCGCCCATTTTTTAATATAAATAATTTGCTTATACTTAATCAATAGGTGCATCGCATACATATCATTCCTGCATTAACCATAGGTTCGAGATTTTCTAAATTGTATGAACCTGTACAATTCTGAAGAAGAAGTTTGGCTCCAGAAGCTGAATATCTGAGGTTCTGTTGTTTCAAAGCGTCTTCTCAATATACAAGATGTGTGTGTCTGAAAAGCTTTTGGCTGTATCTCGAAGATTGAGGTTTTGAGGTTTTGATTGCCTATCATGTGGATATTGATTACAGTTTTGAGCTACGATGTGTTGTGATTGAATATTTGAGCAAAATTGTTTCTATGGCCTTCTGTGAGTCTTGAAGTATCTGTGTATGACTTATCGATCCACGCGATTCATCAGAAAATCAAGAATGGTCGGATAAAATGATATTTGAATGTGTGTATTGAAAAGTCAGCAAAAGTTAAAGTTTGACCGAGTGAAATTTCAGGTCAAAATTATGGTCGAAAGTCGACATTTGAGAAAATATGATCATTTGCTGAGAAAACTCAGAAGAATCGGGTGAAAACAAGATTTCTTGCAATTTAAGTAATCTTGGACTTGAAATTTCTAAGTTTTAAGTACTTTGTGTTCGCGGAGCCAAGTTGTCGATTCCGTATCTTGCTCGTTTGTGTTCAAAATTTCACGAATGAGTAACCGTTGGAAAGAACGTATTTCGTACTCCGAATTTGTCCTTGTGAAGAGTTTTCCAAAAATGCCCGAATTTCGAGTTATAAAGCTCCGATGTTCGAAGTTCACAACTTTGGAAGTTTTACACTTAGTGAAAATTTTAAGTGTTTTTAACACGTTCGAGTACTTGATTTCGGAGACATTTTAAACATGTTTTGAGGCGTCGATTCGAGTTGAGTTCAAAATCAAGGTTGTTCATTTAGCGGCAATCTACAACTTTGCTGAAGAAATCGAATCCATTCGGGAATCAGATAAAAAATTATGGAGCTCGGAAGTTACGGGTTATCATTTCTCAAAAATTCAACACTTAGAAATATTTTGAAGTGTTTGTTTCTATGCTCAAGCTGATAGTTTCGGGTTCGATTTTATCATAGTTATTGGCTCCGAATTAAAAAATATTCAACTGCAAAGTTGTTCATCTCGCAGCAGTCTACAAGTTTTCTGAAGGAATAAAATTTATTCGGGACTCAGATCGAAAGTTACAAAGCCTAGAAAATAAGGAATCGTCATGTTTGCAATATTCAAATGGTTGTTGTGCGCATGTTTTTGTCATTGATTCGATCGCCGCACGGAAAAATTCTGAACATGAAAGTTGGAGTTTGTCATGTACTCTACAAGTTTCGTTTAGGAATTATTTCGTTTCGGACGTCGGAGCGGGAAATATGAAGCGCCGTAGGTGACAATTCGAAATTGCCAAAATACAAGATGGTGCATGCATTTTTGCCAAGCATATGGAAGCATTATATCGAGCAGTTATTGTGCACATGTTTGAGGCTGTTTTCTCGTTGATTCGATCGCCGCATGAAAAACTCCGAACACAAAAGTTGGAGTATGTCATGTACTCTACAGGTTTTGTTTAGAAAGTATTTCGTTTCTGACGTTGGAGCGAAAAATACGAAGCACCGTACTTGACAGTTTGAAGTTGGAAAATTGCTAGATGTTATGCTTGGAACTTGCCCAGCCAGGTCTGGACTATTTATTCGGTGATTAAGGCTCCGTTTGGATTTTTGTCGAACTACAAAGTTGTTCTATCACACTTGCTCTTTCTGATGGGGTCAAGTTTACGTCGTTTGGTCGAGTGTCGGAAGAGTTACGAAGCTACAAAGTAGTACACTTGGCATGAATAAATTGTTGGCAATGCATAGAAAATTCCATGATAATGTAATTAGTGGTGATGCGGTAAGTTCGAAGCTGTTTTTAAGCGAGCTACGGGCCTCGATTCGAAAACTTTTCAACACGATAAATGTTTGTATAAATATATTCTACAACTTTGATCTTGGAATTTTGTATCGAAAACGAGTGCGTTCCGAGTTATAATGCCATGAAGCATGTGCATGTGGTTAAAAGGAATGGTTTTCTTCATTTGAAAAAAGGTGATGCAACATGGTGTAAATGTGCTATAATTAACAATAGAAACTCCCTCCTCATTAAGTGGTGACCACGGCAACAGTAAAGGGGAGGTTAAAAAAAACGTTTTTCTTTCTTTTTTCACAGAAGGCATTGATCTTTTCGGGGGGATATCTCATTGGCCATCCACCAATCTTACTTCTCCTCCATGGCAGTTTTCATTCATCCATAACAAACTTGATAGAAACACCTCACACCTTACTCTCTCGAGCCATTTTTCTCATAACAGAACTTGATCTCAACACTAACAATTTTCCTTCTCTCTTGATCACCTCCAACCACCATTTGCTTTACGAATCTTTAAAAACTCCCACCTAACTACCACACCACGACCTCTCTTTCTTCCTCACGCTAACAACCATAACTAACATCTCACATCTTCCTCACCTCTCGCCATTTTTCTTCCATGTTCTCCTCATTTCTCAATAGCCACCATTCATGCCTTCTATCACCTCCTCATCATCACCTTCAACAACCAAGAACGAAATTTTCTTCTCCATCATTATCCTCTCACCATAACCACCATTCCTTTGTCATATAACGTAACAAACTCCAACGACTTTAGCGACATCGAGAAACTCCCTTCTCCCAGTTTTACGTGGTGTTATCATCTATGTCCTCTCGAATTCGGATGCTTCATCGATCTTAACTCTCGGTATCAAGAAAGCGTTAGGTTCGTCTTCATCTTCGTTAAGATTTGAGGGAAGCATTTTAAGCTCTTATTCTTGGAATTCCAGCATCGAGCGGATTGATTTCATGGATTAAGGATAGGTTCAACAACCTGAAACTACAAGTATTTGAGTTTTCCATATCGAGATCTTGTTTCTGTGATGAATTTCCTACACGATGAAGCGAGTGGTGTACAAAACTGGGCCCAGATTCACGATCTTCTCGAAGTTTCGAAGGGAGCAGTGGTGGTTTTCGCTTGGGATGGACACCGTCGACGACGGAGCTTCTCCAAGGAAAGGACGAATGGAGAGGTGTTCTGGCGACCTCTTTACGGTTGCTATCCCAACCCTAGAGGTGTCCTTCTTCTACTGGTACATGAATATCCATTACTAGCTGTCATACCCCAAAATTTTCCCTCTTACTTCTCAAGACATTTCATATATCCATACTCAAGGATTTCACAAGGGTTGATCAGACAAACCCTCTCCTAAGCAATCAACCCAAACTAGGGTTTGGCTATCCTCAAGTCAAGGTAGACCTCCAACACTTCCAGTGGTCATCATGCCTCATCATATGCTTCAAATAATCTCCATGTCAAGTTTTAATCCTTACAAGTCAAGTTTCCTCAGACAATTCCTCAGATGGTTGAAAATCAGTTATATTGGACAAAAATTCAACTGTGGTCAACATACAGTCAAACTTCACAATTTTTGGTCAACATCAATATTTTGAAGTGATATGCATCATTTGATCAAGGTTTGATCATGATTCATCAAGAAAACTCAAGATTTGATCAAAGGTCAAAGTTTCCAAATTAGGGTTTTTGAACAAAAAGTCAACAGAACTTTGACCAGGCATAACTTTCACATACTTTATCAAATTTTTTTCCACCACAGCTCATTTTGAAGAGAATTCAAATATCTACAACTTCATGTCTCACAAGCTTGGTCAGAAAATGCTTCATTTGGGAGTTATGGATTAAAACATTACAGGTCCTTTTCAAAGTCAACAAAAAGTCATCTTTTTGTAAAGAAGTGTTCTTGAGCATGGAAACTTCAATTGATATGAAACCAAAGAGGTTCTTTACAGGACATCTAGAGATTTCTAAAAAGTCCAAGAACACCAAAAAATGTTAAAAATTGAGCACGATACACCTTGCACAAGTTGAGCATTTTTGAAGAGGTGCACAAAGAGAAATATGTGACAAATGCAATTTTTTTCCAAATGGGCTTATAATTTTATGATCCAAACTAGATCTTAACATTATCCATGACCTCTCTACACCTTGCCACGCCTCCTTCCTATTTTTTTAATTTGTTTTTGAATTTAAAGCATTTAATTCAATTTTAAATAAAATAAAATATAAAAGCAAGGTATAAAGCAAGTTGGGCTTGGTTTCTATCAATCTTGAGGACCAAGGAAGCCCACAATACATGCCAAATTCGTGAAAGAATATACAAGGAAGAGAAAATCCAATTTTGGAAAGATTTGATGAAAATTTACAAGGAAATATTTTTGCATTCAAAGCAATATATTTTTTCATTCTTCTTGATCAAATCTCTTGCTCTATAAATACATAACACATTCACAAGACCAAAGGACGAAACCCTAGCCTCATGAGCCAACCATAAACTTCAAAAAATTTCCAAGAAACTTGTAAATTCGTGCACGATTTTCCAGCAGGTTTCAAGGTGATCCAAGCATTCCATTATATTCCTGAGCATTTCAGGAGTCCATCCAAGCCTTTACACATAGCCAAAGCATTCCAGATCGTGTCATCCAAGCATCACCGGTTTGGTATTTTTCTCAAATTCAATTTTCATAATTCATGCATTATTAATTGTTTTCAATTGTTTGAATGATCTCAGGACATCCATTAGAACATGTTTGATGCATAACATGTGAGGTTTGACCCAAAAACCACAAACTGCCATTGCTAGGGCACGTAGGTCTGTTTGTTTCGAAACTCACTCTACAGGCGTTTTTAGGGCAAACCATTAACACCATTGGATTCGCAATGGTCGAATTAGGGGGATAGGGTCCTTCTTGTTTGTTTATTTGCTTTATTTTGCAGGTTTAAAAAATCATCCCGCTGGAGAAGATGATCGGAATTAGGTTTCCGGCGAGATCCTCTGCGTTGAAACGTTGACTCCCTACGTGGCTTTGCATGATTGGTTGATTTGAATCCAGGGGTCCCACGCATGTGTTCTTGATTTTAAATTTGATTTTCTGAAATTGATTCCATACATATATTTATGCTTCCATTAAAATGAACGGATGTATTGTCGCCCCAGTGGTTGCTAGCACGCTCTTAAGTCTCTTGCCCTCTCTAAGGTCGCGGGTTCGAACCCCACCTTTTGCTCTTTATTTTTACAATTTCAGGTTTTCACAGGATACCACATAAAAACAATTGGAGGCGTGATCTAACACCACGTGCAGTGTGGTCCAGTGGTAAAGTTTTGAACCAATGACTTCCAGGTCACGGGTTCAAACCTCAGAAGGACCAACTGATTTTTTTTATCACTTTTCCAAACTAACTCTTTTTCTATTTCTTAACATATTTTCTTATTCAATTTAATTTCTTTTCAAACAATTTTCTAATGCATTAAAAATCACCAAAAAATAATTTCTTTTTTGCATTTAGGACAGAAAAATCTTTATTTAATTTTTAACATAAAAATTAATATTTTTGCATGCATATTTTAATTATTTGTTAATTAACCATAAAATTAACTTTTAATTATTTTTCTTCATCAAAACCAATCCAGAAAATTCCCAAAAAAATTATTCTATCATCTAATTAGGACTACTAACCTAAAATCTTTTTTCCTAATTCAAAAATCCTTTTTTTACTAACATATTTTCTCTTATGCGAACTTATCTTTTCCGATTATTATGTATCTGCTTACAGGTTATAATAGTTAGGATTTATTTTCTCGCATTCTTTTCCAATATTATGTAACAGCTCATGGGATGTAATAGCTTAATTAGGATTTAATTTCTACACTCCTATATTATGTAACTGCCCCAAAGCCATGTAATAGCGTAGGACATTTACTTTCCGCACTTTATTTTCCGTAATTTACTTTCTGCACCCTATAAAATGCTAGTAATTAGGCGTATATGGCAAGATAAAAACGAACGTAGATCACTTTTAATCACAAGATAAATTATCTGAATTCAACACACTCTTTTCACACATGCACCCCCTAGAGTATTCTCTCTCGTTGCCTTTCGAATAAATGGTCAAGTCCCTCGAACGTAGAGGTATCCTAGCACCGTTGCCTACAAACATATCATCATAGTCCCTTCGATACAAAGATCATAGACCCACGATGCCGCCTACGAATACATGATCTCGTCCCTCGATTTTTGCCTACGAAAAGTGATGATCGTCCCTTCGAATGTGCTAGGATACTCCTATAAGTTGCCTTCTATGACCATCCGATTTCCCTTCGAATGTCCCTTCTACATCCAACGAATAGGGTTACCTACCAACTAATGGTATGGATAACACTATTCTAAAGGAACGTAAAATAACACGAAAACGACCGTTCTGAGTAGGTAATAAGACTTTTAGTTGCTTGCTCTATCAAAATACTTTTCAGACCTCACACTTTTGTCAAAGTTAAAACACTTTTCAAAACGAAACATTTCCAAACACTTCATATACATTCCAACGTGAATCATTACGAAGTCAAAGCGAAATGCCTTTTCAAAACATTTTTCAAATACACACACAGAAAGCAAATTTTTAAAGATGAGCTAGAAGCAACTAAGAGCCCGTAGAAAACTACGGATGGAAAGGGGTGGTAATACCTTCCCTTTTCATAACCTTTTCCCTTACTCAGAATCTAACAGAGCTCTTTTTCTGTTCTTTTCACCTTCCCTTAATTGGATAAAAGAAAAGTCGGTGGCGACTCTTGCTATCCGCAACATTTGCGATAAAAAGAAAAACAAATTCCAAAGTCAGTTCTCCCACCATATTACAGAACTGGCGACTCTGCCGGGGAAACACCCTAAAGAGAGAATACCTTAGGGATTTCTAGATCATTTTTTTACTACTTTCTGCTTGACTTGTATGCTTTACTTTAAGGGTTGCTTGGGTATTATACTTGTAGGGGATCCTGCACCCGGAGCCAGGTTTCCTTAGGTAAGTAGCAATAGATCGTCGCGACCGTTAGGCGTATACCGAAACGGTCAACATGATGGCTACGTTAGTGTGACACTTTGGATCTCCTAATGCTCCTCATTTTCAAGTTGAGGAAAGTATTTGGCTTCTTCGTGGTGTCATCAGAACTAACTCAACTTTTAGAACCCTAATTGACCCATCCTTGCCATTAGAAGGTAGTGAGATGGCCGGCTTTGGTGTAGACTAAGGTTGGTTGATACTCGATGCTACGCTCATTAAGTTCAGACTTTTGGGATGTTTTCGGTCGACCACTTGGTAGTCGTATTGAAATAAAGCCTACGAGAAAGATCAATGATATGAGATTCCTAGAACCCGGTAAATATTATAGGACAGGATGAACCAACTCAAACTTTGGTAGGGTAGACACCTATACCTCATGCAAGCCTTAAACCTAGGGCCATTGTGTAATTTGTTTGTGCTTGCTAAACATGAAATCATGACATCATAACATTGCATATCATTTCTAACTATTCAAGGACCTAGGGATTTATCTTTGCTCTGTTTTGTAGGATTATGGCTTCTAGAAAGACTATCAGAATCAACTTCATGGGTATACCTTCTCAACTCAAGGATTTGGTTTCAGAAATTCCCGATCATGCCCAGTTCATCAAAAGACATGGTTATCTACTTGACTTGGTTATCTCCGGTTTTGAAGAAGATATGATGCAAGTCTTATTCCAGTTCTTCGATCTGAAACACCATTGCTTTACATTCCCAGATTATCAGTTGGTTCCTACCTTGGAAGAATTCTCTAAGCTACTTGGGATACCTATTCTTGACCAGATGCCATTCACCGATTCAAAAAAGGCTCCTAGGTACGAAGATATCGCATCAGCATTACATCTAAAACACTCAGACATTGAAGCCAATTGGGAAACAAGAAGCGGAGTTAAGGGTTTACTTGCTAAGTTCCTACTAAAGAAAGCCCGAGAGTTCCTCAAAGCTATGAGTTTCCAAGCATTCGAAAACATCTTGGCCTTGCTAATCTACGACTTGGTGCTATTTCCTAATCCAGATCAGTTCATAGACGTGAACGCCATCAAGATATTCCTCACTCGTAATACTGTGCCTACCTTACTTGGAGACATTCTACATTCTCTCCACACTCGTACCATCAAGCGATAAGGAACCCTCATGTGTTGCATACCGTTACTTTCCAGGTGGTTTATTTCGCACCTTCCTCAATCAGTAATGAAGAACGAGCAAAGATTGAAGTGGTCTCAAAGACTAATGTCACTCTTTTATTTAGATATCTGTTGGTGTCTCTTCTCTCAAAAGGACTTCACATTCATTGAACGTTGTGGAGAATTCCCTAATGTACCACTCCTTGGCATAAGGGGAGGTATCACTTATAACCCTTCTCTAGCTCTACGTCAGTTTGGTTATGCTCGAAGAGATGGTCCTCATGATATGCTTCTCCAAGATATTGTGTTCGACTATAACCACGATCTCCAGAATTACCGTTGAAGGTTCATAGACGCTTGGGGCATGGTAAAGAAGACTAATACCAAGACTTTGAGGAACCAAAACTCCATTCCTTGGGAACCTTACCTCAAATGGGTGCGAGCTCGAGCTCAAAACCTCATGATGCCATTTACACCCGTGTTACCAGTAATTATGGAACCTGTTGCTATAGGTGACGTACCCTATACTGTTCTCCATCCCGACATGCCTACTGATTTTGAAGACTTAAAGAGATCCTAGATTCAACTTAAAGAAGAAAGGATACATTCGAAGCTCAATGCTATGCAAGTGAGAAGAAGGTACTAGGGTTGACCAAGCTACTTCACGAGGAGCGAAACATCAACGCCTACTTCAACACCAAGAGGAAGCGTCCATGGGAGACTTAGAGCTTTAGGATTTTTGTTCTTTTATTTTCCAAACTATTTTTTGTACTTTAAAAAGAAAGAGAAAAAAGAAAGAAAAAGAAACTAATAAAAGTTTGTTCGTGCTTGTTTAACAAATTTAAATTCCTAAAGGTCCTTGAAAACATTGCATTGCATTTGCATAAACATCGCATATCATGGCATAACATTTCATAACAGGTACATTGAAGATCGATTTTCTCATTTTCTCACTATTTATTTTAGCAGAAATGGCTCTCGAACAGACTGTCAAAGATCTTCAGGCTTAGAATGCTCAATTCTAGGAAGTGGTTACCAGCTTGGTCCAAGGCCAGGAAGATTTGAAGAAGCTCATTTCCAGAAAGAAGAAGGTCATTGGTGTCCTCAACATGGGCAGACATCACAAGGGTGGACCTAGGATGGTCAACCGAGTGGAATTCTCAGACAAGAGTATTGAAACTGATGAAAGTATCAAGAACAACGAAGAAGACCAGCGTGAACCTGAAAACCTAGAAGAAGACTACGAGAATGAGCAATATTCTCATGAGGATGACAAATACAAACAACTCGAAGACCGTCTGAATGCTGTGGAAAATTTGAAAATGTCCGGGCTGAATTTTGATGATCTAAGCCTAGTTTCTGGTGTGGTAATTCCCCGCAAGTTCAAGGTTCCTACTTTTGCCAAGTACGATGGAATTTCTTGTCCGAAGCTGCATTTGAAATCCTATGTTCAGAAGATCCATCCTCACACTGATGACAGGAAGCTGTGGATCCATTTCTTTCAAGAAAGTTTGTCCGGAGCTTAGTTGGAGTGGTATTATCAGCTAGAAAATACCCATATTCATACCTGGAATGACTTAGCAGATGCTTTCTACAAAAAGTACCAGTACAATGCTGAATTGGCACCCACCCGCATGCAACTACAAAGCATGTCTATGGGTCGTGATGAGAAGTTCAAGGAATATGCTTAGAAATGGAGAGATCTAGCAGGCAGAGTTCAGCCACCCTTGTCCAATAGGGAGTTGGTCGATATGTTTATGGGAACACTGACAGGCCCATTCTTCAATCATCTGATTTGAAACTCTTCACCTGGATTCACCGAGCCAATATTGACAGGAGAACACATTGAAGTTGGAATCAAGAGCGGAAAGATTCAGGTAGAGTCATCCTCAAATGCAGCGAAGAGATCCTTTGGTAAGAAAGAAGCCAATGCTGTGTATGGTCAGAAAAGCCGAGCCAAGACCGACCATGCTCGATTTTTGGGGGCAGTTGTGATCTCTAATCCTACACCAGCGCAACCTCAGCGAAACAATGCGCGTAACCAGAACGCGCCACAAAGACAGTTTACGTTGATCAATATGCCATTGTCGCAAGCATTGTAACACATGTTGTAAGCAGAGCTGATTACCTTGAGGGATCCTCCTCAAAACATCAACAATTCCTCTCCGAGATACAATCCTAATGCTAAGTGTGCATATCACTCCAACATCCCAGGGCATGACACTGACGATTTTTGGGCTCTGAAGAACAAGATCCAAGACATGATTGAAGCTAAAGAAATTGAGTTTGATCCTCCTGTCGAGACTCCAAATGTGATCAATGCGCCAATGCCTAACCACGGCAAAAGTTCCAATGCTATTGACAAGAACTCTTATGTTTTTGATGTGAATGATTTGACTATTCCTCTGATGACTGTTAAGAAGAATCTGCTGCAAGCCGGTGTCAATCCAGGATGCCCAGAGAATTGCCGTTGGTGCCCATCTGCACCTGACGGATGTGCTTGGTTGAGAAGACGTATTTAATGCATGATGGATAACAGAGAAGTGCTATTTCTGAAACCTTCCCCTGTGGAGAATTTGTGGGAAGATATGTCTGAGAATCTGAAGATCGAAGATGTGAGCGAAGCCGTACCAGAAGTCTGGGAAACCTTGGGGCAGCCAAGTGGAAGATTTGATTACATGGTGAAGTATACTGTTCCTGAAAGGTACAAGATTCCTATTGAAGATGGAAAGGTAACCGGATGGGGAGATGATTTCCCAGAAGACTGTGCTGATGTTAACACAATAAGGATTTCCTCTGCTGATCCTGTGCCTAGAGTGGCACCTCTCATCATTACTTCTCCCAGAGCAATTCCATATTCCTCTAACAAAGCAATACCATGGAACTATGGAGCTGGAGTTTACTATCATGGCGTCAAGCAAGAGCCTCTGACCATTGAGGATATTACAGTTGAAGCTACTATTCCTGACATTGACAACATCACCGGATCAAGTAAGGTGACCAGAACCGGAAGAGTGTTTTCTCCAGAGATATCTCCTCCAAAAGACACTGCGACTCCAGCTCGCATTCCAGCTATTGGACCAATTCCCAAAACTAGAGGGAAAGAACCAGTAACTCATCCTGCTCAAACAGAAGTACCAAAGGAAGTTGCTGAAGACCCCTCCAAACAAGAAATGGAGGAAATTCTGAAGATCATCAAGAAGAGTGACTACAATGTTGTGGAACAGTTGGGACAGACTCCGTCCAAGATATCCATGTTGGCCCTGCTATTGTGCTCTGAGGCTCATGCTAAAGCCTTGGTGAAGTTTCTGAAGAATGCTCACGTACCACAAGACACTACTACTGATCAATTTGAAGTTTGTATTGCTAGCCTGGCTGCCAGCAACGGTATAGGTTTCTCTGATGCTGATTTAACTTCTGCCGAAAGGAAACACAACAAAGCCTTGCACATCTCTGTGTTGAATGCAAGGGCGTTACACTGTCCCATGTGTTGGTAGATATCGGTTCTGCTCTGAATATCCTACCGAAGAGTGCTTTCGACCGACTTGACGTTGAAGGATTGGTCTTGAAGCCTAGCGACATAATTGTAAGAGCTTTTGATGGTTCTAAACGAACAGTACTTGGAGAGCTCATTCTGCCTGTTAGGGTCGGTTCCCAGACTTTCGACTCCACTTTCTTTGTCATGAACATTCTTCCAGCTTACTCTTGCCTACTTGGACGCCCTTGGATACATGGGGCAGACGTTGTTACCTTTACCTTGCATCAGAAGCTGAAGTACCCATTGAAGGGGAAGGTTGTTACAGTATGTGGTGAAGAGGAATACATGGTAAGTCATCTGCAGTCATTCCGATACCTCGAGATGGAAGGTGAATTCTTCGAAACTCCTTGTCAAGTCTTCGAATTAGTTCCAAGAGTCATGCCTGTTGACTCTCCTGTCACTCCTGAAGTTACACAAGTTCCGCCTAGGATGACCTCACTAAAAGATGCTCAAGCTGTAGTTGAAGAAGGAAGTAGTACTATTTGGGGTCAGCTCCCCGATCTTCCTTTCAAATCTGACAAGACTGGTTTAGGCTTCACCATCAAAGGTCAGAAGATGATACGGCGTGAACGTGCTAGCAAACTTCCTGTCCGCATCAGCCCAAATGGAGTCCATGCTATAGAAGACAACAACAACAACTTCGACATCAGCAAGTGGATCTTCCCGACTCCCGACAATGGACTCAGCAATTGGAAAACCGAAGACGTCATACCAATCTCCTTTAGACAGGAGTAATGGATTTTGTTTTCTGTTATGCTTTTCGTTTTCTATGCTTTGAACAATAAACTCTAAAGCCTAGTGCCTTGCCCGGGGCATCATGGCTCGTTTGTGAGGGTTATTAGCTGTCATTTGCATATTTTCATTCAATAAAATCATTGGACTTTTGCATTTAAGTGTTGTTTTCTTTTACTTTACTACCCCGTCAAAATCTATGTGTTCTTACACACACCCACGTGATACACTGCAGATTCACTCGGAATCTCGTCGATAACAGCTTTGCTATTGCTAAATATGACTTCGATAATCCGATCTACCAAGCCCGAAGATGAAGGTGGGGAAGATTGTGAAGTGCCAGGAGAACTTGTCAGACTGCTACAGCAAGAAGAACGAGTTATACAGCCACACGAAGAGCCAGTTGGGGTTGTGAATCTAGGTACTGACGAAGACAGAAAAGAAATCAAGATAGGAGCAGGTCTTGAGAACCCTGTCAAAGAAAGATTGGTCCAGATGCTACAAAACTATATCGAGGTTTTTGCTTGGTCATACGAAGACATGCCAGGTCTAGACATTGACATTGTGGTACACCGATTACCAACAAAAGAAGGTTTTCTCCCAGTAAAGCAGAAGGTTCCTCGCATGCATCCTGAGATGTCTGAGAAAATCAAATCTGAAGTCATGAAGCAGTTTAACACCGGTTTCTTAGCCGTTACTTCTTATCTACAATGGGTTGCATATGTGGTGCTTGTACCTAAGAAGGATGGCAAAGTGCGAATGTGTGTGGATTATAGAGATCTGAACAGAGCAAGTCCGAAAGACGATTTTCCACTTCCTCATATTGACGTTCTAGTTGACAACACCACCCAACACAAAGTTTTCTCTTTCATGGATGGCTTCTCTGGTTACAATCAGATTAAAGTGGCTCCTGAAGACATGGAGAAGACTACTTTTGTTACACAGTGGTGGGGCACGTTCTGCTACAAGGTGTAATACGGTGGGAGAACTGACTTTGGAATTTGTTTTTCTTTTTATCACAAATGTTGCGGATAGCAAGAGTCGCCAGCAACTTTTCTTTTATCCAATTAAGGGAAGGTGAAAAGAACAGAAAAAGACCTTCGTTAGATTCTAAGTAAGGGAAAAGGTTATGAAAAGGGAAGGTATTAGCACCCCTTTCCATCCGTAGTTTTCTACGGGCTCTTAGTTGCTTTTAGCTCACTTTAAAATCTTGCTTTCTGTGTGTGTGTTTGAAAAAATGTTTTGAAAAGGCATTTCGCTTCGACTTCGTAATGATTCACGCTGGAATGTATACGAAGTGTTCGGAAATGTTTTTTTGAAAAGTGTTTTAACTTTGACAAAAGTGTGAGGTGTGAAAAGTATTTTGATAGAGCAAGCAACTAAAAGTCTTTATTACCTACTCAGCAGTCGTTTTGTGTTGTTTCGTTAGAATAGCGCTATCCATACCATTAGTTGGTAGGTAACCTATTCGTTGGATGTAGAAGGGACATTCGAAGGGACATCGGATGGTCATAGAAGGCAACTTGTAGGAGTATCCTAGCACTTTCGAACGGACGATCATCACTTTTCGTAGGCAACAATCGAGGGACGAGATCATGTATTCGTAGGCGACATCGTGGGTCTATGATCTTTGTATCGAAGGGACTATGATGATATGTTTGTAGACAACGTTGCTAGTGTCATACCCCAAAATTTGCCCTCCATCTACTCAAGAGATTTCATACATCTATACTCAAGGATTCCTCAAGAGTTGATCAGACAAACTCTCTCCTAGACAATCAACCCAAACTAGGGTTTGGTATCTCTCAAGTCAAGATGAATTTCCAACATCTCCAATGGTCTTCATGCCTCCTGATATGTTTCAAAGATTCTCCATGACAAGTTTCAAGCTTCACAAGTCCAGTTTCCTCAGACAATTGCTCAGATGGTTGAAAATCAGTTGTATTGGACAAAAAGTCAACTGTGGTCAACATACAGTCAAACTTCATATTTTTGGGTCAACATCCTCATTTTGAAGTTACATTCATCATTTGATCAGGGGTTGATCATGATTCATCAAGAAAACTCAAGATTTGCTCAAAAGTCAAACTTTCTAAATTAGGGTTTCTAGGTGAAAAGTCAACTGAACTTTGACTGATCATAACTTTCTCATACTTTCTCAGAAATTTTCCCACCAAAGCTCATTTTGAAGGAAATTCAATTCTCTACAACTTCATGTCTCACAAGAATGTCCAAAAAATGCTTCATTTGAGAGGTATAGCTCAAAACATTACAGGTCCTTTTCAAAGTCAACAAAAAGTCAACTTTTTGTTTTGAATATATATTGAGCATGGTAACTCCAATTGAGATGAGACCAAAAAGGTTGGTTAGACGACTCTTAGAGCTTTCTAAAAAGTCCAAGAACACTCAAAAATGTGGAAAATTGAGCAAGATACACTATTCAAGAAGTTGGGCAATTTTGGACAATTGCACAAAAGGACATTTTGGTCAAAATGCAAAATTTTCCAAATGGGCCTAAAATCTTTTGATCCAAACTTGTTCATGACAATATTTTTGACCCATAAATGCTTGACCTTGGTGATTTTCTATTTTTATGATTTATATTTGAATTTTATAACATTTAATTCAAAAATAAATTATATAAAATATGAAAATTAAGTTTTTTTTCAAAAGGAATGGATTTATATGTTTCTTAAAGTCCAAGAAAGCCCAATATTCATACCAAATTTGTGCTAGCCATGGCATTCATGAGAAAATCAATTTTTCAAATATTTGATTTGTTTTAAATGGAAAATATTTGCACATTGATGGAGCAATCTTTTTTCACTCCTTTTGCCATCCAAACTTTCTCTATAAATGCTCAGCAAGATCACAAGCAAGAAACACGAAACCCTAGCCCTTGCACTAACCCTTATTTTGCCAAAATATTTCTCAAACTTTTGAAAATCGTGTTTGAATTTCCAGCAAGTTTCAGGCCAATTTGACCATTCCATCGTACTCAGGAGGTTCCAGGGAGTAAAAACATCCTTGCTGAAGCCAGGAACCGCCATCTCACTCTCACCGGTTTGCTATTTTTTGCAAATTCGATTTTGAAATTCCATGCATTATTAATCGTTTTCATGTACTTGTTTGTGTCCAGGGTATTCATTAGATTATGTTTGATGCATTACATGAAAGTTTCCACGTAGAAATCCAAGCATGCCATTGTTAGGGTTTTTAGAGCTGTGAGTTTCAAAACACGGTTCGGGCCGTTTCAGAAAAAGGCGCACCATCGTGCTCGCAAGGATCGAATTAGTCGATCTGGGTTTTTGTTTCACTTTGAATGATGCGTTTTGCAGGTTTTTAGGTTGAAGGGCAATCGGAGAAGATGACCGGAGCCCTAGCTCCGTGGACTCAGTTGGATGCAGCGTGGAAGTTTGGCTCGCTCGATTCGCTACTCGTTACACATGGGGTCCACACGGTGATTGGGCTTAAATTCAAATCGGTGACACGTTTACCTTCATCTTGATTTGATTTTGAATTTCAAAACATCAAATGCAACGTGGCCTAGTGGTTAAGGCATTCATTCTGGATCCTCTCACATGTCCCGTTCGAATCCCTGCACCGGTTTTCTTTCTTTTTCACAAACTCAATTTCTTTTCATATTTTCTATTTTAATATTTTGCATTTATTTTAATTCTTTTCACATTTTTATTACGCTTTAAAAATTATCAAAAATTAATTTTCTTTTGCATTTGTTTTCGAAAATCTTTATTTAATTTATAAAATTAAAAATACAATTTTGCATGCATATTTATTTTATTCATATTTTTGCATTTAAATCACTTTTAATTAGTTTTCAATTATTAAATTGCATCTAAAAAATCCCAAAAATTTATTTTAGCATATTTATATTATTTCCAGCATGTAATAATTTGCTCATATAAAAATTGCATTTTTCTAACATTTTACTCTTGTTCGATTCATATCGTATTTTCGATTTCTTATCTTTTCACGTTATTCCGCCGGACGTTTCTTTACCGTTTTCGCATTTTATTTTTCAATAATGTAACTGTCTATGGGATGTAATAGTTTAAATTAGGCCTTTATTTTCCGCATTTTTAAATTATGTATCTGCCCCAAAGCCATGTAATAGCGTAGGACATTTACCTTTCCGCACCTTTACATTCCGCATTTTACTTTCCGCACCCTATCAACTGCTAGTAACTAGGCGTGTATGGCAAGATAATAATGAACTTAGCCCGCTAATTTTCAAGATAAAATATCTGAAATCAACACACTTCTTTCACACACGCACCCCTTAGGGTAATTCTCTCTCATTGCCTTTACGATTACAAATGGTCATGTCCCTCGAACGTAGAGGTATCCTAGCACCGTTGCCTTCCAAACAAATCATCATAGTCCCTTCGATACAAAGATCATAAGACCCACGATGTCGCTTCCGAATACATGATCTTGACCCTCGATTGTCACCTACGAAAAATGATGATAGTCCCTTCGAATGTGCTAGGATACTTCCTACAAGTTGCCTTCAATGACCACCCGATGTCCCTGAATGTCCGCTTACATCCAACGAATGGAGCTACCTACTAACTAATGGTACGGCTAGCGCTATTCTAAAGGAACGTAACAATACAAAAAAAACGACCAATTCTGAGTAGGTAAATAAGTCTCTTAGTTGCTTGCTCTAAATCAAATGCTTTTCACACCTCACACTTTTTTCAAAGTGCAAACTCTTTTCAAAAACGAAACATTTCCGAACACTTTGTATACACTCCTACATGAGTCATTACAAAGGCAAAGCGAAATGCCTTTTTCAAAACATTTTTGTCAAACACACAAAAAGCAATTTTAAAAGGTGATCTAGAGCAACTAAGAGCCCGTAGATAACTACGGATGGAAAGAGGTGCTAATACCTTCCCTTTTCATAACCTTCTCCCTTACTCAGAATCTAAACGAAGGTCTTTTTCTGTACTTTTACCTTCCCTTAATTGGATAAAAATAAAAGTCGGTGGCGACTCTTGCTATCCGCACATTTGCGATACAAACACTAACAAAGTCAGTTCACCGTATCACGAATCTGGCGACTACTGGGAAATCCCTTAAAAGAGAGAATTACCTTATGGATTTCTAGATAACCTTTATTGTTTTTTGTTTGACTTGTATGCTTTATCTTTAAGGGTTGCTTGGGTATTATATTGTTGGGGGATCCTACACCCGGATCCGGGTTTCCTTTTAGGTAAGTAGCATTAGATCATCGCGACCGTTAGACGTATAACTAAACGGTCAACATGATGGCTACGTTGGCGCGTGACACTTTGGTTGTCCCGATACTCTTCATTCCCAAGTTGAAGATAGTATTTGGCTTCTGCGTGGTGTCATCAAGCGCTAACTAAACTTTTAGAACCTTAATTGACCCATCTTGGCCATTAGAATGAGATGGCCGACTTTGGTGTAGACCGAGGTTGGTTGATACTCGATGCTACGCTCATTGAGATCAGACTTTTGGGATATTTTCGATCGACCACTTGGCCGTCGTATTGAAATAAACGCCTACGAGAAAGATCTATGATGTGAGATTCCTAGAACCCGGTTACTATTATAGGACAGGATGAACCAACTCAAACTTTTGGTGGGGTAATCACCTATACCTCATGCAAGCCTTAACCCTAGGCTCATTGTGTGAATTGTTTGTGTGTGCTAAACATGACATCATGACATCATTTGCATTGCATATCATTTCTAACTATTTCAAGGACCTAGGGATTTATCTTTGCTCTGTTTTGTAGGGTATTATGGCTTCTAGAAAGACTATCCGAATCAACTTCATGGGTATACCTTCTCAGCTCAAAGAATTGGTTTCAGAAATTCCCGACCATGCTCAGTTCATCAAAAGACATGGTTATCTACTTGACTTGGTTATCTCCGGTTTTGAAGAAGATATGATGCAAGTCTTATTCCAGTTCTTCGATCTGAAACACCATTGCTTTACATTCCCAGATTATCAGTTGGTTCCTACCTTGGAAGAATTCTCTAAGCTACTTGGGATACCTATTCTTGACCAGATGCCATTCACCGATTCAAAAAAGGCTCCTAGGTACGAAGATATCGCATCAGCATTACATCTAAAACACTCAGACATTGAAGCCAATTGGGAAACAAGAAGCGGAGTTAAGGGTTTACTTGCTAAGTTCCTACTAAAGAAAGCCCGAGAGTTCCTCAAAGCTATGAGTTTCCAAGCATTCGAAAACATCTTGGCCTTGCTAATCTACGACTTGGTGCTATTTCCTAATCCAGATCAGTTCATAGACGTGAACGCCATCAAGATATTCCTCACTCGTAATACTGTGCCTACCTTACTTGGAGACATTCTACATTCTCTCCACACTCGTACCATCAAGCGATAAGGAACCCTCATGTGTTGCATACCGTTACTTTCCAGGTGGTTTATTTCGCACCTTCCTCAATCAGTAATGAAGAACGAGCAAAGATTGAAGTGGTCTCAAAGACTAATGTCACTCTTTTATTTAGATATCTGTTGGTGTCTCTTCTCTCAAAAGGACTTCACATTCATTGAACGTTGTGGAGAATTCCCTAATGTACCACTCCTTGGCATAAGGGGAGGTATCACTTATAACCCTTCTCTAGCTCTACGTCAGTTTGGTTATGCTCGAAGAGATGGTCCTCATGATATGCTTCTCCAAGATATTGTGTTCGACTATAACCACGATCTCCAGAATTACCGTTGAAGGTTCATAGACGCTTGGGGCATGGTAAAGAAGACTAATACCAAGACTTTGAGGAACCAAAACTCCATTCCTTGGGAACCTTACCTCAAATGGGTGCGAGCTCGAGCTCAAAACCTCATGATGCCATTTACACCCGTGTTACCAGTAATTATGGAACCTGTTGCTATAGGTGACGTACCCTATACTGTTCTCCATCCCGACATGCCTACTGATTTTGAAGACTTAAAGAGATCCTAGATTCAACTTAAAGAAGAAAGGATACATTCGAAGCTCAATGCTATGCAAGTGAGAAGAAGGTACTAGGGTTGACCAAGCTACTTCACGAGGAGCGAAACATCAACGCCTACTTCAACACCAAGAGGAAGCGTCCATGGGAGACTTAGAGCTTTAGGATTTTTGTTCTTTTATTTTCCAAACTATTTTTTGTACTTTAAAAAGAAAGAGAAAAAAGAAAGAAAAAGAAACTAATAAAAGTTTGTTCGTGCTTGTTTAACAAATTTAAATTCCTAAAGGTCCTTGAAAACATTGCATTGCATTTGCATAAACATCGCATATCATGGCATAACATTTCATAACAGGTACATTGAAGATCGATTTTCTCATTTTCTCACTATTTATTTTAGCAGAAATGGCTCTCGAACAGACTGTCAAAGATCTTCAGGCTTAGAATGCTCAATTCTAGGAAGTGGTTACCAGCTTGGTCCAAGGCCAGGAAGATTTGAAGAAGCTCATTTCCAGAAAGAAGAAGGTCATTGGTGTCCTCAACATGGGCAGACATCACAAGGGTGGACCTAGGATGGTCAACCGAGTGGAATTCTCAGACAAGAGTATTGAAACTGATGAAAGTATCAAGAACAACGAAGAAGACCAGCGTGAACCTGAAAACCTAGAAGAAGACTACGAGAATGAGCAATATTCTCATGAGGATGACAAATACAAACAACTCGAAGACCGTCTGAATGCTGTGGAAAATTTGAAAATGTCCGGGCTGAATTTTGATGATCTAAGCCTAGTTTCTGGTGTGGTAATTCCCCGCAAGTTCAAGGTTCCTACTTTTGCCAAGTACGATGGAATTTCTTGTCCGAAGCTGCATTTGAAATCCTATGTTCAGAAGATCCATCCTCACACTGATGACAGGAAGCTGTGGATCCATTTCTTTCAAGAAAGTTTGTCCGGAGCTTAGTTGGAGTGGTATTATCAGCTAGAAAATACCCATATTCATACCTGGAATGACTTAGCAGATGCTTTCTACAAAAAGTACCAGTACAATGCTGAATTGGCACCCACCCGCATGCAACTACAAAGCATGTCTATGGGTCGTGATGAGAAGTTCAAGGAATATGCTTAGAAATGGAGAGATCTAGCAGGCAGAGTTCAGCCACCCTTGTCCAATAGGGAGTTGGTCGATATGTTTATGGGAACACTGACAGGCCCATTCTTCAATCATCTGATTTGAAACTCTTCACCTGGATTCACCGAGCCAATATTGACAGGAGAACACATTGAAGTTGGAATCAAGAGCGGAAAGATTCAGGTAGAGTCATCCTCAAATGCAGCGAAGAGATCCTTTGGTAAGAAAGAAGCCAATGCTGTGTATGGTCAGAAAAGCCGAGCCAAGACCGACCATGCTCGATTTTTGGGGGCAGTTGTGATCTCTAATCCTACACCAGCGCAACCTCAGCGAAACAATGCGCGTAACCAGAACGCGCCACAAAGACAGTTTACGTTGATCAATATGCCATTGTCGCAAGCATTGTAACACATGTTGTAAGCAGAGCTGATTACCTTGAGGGATCCTCCTCAAAACATCAACAATTCCTCTCCGAGATACAATCCTAATGCTAAGTGTGCATATCACTCCAACATCCCAGGGCATGACACTGACGATTTTTGGGCTCTGAAGAACAAGATCCAAGACATGATTGAAGCTAAAGAAATTGAGTTTGATCCTCCTGTCGAGACTCCAAATGTGATCAATGCGCCAATGCCTAACCACGGCAAAAGTTCCAATGCTATTGACAAGAACTCTTATGTTTTTGATGTGAATGATTTGACTATTCCTCTGATGACTGTTAAGAAGAATCTGCTGCAAGCCGGTGTCAATCCAGGATGCCCAGAGAATTGCCGTTGGTGCCCATCTGCACCTGACGGATGTGCTTGGTTGAGAAGACGTATTTAATGCATGATGGATAACAGAGAAGTGCTATTTCTGAAACCTTCCCCTGTGGAGAATTTGTGGGAAGATATGTCTGAGAATCTGAAGATCGAAGATGTGAGCGAAGCCGTACCAGAAGTCTGGGAAACCTTGGGGCAGCCAAGTGGAAGATTTGATTACATGGTGAAGTATACTGTTCCTGAAAGGTACAAGATTCCTATTGAAGATGGAAAGGTAACCGGATGGGGAGATGATTTCCCAGAAGACTGTGCTGATGTTAACACAATAAGGATTTCCTCTGCTGATCCTGTGCCTAGAGTGGCACCTCTCATCATTACTTCTCCCAGAGCAATTCCATATTCCTCTAACAAAGCAATACCATGGAACTATGGAGCTGGAGTTTACTATCATGGCGTCAAGCAAGAGCCTCTGACCATTGAGGATATTACAGTTGAAGCTACTATTCCTGACATTGACAACATCACCGGATCAAGTAAGGTGACCAGAACCGGAAGAGTGTTTTCTCCAGAGATATCTCCTCCAAAAGACACTGCGACTCCAGCTCGCATTCCAGCTATTGGACCAATTCCCAAAACTAGAGGGAAAGAACCAGTAACTCATCCTGCTCAAACAGAAGTACCAAAGGAAGTTGCTGAAGACCCCTCCAAACAAGAAATGGAGGAAATTCTGAAGATCATCAAGAAGAGTGACTACAATGTTGTGGAACAGTTGGGACAGACTCCGTCCAAGATATCCATGTTGGCCCTGCTATTGTGCTCTGAGGCTCATGCTAAAGCCTTGGTGAAGTTTCTGAAGAATGCTCACGTACCACAAGACACTACTACTGATCAATTTGAAGTTTGTATTGCTAGCCTGGCTGCCAGCAACGGTATAGGTTTCTCTGATGCTGATTTAACTTCTGCCGAAAGGAAACACAACAAAGCCTTGCACATCTCTGTTGAATGCAAGGGCGTTACACTGTCCCATGTGTTGGTAGATATCGGTTCTGCTCTGAATATCCTACCGAAGAGTGCTTTCGACCGACTTGACGTTGAAGGATTGGTCTTGAAGCCTAGCGACATAATTGTAAGAGCTTTTGATGGTTCTAAACGAACAGTACTTGGAGAGCTCATTCTGCCTGTTAGGGTCGGTTCCCAGACTTTCGACTCCACTTTCTTTGTCATGAACATTCTTCCAGCTTACTCTTGCCTACTTGGACGCCCTTGGATACATGGGGCAGACGTTGTTACCTTTACCTTGCATCAGAAGCTGAAGTACCCATTGAAGGGGAAGGTTGTTACAGTATGTGGTGAAGAGGAATACATGGTAAGTCATCTGCAGTCATTCCGATACCTCGAGATGGAAGGTGAATTCTTCGAAACTCCTTGTCAAGTCTTCGAATTAGTTCCAAGAGTCATGCCTGTTGACTCTCCTGTCACTCCTGAAGTTACACAAGTTCCGCCTAGGATGACCTCACTAAAAGATGCTCAAGCTGTAGTTGAAGAAGGAAGTAGTACTATTTGGGGTCAGCTCCCCGATCTTCCTTTCAAATCTGACAAGACTGGTTTAGGCTTCACCATCAAAGGTCAGAAGATGATACGGCGTGAACGTGCTAGCAAACTTCCTGTCCGCATCAGCCCAAATGGAGTCCATGCTATAGAAGACAACAACAACAACTTCGACATCAGCAAGTGGATCTTCCCGACTCCCGACAATGGACTCAGCAATTGGAAAACCGAAGACGTCATACCAATCTCCTTTAGACAGGAGTAATGGATTTTGTTTTCTGTTATGCTTTTCGTTTTCTATGCTTTGAACAATAAACTCTAAAGCCTAGTGCCTTGCCCGGGGCATCATGGCTCGTTTGTGAGGGTTATTAGCTGTCATTTGCATATTTTCATTCAATAAAATCATTGGACTTTTGCATTTAAGTGTTGTTTTCTTTTACTTTACTACCCCGTCAAAATCTATGTGTTCTTACACACACCCACGTGATACACTGCAGATTCACTCGGAATCTCGTCGATAACAGCTTTGCTATTGCTAAATATGACTTCGATAATCCGATCTACCAAGCCGAAGATGAAAGTGAGGAAGATTGTGAAGTGCCAGGAGAACTTGCCAGACTGCTACAGCAAGAAGAACGAGTTATACAGCCACATGAAGAGCAAGTTGAAGTTGTAAATTTGGGTACTAACGAAGACAAGAAAGAGATCAAGATAGGAGCGGGTCTTGAGAACAGTGTTAAAGAAAGGTTGATTTAGATGCTACGAGACTATGTTGAGGTTTTTGCTTGGTCATACGAAGACATGCCTGGTTTAGACATTGATATTGTGGTACACCGATTATCGACAAAAGAAGGTTTTCTCCCAGTGAAACAGAAGGTTCGTCGCATGGCGTCCCGAAATGTCAGAGAAAATCAAAGCCGAAGTTATGAAACAGTTCAACGTCGGTTTCTTAGCTGTCACCTCTTATCCCCAGTGGGTGGCTAATGTGGTACCCGTGCCTAAGAAAGATGGTAAGGTACGAATGTGTGTAGATTACAGAGATCTGAACAAAGCGAGTCCGAAAGACGACTTTCCACTTCCTCATATTGATGTTCTGGTTGACAACACCGCTCAACACAAGGTTTTCTCCTTCATGGATGGTTTCTCCGGTTACAATCAGATCAAAATGGCTCTTGAAGACATGGAAAAGACTACTTTTGTTACACAGTGGGGCACTTTCTACTACAAGGTTATGCCGTTCGGACTGAAGAACGCGGGCGCCACTTATCAGCACGCTATGGTGACATTGTTTCATGACATGATTCATCACGAGATAGAGGTCTATGTTGACGACATGATAGCTCGGTCACAAACTGAAGAAGAACATCTTGATCACTTGCAGAAACTGTTTGACAGGTTAAAGAAGTACAGGTTGAGACTTAATCCTAACAAGTGCACCTTTGGAGTCAGATCCGGAAAACTCCTAGGGTTTGTTGTCAGTTGTAAAGGTATTGAGGTTGACCCGCCAGGTTAAAGCTATTCAAGAGATGCCGACTCCCTTGCAGAAGGAAGTCGAGGTTTCTTGGGCCGATTGAATTACATTGCCGATTCATTGCACATCTAAGCGCTACTGTGAGCGATCTTCAAGTTACTAAAGAAAGATCAAGTAGTGGAGTGGAATGGCGATTGCCGGATCGCTTTTGACAAAATCAAGGAGTACCTTGAATCCTCCTATCCGATGCCACCGCCAAAGGAAGACCTCTTATCATGTACTTGGTGTTAGAGAATTCAATGGGGTGTGTGTTGGGCAACATGACGAGTCAGTCGAAAAGAGCATGCAATATACTACCTTAGCAAAAGTTTACCGTGTGAAACAAGATACTCACACTTGAGAAAACTTGCAGCGCTTTGGCTTGGGCTGCTCGCCGACTAAGGCATATATGACTCACACTACCTTGTTGATTTCTAAGATGGATCCAATAAAATACATATTTGAGAAACCAGCTCTCGGAAGGATATCAAGATGGCAAATGATCTTGACCGAATCGACATCCAAGTACACTTCTCGAAAGCGATCAAAGGAAGTGTGGTGGCGATCATTTGGCTCACCAAGCCGTAGATGACTATCGGTCTATGCGATTCAATTTCAGATGAAGATGTTTTACTATTCTGATTGTGAAGAACGAGTCGACGAAGGACTGAACAAGGATCCCGATGGACTATGGTCTTTGATGGAGCCTCAAACGCACTTGCAATGGCATTGGCGTCATCATTACATCCCCTGCAGGCGGACATACGCCTTTCACCGCCAGATTATGTTTCAGTTGCACCAACAACATGGCCGAATACGAAGTGTGCATCATGGGTCTTAAAGCTGCTATTGACTTAAGAATAAAGTTCTTACAAGTGTATGGAGACTCAGCTTTAGTGATCAGTCAGATAAAGGGCGAGTGGGATACAAAGCATCCGAATCTCATTCCATATCGAGAGCATGTTCTGAGTTTGATCCCCTACTTCGAAGAGATTACTTTTGATCATATCCCGCGAGAAGAGAATTAGTTGGCAGATGCATTGGCTACTATGTCATCTATGTTCAAGGTTAGATGGGACAACGAGGCTCCCCAGATCATCATTGAGAAGTTTGACGAACCAGCGTATTGTTATGAGCTTGACGTAGAAGAGAAACCTTGGTATTATGATGTGAAGAGGTATCTTAAGACTCAGGAATATCCCGCAGGGGCATCTGCTAATGATAAGAAGTTCATGAGAAGATTTGCATCCAAATTTTTCCTCAGTAACGGCATCCTATACAAGCGCAACCACGACTTGTGCTTACTCCGCTGTGTAGACCAGAAAACAGCAATGCGTATCATGGAAGAGTTACACGAAGGGGGCATTTGGTACCCACTCCAGTGGACACACCATGGCTAAGAAGATTTTGAGAACAGGTTACTATTGGTCCACCATGGAAGCTGATTGTCACCGCTATGCTCGATCTTGTCACAAGTGCCAGATTTATGCCGACAAAGTACACGTACCTCCAGTACCTCTGAATGTTTTAACTTCTCCTTGGCCTTTTGCAATGTGGGGCATTGACATGATTGGAGAAATTAAGCCCACAGCTTCCAATGGACATCGTTTCATCCTTGTGGCAATTGATTACTTTACCAAGTGGGTAGAAGCAGCCTCGTATGCATCTATTACCAAGAATGTTGTGGCTCGATTCATCAAGCATAATCTTATCTGTCGATATGGCACTCTTGAAAGAATTATCACAAATAACGGTTCCAATCTCAACAATAAGATGATCACCGAACTCTGCACGCAGTTCAAGATCAAACATCACAACTCTTCTCCATATCGGCCTAAGATGAATGGCGCAGTGGAAGCCGCCAACAAGAATATTAAGAAGATTATACAGAAGATGACAGTGACTTACAAGGATTGGCATGAAATGTTACCATTTGCTCTTCATGGTTATCGCACCACGGCACGAACATCCACAGGGGCAACCCCCTTCTCTCTCGTATACGGAATGGAAGCCGTCTTACCCATCGAGGTTCAGATACCCTCAACCAGAGTCCTCCAGGAGGCAGAGTTAGGCGAAGACGATTGGGTCCAGACTCGCCTTGACCAGATTAACTTGATTGATGAGAAACGACTCGCATCCATTTGCCATGGACAGATCTATCAGAAGCGAATGATCAGAGCGTTCAACAAGAAAGTCAAACACCGAGTCTACCAAGTCGGTGATCTAGTAGTCAAACGCATCATTCTTCCAGAAGGTGATCCTAGGGGCAAATGTACTCCCATATACGAGGGACCGTTTATAGTCAAAACAGTATTTTCCGGCGGAGCTATGATACTTAGCACCATGGATGGCGAAGACTTCCCACACCCTGTGAACGCAGACATAGTCAAAAAATACTACGCATAAACGAGACCCGCTAGGTCGACGGGCCTAGGAAAAAATAAGGGCATCCTGGCGAACCAAAGAGGTTCGGGCAAAAGTTAAGGATATATACAAAATATATACACCCGGCAATTCGAAAACCTACAAAGGCGGCTTGGGCAAAAAAGGGTATCCCGGTAGACTGAAAACCCGAAAAGGCGGTCTAGGCAAAAGTTAGGGACTTAAGCGTACGACTATGTCTCGTCCAGATCATCTACAGACTACTACTATCAGCATTCAAGATTCAAATGGCAAAAATCAATTCACTCACTTTCTATTGACAGCAAGGAGATGAGATAGTCGAAATATATGAGCACTAGCATAGTTGAAACTCGACGAGATTGTTTCTGCATAGCTTTTTACTTTCCTTGTATACAAACTGCTTGGCCATACGCCACCTTTCAAAAATTAATGCAAGCTCTTTCTTTTACAGTGTTCATTATTGTTGTTTTTGCATAAAGTCCAATGATTGCTTTGAATGATTATATGCATCTGACAATAAACATATGTTCACAAACATGCGAAAAGCGGACGTACGAAAGTAATTACTACAGGCTCTAGGAATTGGGATGACGATGAAAGTCACCAATACGTTCCCCTGCAGAGTAAAATCCCCACAGAGCTATCGCTCACTGCAAGCTTTCCCCGGCGGAGTACAAATTTCCTTCCACTAGTGTTCCAACACTCCAAGTTTCATCGCATTAGTCCCTGAGCAGCGATCCCAATCAGCTTAACCTAGTTGCATTAGTCTCTGAGCAGTAACGGTTGATCTCTAGCATAGATATTTATCCCTAGCAGAATATCTCTCAACGATTATCATTTCCTCGACAACAGCAGTATCCAGACTCGAAACTTGGTCAGATGGTGCATCGAAGGAATCCTACGTCTCTTTTATTCCCCAGCCAAAGGAATCTTCGAACCTCGACTCCGAGCAATATTCAGATACTCCCCAGCAAGATCTATGCACAAGATTCCCAGTGGAGTGTCTCCCAACTTCTACTATCCTTAGCAAGGTCTACGCACAAGATCCACAGCAGAGTATCTCCCAGCTTTTGTTCTTTCTAGCAGCATTAACATGGTCAGATAGTGCATCGGAGGAATCAAAGGCACCTCTTCCTCCTCCGAGTCAGGGTTTTCAATGATTTCATCCCCAAGCAGAAGTCAGAAATCCTCAGCAGAGCATTCACATCTTCTTCAAGATGGATATGTTTTGAAATACCACAATATCTACATTCATACATTATTCATAAAAGTCATAACACGTGCATATATCATTCATATATATTGTCATATGCTTGCATGCATCATAATCTGCATAAGTCTAACTATATCCTGTCAAGGTTTTCTTTTCCCCAGCAGGTAAAATTACTTTTAGACGGAAGGTCCAGGATTAATACCCGAAACAAGACAGGAAACCCAATCTGAAAGACCGCGCAAATCTTTTCCAAATGGAAGGTCCAAGATTAATACCCGAAGCAAGACGGGAAACCCAATCTGAATGACCGTACGAATCATTTCCAAATGGAAGGTCCAGGATTAATACCCGAAGCAAGACGGGAAACCCTATCCAAACGACCACCCGAGTTGTCCTCCGACAACAGGCATTGGATCAACACCCGAAACGAGACAGGGAAGCTATCCACATTATTCCAAATGTTATCCCCCAGAGTAGCCATGACGAAGGTTTATTCTAACTATCTCTTATTATCAACAACAACTACAGAGTCTGGCGTACGACTCAGTTGCCCTGGATGGCATCTTAAGCCCATCTCCGACTACTTGTAAACCTCTCTCCACCTTCAGAATGCTGCATATTTGGTTAAAAACCGGTACTAACCAATAACTTCATTCAAAGACAAGCGCGAAGTCTAACGTACGACTCTCCTTGGATGGCATCTTAAGCCCATCTCTGTGCTCCCTTCCACTTTCAGGAATATCTGCAGAGCCTAGCGTACGGTTCGTTCCCCAACATCAGTTTCTCCTGATGGCATCTTAAACCCATCTCCGATGATTCTCCCATTCAGGCGATGTTCTTGAGTATAAAGTACGACTCATTCCCTAGTAAAGTCGCAAACTTCTCCAAATGGCATCTGTAAGCCCATTCTTGTAAGTGTTTTTATTTTGGCATTAATTTTTGGTAAAACTAGGATTTGACAATGTCTTGACTGATGTCATGACAGTCAGAGTTGAAAATAAATTCTGCATAAGAAGAATGATTCAAGAACAGCTCAGACTGGAAGTTAACTGTTGTGCTGGAATTCTGCAGAAGATTGACTGATGTCATAACCGATGTTATGACATTCTGTGTGACATTTGTTATTCTGCAGATTCTCTTTTCCTGAGACTTTTCAGGATTTCTGTTGAGCTGTTTTTATTATGATTTATGTAATTGGATCACATGCTCACGTGGCTATGTGGTTAATCTTAGTTAACCCTAAATTGGTTTGTTAAAAAGACCAAGTCTTTAGGTTAAATTAAGTGAACCGTAGCTATTATTATGGAAGCCCAAAACTGATGTTACAGGACTGCTTCTATAATAAGAAAAGAACCCATACTCTGCTGCTGCACCTCTTGGACTGTATTGAAGATTTAGCAGTTTGTTAATTGTGTATTCTAGTTACTCTTGTGAGCCAAGCAATTATCTTTTGATAAGTGCCTTGGACTAGGATTTGGTTGTAAGGGTTGTTTATCACTCAAAGCTTTGAAGCACGAGTGTTGTGTCTCTTGATTAAAGCTTTGAAGAAAAATCAAGTTTGTTTATTGAAGAGTGTCTTCACAATTCAATTAATCAATAGGTTGATATCACTATTGTGATTGAGGGGGAGTGAGTAGGAACTCAGGTCTAAGTAGGACTTAGATTGAAGTTGCATTGGGTAGGTCTTAAGTGAAGGAGATAAACTGGTTGGCTTGTTCCTGAATTAATTCTACTAATAGTGAATTTCCTCCCTGGCTTGGTAGCCCCCAGATGTAGGTGTAGTTACACACTGAACTGGGTAAACAATTGTTTGTGTTCTTTACTGTTGTTTCAATTAACTATGTGAATTGTTAACAGAGTGTGAGATACTGTGTCATAACATTCTCTATGACATCACGTATCTGCTGCCAGGAATTTCAATTCCCGCGCATCATCAATCAACGGCGAGTGCAAATTTTCAGGTGTACTCGAGTGTTCAATCATCTTCTACCTTCAGGTCACGAAAGGCAAGCATGCCAATCTAACCCTTCCAGTACAAGAATATTGAACAGGGGCAGCTGTCTTACCCCAAAATTTGCCCTCCTATTTCTCAAGACATTTCTCATATCCATACTCAAGGATTTCACAAGGGTTGACCAGACAAACCCTCTCCTAGGCAATCAACCCAAACTAGGGTTTTGACTATCCTCAATCCAGGGTAAGCCTCCAACATCTCCAGTGGTCATCACGCCTCATCATATGCTTCAAAGGATCTCCATGTCAAGTTTCAAGCCTTACAAGTCAAGTTTCCTCAGACAATTGCACAGATGGTTGAAAATTAGTTGTATTAGACAAAAAGTCAACTGTGGTCAACATACAGTTAAACTTCATAATTTTTGGTCAACATCCATATTTTGAAGTAACATTCATCATTTGATCAAGGGTTGATCATGATTCATCAAGAAAACTCAAGATTTGATCAAAAGTCAAACTTTCCAAATTAGGGTTTTTGAAGGAAAAGTCAACAAAACTTTGACCAGGCATAACTTTCTCATACTTTATCAGAAATTTTTCCACCACCTCTCATTTTGTAGAGAATTCAATTCTCTACAACTTCGTGTCTCAGAAGTCTGGTCAAAAAATGCTTCATTTGGAAGGTATGGGTCAAAACATTACAGGTCCTTTTCAAAGTCAACAAAAAGTCAACTTTTTGTTTTGAAGATATATTGAGCATGGAAACTCCAATTGAGATGAGACCAAAAAGGTTGGTTAGAGGACTCTTAGAGCTTTCCAAAAAGTCCAAGAACACTCAAAAATGTGGAAAATTGAGCAAGATACACTATTCAGAAGTTGGGCAATTTTGGACAATTGCACAAAAGGACATTTTGGTCAAAATGCAAAATTTTCCAAATGGGCCTAAAATCTTTTGATCCAAACTTGTTCATGACAATATTTTTGACCCATAAATGCTTGACCTTGGTGATTTTCTATTTTTATGATTTATATTTGAATTTTATAACATTTAATTCAAAAATAAATTATATAAAATATGAAAATTAAGTTTTTTTTCAAAAGGAATGGATTTATATGTTTCTTAAAGTCCAAGAAAGCCCAATATTCATACCAAATTTGTGCTAGCCATGGCATTCATGAGAAAATCAATTTTTCAAATATTTGATTTGTTTTAAATGGAAAATATTTGCACATTGATGGAGCAATCTTTTTTCACTCCTTTTGCCATCCAAACTTTCTCTATAAATGCTCAGCAAGATCACAAGCAAGAAACACGAAACCCTAGCCCTTGCACTAACCCTTATTTTGCCAAAATATTTCTCAAACTTTTGAAAATCGTGTTTGAATTTCCAGCAAGTTTCAGGCCAATTTGACCATTCCATCGTACTCAGGAGGTTCCCAGGAGTAAGAAACATCCCTTGCTCGAAGCCCAGACTGCCCAGAACACGCCATCTCACTCTCACCGGTTTGCTATTTTTTGCAAATTCGATTTTGAAATTCCATGCATTATTAATCTTTTTCATGTACTTGTTTGTGTCTAGGGTATTCATTAGATTATGTTTGATGCATTACATGAAAGTTTCCACGTAGAAATCCAAGCATGCCATTGTTAGGGTTTTTAGAGCTGTGAGTTTCAAAACACGAGTTCCAGGCCGTTTCAGGACGAAAGGACTGCACCATCGTGCTCGCAAGGATCGAATTAGTCGATCTGGGTTTTTGTTTCACTTTGAATGATGCGTTTTGCAGGTTTTTAGGTTGAAGGGCAATCGGAGAAGATGACCGGAGCCCTAGCTCCGACGTGGACTCCGGCGTTGAAAGTTGGACTGCACGCGTGGAAGTTTGGCTCGCTCTGATTCGCTTACTCGTTACACATGGGGTCCACACGGCTGATTGGGCTTGAATTCAAATCGGTGACACGTTTACCTTCATATTGATTTGATTTTGAATTTCAAAACATCAAATGCAACGTGGCCTAGTGGTTAAGGCATTCACTGTTCCTGGATCCTCTCACATGTCCCCAGTTCGAATCCTGCTAGCACCGGTTTTCTTTCTTTTTTCACAAACTCAATTTCTTTTCATATTTTCTATTTTTAATATTTTGCATTTATTTTAATTCTTTTCACATTTTTATTCTGCTTTAAAAAATTATCAAAAATTAATTTTCTTTTTGCATTTGTTTTCTGAAAATCTTTATTTAATTTATAAAATTAAAAAATACAATTTTGCATGCATATTTATTTTTATTCATATTTTTGCATTTAAATCACTTTTAATTAGTTTTTAATTATTAAATTGCATCTAAAAAATCCCAAAAATTTATTTTAGCATATTTATATTATTTCCAGCATGTAATAATTTTCTCATATAAAAATTGCATTTTTCTAACATTTTTACTCTTGTTCGATTCATATCGTATTTTCCGATTTCTTATCTTTTCACAGGTTATTCCGCTTCAGACGTTTCTTTACCGTTTTCGCATTTTATTTTTCAATAATGTAACTGTCTATGGGATGTAATAGTTTAAATTAGGCCTTTATTTTCCGCATTTTTAAATTATGTATCTGCCCCAAAGCCATGTAATAGCGTGGGACATTTACCTTTCCGCCTTACATTCCGCATTTTACTTTCCGCACCCTATCAATTGCTAGTAACTAGGCGTGTATGGCAAGATAATAATGAACTTAGCCGCTAATTTTCAAGATAAAATATCTGAAATCAACACACTTCTTTCACACGCACCCTTAGGGTAATTCTCTCTTTGCCTTTACGATTACAAATGGTCATGTCCCTCGAACGTAGAGGTATCCTAGCACCGTTGCCTTCCAAACAAATCATCATAGTCCCTTCGATACAAAGATCATAAGACCCACGATGTCGCTTCCGAATACATGATCTTGACCCTCGATTGTCGCCTACGAAAAATGATGATAGTCCCGAATGTGCTAGGATACTTCCTACAAGTTGCCTTCAATGACCACCCGATGTCCCTTCGAATGTCCCGCTTACATCCAACGAATGGAGCTACCTACTAACTAATGGTACGGCTAGCGCTATTCTAAAGGAACGTAACAATACAAAAAAAACGACCAATTCTGAGTAGGTAAATAAGTCTCTTAGTTGCTTGCTCTAAATCAAATGCTTTTCACACCTCACACTTTTTTCAAAGTGCAAACTCTTTTCAAAAACGAAACATTTCCGAACACTTTGTATACACTCCTACATGAGTCATTACAAAGTCAAAGCGAAATGCCTTTTTCAAAACATTTTTGTCAAACACACAGAAAGCAATTTTAAAAGGTGATCTAGAGCAACTAAGAGCCCGTAGATAACTACGGATGGAAAGGGGTGCTAATACCTTCCCTTTTCATAACCTTCTCCCTTACTCAGAATCTAAACGAAGGTCTTTTTCTGTACTTTTACCTTCCCTTAATTGGATAAAAATAAAAGTCGGTGGCGACTCTTGTTATCCGCACATTTGCGATACAAACACTAACAAAGTCAGTTCACCGTATCACAGCTAGGATACCTCTACGTTCGAGGGACTTGACCATTTATTCGAAAGGCAACGAGAGAGAATTACCCTAAGGGGTGCATGTGTGAAAAAGTTTGTTGAATTCAGATATATTATCTTGCAATTAGAAGTGATTTGCGTTCGTTTTTTATCTTTCCATACACGCCTAGTTACTAGCAATTGATAGGGTGCAGAAAGTAAATTGCGGAAAGTAAAGTGTGGAAAAGTAAAGGTCCTACGCTATTACATGGATTTGGGGCAGTTACATAATATGGGTGCGGAAAGTAAAGGCAGAAAATGTAAATCTACGCTATTATATGATAAAAACTTTGCGACCTATACATCCTTTCTAGAATTGTAAATGCGGAATAAGAAATAGATAACCAAAATAATAAGAAAATGTTAGCAAAATGTTTTGGAAATTAGTAGAAATTTTTTTTCAGGTTAGTAGTGATAATTAGATAATAGAATAATTTTTTTGGAATTTTCTGGATTCGTTTTAATGAAGAAAAACAATTAAAAGTCAATTTAATGGTTAATTAACAATTAATTAAAATATGCATGCAAAAATATTAATTTTAATGTCAAAAATTAAATAAAGATTTTTTCTGATTAAAATGCAAAAAATAAAATATTTTTGGTGATTTTTTAATGCATGAGAAAATTATTTGAAAAGGAAATAAATTATATAAGAAAATATGAAAAGAAAATAAGAAAAGTGTTAAAAGGCTTCTGGAGAGGGTTTTCCCAGAAGCAGGAGCTTCTGAGAGATCCTTGGTTGACCGTGCCCAGAAGTGTATACTTCTGGGAGCCTCTTGCGCGTGGATATGCCCAGAACCTTGGGTTTTCTGGGGTTTCTGGCTTTGGAGATGCCCAGAAGTACGCCCTTCTAGGGCTTTCTGCTGGGAAGCACACCCAGAAGGTGGAGCTTCTGGGGCCTAGATCGTGGCATGAAGGACCGAAGCGTGATTTACGGCAACTGAGAAACACGAAATATAGCAAAGCAGGATGAAAAATAATGGCAAAAGCAGGGTTCGAACCCATGCTCTCTGGAACAAGTGACTTAGTGCATGCAAGTTTAACCGCTGGGGCGGAGATACATCCATGAATTAAGTTACATGGATTAACAGATAAGCAGAGTTTCTCTTCTGACCCAAACCAGAAAAGCCCAGATCGGACCTCCGGTTATCTTCTCCGGCGAGATGATTTTGGAAACCTGTGAAAATCGATCAGAAAACAAAAAGAAAGTGTCCAGATCATATATTTAGGGCATTACGAATCCAATGGAATACTTTTCATGGTCTGAAACTGCTTGTATCATACAATACAAAGCTTTACCGTTTTGGAACCCTAACAATGGCAGGTTGTGATTTCTACGTCTAAACTCACATGTAATGCATCAAACACGTTCTAATGGATGTCATGAGATCAAACAAAAAAAAAGTTAATAATGCATGAATTATGAAAATCAAATTCGAGAGTTTTACCAAACCGGTGATGCTTGGATAACACGATCTGGAATGCTTTGGCTTCGTGTAAGGGCTTGGTTTGCTTGCTGGGAAGTTCAGGAACGCGAATGGATTAGTGAGAAGGCTTGAAAGTGGCTCCAAATAGGGTTTCGAAATTTGCAACTTTGTAAGAATTTTGTGAAGTTTAGGGTTGACTCATGAGGCTAGGGTTTCGTCCTTTTGTCTTGCGAATGTGTTGTGTATTTATAGAGCAAGAGATTTGATCAAAAAGAATAAAAAAAGATATGGCTTTGAATGCAAAAATATTTTCTTCTTAATTTCCATCAAATCTTTCCAAAATTTGATTTTCTCTTCCTTGTATGAGCTTGCACGAAATTGGCATGTATTGTGGGCTTCCTTGGTCCTCAAGATAGATAGAAATCCAACCCAACTTGTTTTATACCTTGTTTTCATATTTTATTTAATTTAAAATTGAATTAAATGCTTTTAAATTCAAAAATAAATCAAGAAAATAGGAAAAGGTCGTGGCAAGGTGTAAAGAGGCCATCGATAATATTAAGATCTAGTTTGGATCATAAAATTATAAGCCCATTTGGAGAAAATTTGCATTTGTCACATATTTCTCTTTGTGCACCTCCTCAAAAATGCCCAACTTGTGCAAAGTGTATCTTGCTCAATTTTTAACATTTTTGGGTGTTCTTGGACTTTTTAGAAATCTCTAGATATCCTCTAAACAACCTCTTTGGTTTCATCTCAATTGAAGTTTCCATGCTCAATAACACTTCTTTACAAAAAGTTGACTTTTTGTTGACTTTGAAAAGGACCTGTAATGTTTTGACCCATACCTTCCAAATGAAGCATTTTCTGATCAGACTTGTGAGACATGAAGTTGTAGAGAATTGAATCATCTTCAAAATGAGAGGTGGTGGAAAAATTTCTAATAAAGTATGAGAAAGTTATGCCTGGTCAAAGTTCTGTTGACTTTTCCTTCAAAAATCCTAATTTGGAAAGTTTGACTTTTGATCAAATCTTGAGTTTTCTTGATGAATCATGACCAACCCTTGATCAAATGATGAATGTTACTTCAAAATATGGATGTTGACCAAAAATTATGAAGTTTGACTGTATGTTGACCACAGTTGACTTTTTGTCCAATATAACTGATTTTCAACCATCTGAGCAATTGTCTCAGGAAACTTGACTTGTAAGGCTTGAAACTTGACATAGAGATCCTTTGAAGCATATGATGAGGCGTGATGACCACTGGAGATGTTGGAGGCTTACCCTGGATTGAGGATAGTCAAAACCCTAGTTTGGGTTGATTGCCTAGGAGAGGGTTTGTCTGGTCAACCCTTGTGAAATCCTTGAGTATGGATATGAGAAATGTCTTGAGAAATAGGAGGGCAAATTTTGGGGTAAGACAGCTGCCCCTGTTCAATATTCTTGTACTGGAAGGGTTAGATTGGCATGCTTGCCTTTCGTGACCTGAAGGTAGAAGATGATTGAACACTCGAGTACACCTGAAAATTTGCACTCGCCGTTGATTGATGATGCGCGGGAATTGAAATTCCTGGCAGCAGATACGTGATGTCATAGAGAATGTTATGACACAGTATCTCACACTCTGTTAACAATTCACATAGTTAATTGAAACAACAGTAAAGAACACAAACAATTGTTTACCCAGTTCAGTGTGTAACTACACCTACATCTGGGGGCTACCAAGCCAGGGAGGAAATTCACTATTAGTAGAATTAATTCAGGAACAAGCCAACCAGTTTATCTCCTTCACTTAAGACCTACCCAATGCAACTTCAATCTAAGTCCTACTTAGACCTGAGTTCCTACTCACTCCCCCTCAATCACAATAGTGATATCAACCTATTGATTAATTGAATTGTGAAGACACTCTTCAATAAACAAACTTGATTTTTCTTCAAAGCTTTAATCAAGAGACACAACACTCGTGCTTCAAAGCTTTGAGTGATAAACAACCCTTACAACCAAATCCTAGTCCAAGGCACTTATCAAAAGATAATTGCTTGGCTCACAAGAGTAACTAGAATACACAATTAACAAACTGCTAAATCTTCAATACAGTCCAAGAGGTGCAGCAGCAGAGTATGGGTTCTTTTCTTATTATAGAAGCAGTCCTGTAACATCAGTTTTGGGCTTCCATAATAATAGCTACGGTTCACTTAATTTAACCTAAAGACTTGGTCTTTTTAACAAACCAATTTAGGGTTAACTAAGATTAACCACATAGCCACGTGAGCATGTGATCCAATTACATAAATCATAATAAAAACAGCTCAGTAGAAATCCTGAAAAGTCTCAGGAAAAGAGAATCTGCAAAACAACAAATGTCACACAGAATGTCATAACATCGGTTATGACATCAGTCAATCTTCTGCAGAATGCCAGCACAACAGTTAGCTTCCATTCTGAGTTGTTTTTGAATCATTCTTCTTATGCAGAATTTATCTTCAACTCTGAATGTCATGACATCAGCCAAGACATTGTCAAATCCTAGTTTTACCAAAAATTAATGCCAACATAAAAACACTTACAAACTCCCCCTTTGACAAATTTTTGGCTAAAACAAACTAAGCTATCAGAGGCTTAATGCAGCAGGAAAAAATAACCAGTCTAAGCTAACCAAGCTAAATAACCAGAGCCTAATCAAGATAAATTCTACCCACAATTGCCCATAAATTCTTCTCCCCCTTTTAAGCCACAAAGGGGCCAAAGGTACCAGTACAATTTCCCAAAATTCATAAAATAAATAAGTACCAATCAGAGTTAAATATTACATCCCAGCCAAGAAATACAAAGTTCAAGTCAAACAAAACCAAAAGCAATAACAGAAGTAAAATCAACAATCAAAACAACAAGAAACAAACACAGGAACAACAACATAAGATTACAAATCAAGTGCTTTCTTCTCCTGAAGAAGCACTGTGGTATGTAGCATCTTCAGAACTGCTACCAGCACCAGTTGCTTGATCAACATCAGCATTTTCATCCAAATTTTCAGCAGAATCATCACCACCTAGCCCTTCATCCTCAACCTCTGTGTCTTTCTCGTTTTCCAGTGTAGAGATCAGCTCTTCAATGGTCTGCTTCCTTGCTTCAAGTTTCCTACAAGTCTCTTTTAGCACAACAATGACATTTGCCTTCTGAGAATTTGCCTTGACATTTGATGTCTCAGCAGATGTCATGACAATGTCTGGGACATGCTTCCCTTGAAATAGCTTGTAATGGAAACCAAGAGCAGGAGCTCTTTTACAGACTGAATCTCTATCTACCAGGATGTCAGGATATTGATCAATTATAACACCACACAGGAGGGAGGGAAAGGCTATTGGTCCTTTAATTGCATAACTGTCAACATGTTTTAAGGTTTGCTCAAATATGTATGTTCCATAATCAAACTTTGCTTTAGTACCAACAGCAAAGATGAATCTGCCCAGACCAATGGAGATGGTGGACTTGTGGTTTGTTGGAACCCAATTGGCAGCACCTATCTTGTGAAGAATAGCAAACTTAACACTCAGTTTGCTGGCAGTTAGCTTTCCCTTCATTGGCCAATGTTTCACTTGCTTAGCAGTGATTGTTTGACAGACTTGATTATGAGTTTCTTCAAGCTCAGGTTGAGCATCATCTGATCTTCCCAAATACTTGTTGATCACACTTGGGGAAAACTTCACTTTTCTCCCTCTTACAAAGACAGTCTTAAAATCTGCTGATCTTCCATCAGCACAACCACTTGTCATATTCACAATGAACTCCTTTACCAAAACATCATAACAGTTAGAAAACTTGACCATAGTTTTCATCAGCCCAACTTCCTTGATCAGATCTATAACATCCTTGCATTCAAGGGCACTCTTGTTCAGTTCCCTTTCTAGAGCAATTCTTTTCAGACACACATATTTCCATCTGCTAGCACTCTCAGGATGGTGGAAAGATATGTTATCAATAGCCACTTCAAGAACTTTGGGCAGTTTACCAAGAGATGGTTTCTTCCTGGCTTGAATTTCTGAGACATTCTCTTGAACATTAAAATCAGAATCCTCATCAGTTTCTGAGGATTCAGGAACCTTTCTCTTCTTAACATTGGGGTTCTCTTTGGTCTAGAGATACCTCCAACAGACTTCACTTTACCCTTCCCTTTGGAAGTTCCAGCCTTGTTGTCCTTACCAGATTTTTCCTCAGCCTTACTCTCAACCCTAGGAGACTCATGAGCAGCTTTAGCAACCTTCTCCTTGGAAGGACTCTGAGAGGAATTCTTCTTCCCTTTTCTTTTCACCATCCTCTTAGCAATGCTAGGATTAACACTAGCAATGAGGTCATTATCAGAGAATTCTTCATCCAGATCAATGATTGGAGGCTCAACATTCTGATCAGTGGTTTTCTCAAGAGAGTTTTCCAGGTTATCAGCAACAGGTTTCTCTAGGGATTCTTCAAGAATTCCATCAGAGGAGCTCTTTGGAGCCTTTTTCGTGTTTTTATCAACTGGTTTTACAGGAGATTCTTCAAGAATTCCATCAGAAATATCATCATCAGAAACTACAGGGGACTTATGAGTGGTGTCAGCAACACAATTTTCAGGGGATTTATCAGAGGGTTCATTATCAGGATTCTCAGGGGTTTTCCTAGCATTGTCATCAGATGTCTTGACATTCTGTGTGACATCTGAATCAGTTGCTAAACTAGGGCTAGCAGATTCTTGATTTAATGGAACAGAAACCCCAGGCACAGAATGATTCTCATTCAGAATCCTAGTAACTATTCTAGCTATGGCCTGATGAACATATCTAGAACCTTCCCTGTTTGCTATTTCAGGAGGAACAGAGGCAGTTGGTTCAGTGGTCTTACCAGAAAGAGATGCTTGAGATCTTCTTGCATGTCTGGTGCATAGTTTCTTGACCCTCCCAGGATCAGTTTCCATGGAACGTAGAGGAGTAACCTCCAGAATCTCAGGCTGCATTGCTTCTGCGTTTTCCCTAACCCCAGAATCAGTGGGAGATGGAGAACCTGTTTCCGTTGATGATGAAGAAGAGGATGACATGCTTTGTTGAGACATTTTGTGGATGTGAGAAAATATTTGACAGGGAGTTTGAGCGTATCTGTAGAAGGAATGGAGTGTGATGCATTCAAATGAACAAATTGAAATATATATATGTCTCTTCCTATTCTTGGACTTTTGAAAAGTAAGAGGGAAATAATTAATTAACCCACTTAGAATTAAATGAAATAAAAATTCTCTTCCATTCCTTGTTGTAAGCAATGTTAATTGCTACAACTCTTCATATTGGCAAATGCCCAACTTGCCCCTTAAATTCTCAAACTGACTAGCATCAAGAGCTTTAGTAAAAATGTCAGCCAGTTGGAGTTCAGTGGCTACATGCTCCAATTTAATCACTTTTTCTTCCACAAGATCTCTGATGAAGTGATGTCTAATGTCAATGTGCTTAGTCCTGCTGTGCTGAATAGGATTTTTTGAAATATTAATAGCACTCAGGTTGTCACAGTACAATGTTATGACATCCTGTGTGACATTATACTCAGTCAGCATCTGCTTCATCCAGACCATTTGAGAACAACTGCTACCTGCTGCTATGTATTCAGCTTCAGTAGTGGATAAAGACACACAGTTTTGCTTCTTGCTGAACCAAGAAACAAGATTGTTCCCCAAAAAAGAAGCATCCTCCAGAAGTGCTTTTTCTATCATTAACACTACCAGCCCAATCAACATCACAATAGCCAGACAGAATTGGTTCACATCCATGAGAATACAGCATACCATAATTGTAAGTTCCACTCACATACTTCATAATTCTTTTCACCTGATTGATGTGACTTACTTTAGGTTCAGCCTGATATCTTGCACATACTCCAACAGCAGTGGCAATGTCAGGTCTGCTGGCTGTTAAGTACAACAAGCTTCCTATCATGCTTCTATACAAGCTTTGATCAACATTTGCTCCACTTGTGTCTTTGGACAACTTTAAATGAGTAGGAGCAGGAGTCCTTTTATGGCTGGCATTTTCCATCCCAAATTTCTTGACAATATTCTTTGCATACTTGCTCTGAGAAAGAAAAGTTGAGTCTTCCATCTGTGTGACTTGTAGTCCAAGAAAGTAAGTCAATTCTCCCATGAGGCTCATTTCAAACTCAGCTTGCATTTGGTTGGCAAAATGTCTCACCATTTTATCTGACATTCCTCCAAGCACTATGTCATCAACATAAATTTGAGCTACCATTATCTTTCCTCCTTCATTCTTGACAAAGAGAGTTTTGTCCAAACCTCCTTTCCTGTAACCTTTATCGATGGGAACTTTGTCAACCTTTCATACCAAGCTCTAGGAGCTTGTTTCAAACCATATAAAGCTTTCCTCAATTTGTAAACATGATCAGGAAAGTTAGGATCCACAAATCCTTTAGGCTGTTCTACATATACCTCCTCATTTAAGTAGCCATTTAGAAAGGCACTTTTCACATCCATCTAAAACAACTTGAATTTCGGGATGCAAGCAACTCCTAAGAATCGATTGATTCCGGCCTAGCCACGGAGCAAAAGTCTCATCAAAATCAATCCCTTCAACTTGAGTGTATCCACGAGCAACAAGTCTTGCTTTATTTACGGTGACAACCCATACGCATCGACTTGTACTTGTAGATCCACTTTGTGCCAATGATGTTTGTTCCTTCTGGTCTAGGAACTAACTCCCACACTTCATGTTGTTTGAACTGGTTCAATTCATCTTGCATTGCTCCAATCTAGTATTCATCAGTTAGAGCCTCTTTAACATTCTTTGGCTCAATCTTAGACACAAAACAAGAATTTGAGACAATTTCTCTGGATCTTGTAATGACTCCACAGTTAGGATCTCCAATGATGAGTTCCTTTGGATGATCTTTCTGAATTCTGATGGAAGGATCTTTGTTAGCTTCCTCTAGTTCAGACTTTGGTGAAGTAGGGACAGGCACATTATCCTTATCAGAAACTTGTGGTGATGTCTCAAACAATGTCTCAACATCATATGGGACATTGTTTTCCTCATGGTGATCATCAACTATGACATTAATAGACTCCATCATAACTTTTGTCCTGGAGTTGAATACCCTATATGCTCTGCTGTTTGTAGAGTATCCCAGAAAAATGCCTTCATCACTTTTAGAGTCCATCTTTCTCCTTTGATCACGATCTGTCAGAATATAACATTTGCTACCAAATACATGGAAATATTTCACAGTAGGTTTTCTTCCCTTCCACATTTCATAAAGGGTAGAGGATGTTCCTTTTCTCAAGGTGACCCTGTTGTGAACATAGCAGGCTGTATTCATAGCTTCAGCCCAAAAATGAATAGGAAGTTTCTTAGCATGAATCATTGCTCTGGAAGATTCCTATATAGTCCTGTTTTTCCTTTCCACAACTCCATTTTGTTGAGGAGTTATAGGAGAAGAGAACTCATGATTGATTCCATCTGAGGAACAAAATTCATCAAACTTGCTATTCTCAAATTCCTTTCCATGATCACTTCTAATTCTGACAATGCAGCCTTCCTTTTCTCTTTGAAGTCTTTTGCATAATTCTTTAAAGACATCAAACACATCAGATTTTTCCCTGATGAAGTTTATCTAGGTGAATCTGGAAAAATCATCCACAATAACATAAGCATATCTTTTTCCACCAAGGCTTTCAACCTGTATAGGGCCCATCAGATCCATGTGCAGCAGTTCCAGCATCATAGAGGTGGTCAGATGTCTTGACATTGGATGTGACATTCTGGTTTACTTTCCAACCTGACACTCACCACAGACTCTCCCTTCATCAATATGAAGTCTTGGAATCCCTCTGTCAGCCTCCATGGATATGATCTTTTTCATCCCTCTAAGATGCAAGTGACCAAGTTTTTGGTGCCATAGTTTCACCTCCTTTTCATCTTTGGCTGTAGAGCACACAGAAGAAAAGTTAGTGTCCTCAGACTCCCATAGGTAACAGTTGTCCTTTGATCTGACTCCTCTCATAACCACTTCTTGTTTTTCATTGATTACAAGGCATTCAGACCTGGTGAAGTTGACCTTGAATCCCATATCACATAGTTCACTTATGCTTATGAGATTGGCAGTCAAACCTTTTACCAGCAACACTCCATTTAGGTTTGGAACTCCAAAATAGTCTAAGTTTCCAACACCTTTGATTTCTCCTTTAGCTCCATCTCCAAAAGTAACAAAACTAGTAGTATGAGGGTTGACATCATTCAGAAGGTTCTTGATTCCAGTCCTATGCTTAGAGCATCCTTTGTCAAAGTGGTCTTCCTTGGCAGAAACTCTAAGGGAGGTGTGATCTATCAGAGCTGCAGTCTTCTTCTTCCACTGTTGAGTGTATGGTACCTTATTGGTCTTAGGCTTGACATAAGGAGCCTGATTAGGATATCCATGTAGTTTATAACAAAAAGGCTTTATGTGTCCAAACCTTTCACAATAATGACATATCCATCTTTGAAACTTTTTCTTCATGTTTCTCTGATCTTGATGTTGAACCAAATGTTGTGACATCTGCTTTGACACTGGTTTATTAGGTTTGTTCTTCTTCTTGTTATCGAAATTTCTTTGCGATCACATATCTGAACGGACATTTCACCTTATGTTGTGACATACTGCTTTGACATTGGTTTGCAGGCCTATTCTTCTTCTTGTCACGGCGGGTTTCTTTGCGACCACATATCCTAGACCATGCATATTTCACGCATTTTGTCGGTGAAGAATTTCTTCCAACTTATCGGTTCAGTTGTCGACATCTTGTGACTTGGTCATCGATCAAGTTTGGAGTTCAACACTATAATTTCATTGTTTAGATGACTTATAGTAGCAGTGTTTTCCTTCTTCTCAGCCTCCAACATAACATTCTCAACTTCCAACTTCACAATTAGCTTTTTCTATTTCTCATTTCGACATACTTGACGCCGATACTGACTTCTTGTAAGTTTCAATAAGCTCTTCAAATGTCACTTCCTCATCACTAGAGTCATTATCAGAGTTACAAACTCTAGAGAGAGCGATAACAAGTTTGGCAGCTTCTTCTTCAGAGTCACTTCCTGAGTCACCATCAGACCAAGTGACACCCATTTCTTTCTTTTGTTTCTTTAGAAAGGTAGGACATTCACTCTAATATGCCCATATCCTTCACATCCATGACCTTTGGATTCCTCTGCTTTGACTTCCCTTTTCTTGGACTTGGATCTTACATTGGAGTCATAGGTTACGCTAATGTTAGATGGAATGTTCTTGACCTTTGGACCTTGACTTTGGATCAATTCTCTTGATGAGCTTGTTGAACTGTCTCCCAAGCATAGCTATTGCTTGGATATCTTCTCTTCATCATCCTCCTTGCATTCCTCTTGATTATTGGATACAAGGGCTATGCTCTTGTTCTTCTTGTCAACATTGTCATGATCCCCATCTCAAATGTACGAGTGATCCAATAAGTTCATCAACCTTCAAGGTGCGGATATCTGAGCTTCCTCTATAGCGATCACTTTCATTGTAAACCTTTTAGGCAAGGATCTGAGAATCTTTCTCACCAGATTTTCTTCTGACATCTTTTCTCCCAATGCTCCTGAGGTGTTGGCAATCTCCAAGATGTTCATGTGAAACTCATGAATGGTCTCAACTTCCTTCATCTTCATATTCTCAAATTTGGTAGTGAGCATCTGAAGTCTTGACATTTTCACCTTGGATGTACCCTCATGAGTGGTTTTGAGAGTGTCCCAAACATCCTTGGCCAGTTCACACTGATGTACTAGTCTGAAGATATTTCTGTCAATTCCATTGAATAAGGCATTCAATGCTTTAGAATTGCCCAGTGCTAGCTCTTCTTATTCTTTTCTCCATTCTTCCTCAAGTTTCAGACTAGTAGTCCCATCTTTCTCAAGCTTGGTAGGATGTTTCCATCCTCTGTCGTGACTCTCAAGCTTTAATTTCCGATGACTTCAAAAAGCAACCATACGAGGTTTCCAGTAATCATAGTTAGATCCATCCAGAATGGGTGGTCTACTTCCAAATCCTCCTTCCTTGTCCATAATGCCAGAAACTATTATCCCTAGATCTCACCCAAAAATAACAGACAGGGTGCCTGCTCTGATGCCAATTGAAATTCCTGGCAGCAGATACGTGATGTCACAGAGAATGTTATGACACAGTATCTAACACTATGTTAACAATTCACACGATTAATTGAAACAATGATAAGAACACAAACAATTATTTACCCGTTTAGTGTGTAACTACACCATACAGGGGCTACCAAGGAGGAAATTCACTATTAGTAGAATTAATTCGGGAATAAACCAACAGTTTATCTCCTTCACTTAAGACCTACCCAATGCAAATTCAATCTAAGTCCTACTTAGACACGAGTTCCTACTCACCCCTCAATCACAGGTGATATCAACCTATTGATTAATTGAATTATGAAGACACTCTTCAATAAACAAACTTGATTTTGCTTCAAAGCTTTAATTAAGAGACACAACACTCGTGCTTCAAAGCTTTGAGTGATAAACAACCCTTACAACCAAATCCTAGTCCAAGGCACTTATCAAAAGATAATTTCTTGGCTCACAAAAGTAACTAGAATACACAATTAACAAGCGCTAAATCATCAATACGGTCAAGAGCAGCGCGAGTAAGGTTCTTTTCTTATTATAGAAGCAGTCATGTAACTTCAGTTTTGGGCTTCCATAATAATAGCTAGGGTTCACTTAATTTAACCTAAAGACTTGGTCTTTTTAACAAACCAATTTAGGGTTAACTAAGATTAACCACATAGCCACGTGAGCATGTGATCCAATTACATAAATCATAATAAAAACAGCTCAACAGAAATCCTGAAAAGTCTCAGGAAAAGAGAATCTGCAGAATAACAAATGTCACACAGAATGTCATAACATCGGTTATGACATCAGTCAATCTTCTGCAAATTCCGGCCTGACAGATTAACTTCCGATCGGCATTCTTGAATCATTCTTCTTATGCAGAATTTATTTTCAACTCTGACTGTCATGACATCAGTCAAGACATTGTCAAATCCTAGTTTTACCAAAAATTAATGCCAAAATAAAAACACTTACAAGAATGGGCTTACAGATGCCATTTGGAGAAGTTTGCGACTTTACTAGGGAATGAGTCGTACTTTATACTCAAGAACATCGCCTGAATGGGAGAATCATCGGAGATGGGTTTAAGATGCCATCAGGAGAAACTGATGTTGGGGAACGAACCGTACGCTAGGCTCTGCAGATATTCCTGAAAGTGGAAGGGAGCACAGAGATGGGCTTAAGATGCCATCCAAGGAGAGTCGTACGTTAGACTTCGCGCTTGTCTTTGAATGAAGTTATTGGTTAGTACCGGTTTTTAACCAAATATGCAGCATTCTGAAGGTGGAGAGAGGTTTACAAGTAGTCGGAGATGGGCTTAAGATGCCATCCAGGGCAACTGAGTCGTACGCCAGACTCTGTAGTTGTTGTTGATAATAAGAGATAGTTAGAATAAACCTTCGTCATGGCTACTCTGGGGGATAACATTTGGAATAATGTGGATAGCTTCCCTGTCTCGTTTCGGGTGTTGATCCAATGCCTGTTGTCGGAGGACAACTCGGGTGGTCGTTTGGATAGGGTTTCCCGTCTTGCTTCGGGTATTAATCCTGGACCTTCCATTTGGAAATGATTCGTACGGTCATTCAGATTGGGTTTCCCGTCTTGCTTCGGGTATTAATCTTGGACCTTCCATTTGGAAAAGATTTGCGCGGTCTTTCAGATTGGGTTTCCTGTCTTGTTTCGGGTATTAATCCTGGACCTTCCGTCTAAAAGTAATTTTACCTGCTGGGGAAAAGAAAACCTTGACAGGATATAGTTAGACTTATGCAGATTATGATGCATGCAAGCATATGACAATATATATGAATGATATATGCACGTGTTATGACTTTTATGAATAATGTATGAATGTAGATATTGTGGTATTTCAAAACATATCCATCTTGAAGAAGATGTGAATGCTCTGCTGAGGATTTCTGACTTCTGCTTGGGGATGAAATCATTGAAAACCCTGACTCGGAGGAGGAAGAGGTGCCTTTGATTCCTCCGATGCACTATCTGACCATGTTAATGCTGCTAGAAAGAACAAAAGCTGGGAGATACTCTGCTGTGGATCTTGTGCGTAGACCTTGCTAAGGATAGTAGAAGTTGGGAGACACTCCACTGGGAATCTTGTGCATAGATCTTGCTGGGGAGTATCTGAATATTGCTCGGAGTCGAGGTTCGAAGATTCCTTTGGCTGGGGAATAAAAGAGACGTAGGATTCCTTCGATGCACCATCTGACCAAGTTTCGAGTCTGGATACTGCTGTTGTCGAAATGATAATCGTTGAGAGATATTCTGCTAGGGATAAATATCTATGCTAGAGATCAACCGTTACTGCTCAGAGACTAATGCAACTAGGTTAAGCTGATTGGGATCGCTGCTCAGGGACTAATGCGATGAAACTTGGAGTGTTGGAACACTAGTGGAAGGAAATTTGTACTCCGCCGGGGAAAGCTTGCAGGGAGCGATAGCTCTGTGGGGATTTTACTCTGCAGGGGAACGTATTGGTGACTTTCATCGTCATCCCAATTCCTAGAGCCTGTAGTAATTACTTTCGTACGTCCGCTTTTCGCATGTTTGTGAACATATGTTTATTGTCAGATGCATATAATCATTCAAAGCAATCATTGGACTTTATGCAAAAACAACAATAATGAACACTGTAAAAGAAAGAGCTTGCATTAATTTTTGAAAGGTGGCGTATGGCCAAGCAGTTTGTATACAAGGAAAGTAAAAAGCTATGCAGAAACAATCTCGTCGAGTTTCAACTATGCTAGTGCTCATATATTTCGACTATCTCATCTCCTTGCTGTCAATAGAAAGTGAGTGAATTGATTTTTGCCATTTGAATCTTGAATGCTGATAGTAGTAGTCTGTAGATGATCTGGACGAGACATAGTCATACGCTTAAGTCCCTAACTTTTGCCTAGACCGCCTTTTCGGGTTTTCAGTCTACCGGGATACCCTTTTTTGCCCAAGCCGCCTTTGTAGGTTTTCGAATTGCCGGGTGTATATATTTTGTATATATCCTTAACTTTTGCCCGAACCTCTTTGGTTCGCCAGGATGCCCTTAATTTTTCCTAGGCCCGTCGACCTAGCGGGTCTCGTTTATGCGTAGTATTTTTTGACTATGTCTGCGTTCACAGGGTGTGGGAAGTCTTCGCCATCCATGGTGCTAAGTATCATAGCTCCGCCGGAAAATACTGTTTTGACTATAAACGGTCCCTCGTATATGGGAGTACATTTGCCCCTAGGATCACCTTCTGGAAGAATGATGCGTTTGACTACTAGATCACCGACTTGGTAGACTCGGTGTTTGACTTTCTTGTTGAACGCTCTGATCATTCGCTTCTGATAGATCTGTCCATGGCAAATGGATGCGAGTCGTTTCTCATCAATCAAATTGATCTGGTCAAGGCGAGTCTGGATCCAATCGTCTTCGCCTAACTCCGCGTCCTGGAGGACTCTGGTTGAGGGTATCTACACCTCGATTGGCAAGACTGCTTCCATACCGTACACAAGAGAGAAGTGGGTTGCCCCTGTAGATGTTCGTGTTGTAGTGCGATAACCATGGAGAGCAAATGGCAACATCTCATGCCAATCCTTGTAAGTTACTGTCATCTTCTATATAATCTTCTTGATATTCTTGTTGGCGGCTTCCATTGCGCCATTCATCTTAGGCCGGTATGGAGAAGAGTTGTGATGCTTGATTTTGAACTACGTGCAGAGTTCGGCGATCATTTTGTTGTTGAGATTAGAGCCGTTATCTGTGATAATCCTTTTAGGGATGCCATACCGATAGATAAGATTATGCTTGATGAATCGAGCCACAACATTCTTAGTAACAGAGGCGAATGAGGCTGCTTCTACCCACTTGGTGAAATAGTCAATTGCCACAAGGATGAAATGATGTCCGTTCGAGGCACTAGGTATGATTTCTCCGATCATGTTAATGCCCCACATTGCGAAAGGCCAAGGAGCGCTCAGAACATTTAGCGGTACTGGAGGTACGTGCACTTTGTCTGCATATATCTGGCATTTGTGACAAGATCGTGCATAGCAGTGACAATTAGCTTCCATGGTGGACCAATAATAACCTGTTCTCAGAATCTTCTTAGCCATGGTATGTCCACTGGAGTGGGTACCGAATGCGCCTTCGTGTAATTCTCCCATGATCCGTTCTGCAGTTCTCTGATCTACACAGCAGAGTAAGCACAAGTCGTGATTGCGCTTGTATAAGATGCCGTTGTTGAGGAAGAATTTGGATGCGAACCTTCTCAAGAACTTCTTATCGTTGACAGATCCCCCTGCGGGATATTCCTGAGTATTAAGGTACCTCTTCACTTCATAGAACCAAGGTTTCTCTTCTGTATCAAGTTCACAATAGTATGCCGGTTCGTCAAACTTTTCAATGATGATTTGGGGAGCCTCGTTGTCCCATCTGACTTTGAACATAGATGACATAGTAGCTAATGCATCTGCCAACTAATTCTCTTCTCGTGGAATATGATTGAAAGTAATCTCTTCGAAGTAAGGGATCAGACTCAGAACACGCTCTCAATATGGAATGAGATTCGGATGTTTCGTATCCCACTCGCCTTTAATCTGATTGATCACTAAAGCTGAGTCTCCATACACTTGCAAGAATTTGATTCTTAAGTCAATAGCAGCTTTAGTACCCATGATGCACGCTTCGTATTCGGCCATGTTGTTAGTGCAGCTGAAACATAATCTGGCGATGAAAGGCGTGTGTCCGCCTGTAGGAGATGTGATGATGGCGCCAATGCCATTGCCAAGTGTGTTTGAGGCTCCATCAAAGACCACGGTCCATCGGGATCCTTGTTCAGGTCCTTCGTCCGGGTCTGGTTCTTTGCAATCGGTAACTAATAGAACATCTTCATCTGGAAACTCGAACTGCATAGACTGATAGTCATCTACGGCTTGATGAGCCAAGTGATCGGCTACTACACTTCCTTTGATAGCTTTCTGAGAAGTATATTGGATGTCATATTCGGTTAAGATCATTTTCCATCTTGCTATTCTTCTGGAGAGAGCTGGTTTCTCAAATATGTACTTTATCGGATCCATCTTGGAGATCAACAAGTTAGTGTGAGTCAACATATACTGTCTTAGTCGTGACAATGCGTAAGTTTTCTCGTGTGAGTATCTTGTTTCACAGTCGGTAAACTTTTGCTAAGGTAGTATATTGTATACTCTTTTCGACCGGACTCGTCATGTTGCCCACACACACCCATTGAGTTCTCTAATCTGTCAAGTACATGATAAGAGGTCTTCCTTCGGTGGGTGGCATCAGGATAGGAGGATTCTGTAGGTACTCCTTGATTTTGTCGAAAGCGATCTGGAAATCGTTGTTCCATTCCACTACTTAATCTTTCTTCAGTAACTTGAAGATTGGCTCACAAGTAGAAGTTAGATGTGCAATGAATCTGGCAATGTAGTTCAATCGTCCCAAGAAACCTCTGACTTCTTTCTCGGTGCGGGGAGCTGGCATTTCTTGGATAGCTTTAACCTTGATGGGGTCAACTTCAATACCTTTACTATTGACAACAAAACCTAGGAGTTTACCGGATCTGACTCCAAAGGTGCACTTGTTAGGATTTAGTCTTAGTCTGTACTTCTTTAACCTATCAAACAGTTTCCGCAAATGATCGAGATGTTCTTCTTCAGTCTGCGATCGAGCTATCATGTCGTCGATGTAGACCTCTATCTCGTGATGAATCATGTCATGAAATAATGCCACCATGGCACGCTGATAAGTGGCGCCTGCGTTCTTCAGTCCGAATGGTGTTATCAACTAGAACATCAATATGAGGAAGTGAAAAATCGTCTTTCGGGCTTGCTTTGTTCAGATCTCTATAATCTACACACATTCGTACTTTACCATCCTTCTTAGGTACGGGAACTACGTTTGCAACCCACTGTGGATAAGAAGCAACGACTAGGAAACCGACATTGAACTTCTTCATGACTTCAGCTTTGATTTTCTCAGACATCTCGGGACGCATGCGACGGACCTTCTACTTTACTGGGAGAAAACCTTCTTTCGTCGGTAACCGGTGTACCACAATGTCAATGTCTAAACCTGGCATATCTTCGTATGACTAAGAAAAAACCTCGATATCGTCTCGTAGCATCTGAACCAATCTCTCTTTGACACTGTTCTCAAGACCTGCTCCTATCTTGATATCTTTTCTGTCTTCATCAGTACCCAAATTCACAACCTCAACTAGCTCTTTGTGTGGCTGTATAACCTGTTCTTCTTGCTGTAGCAGCCTGACAAGTTCTCCTAGTACTTCACAATCTTCCTCACCTTCGTCTTCGGCTTGGTAGATCAGATTATCGAAGTCATATTTAGCAATAACATAGCTGTTATCAACGAGATTCGGAGTGATTCTGCAATGTATCACTTGGGTGTGTGTAAGAACACATAGGTTTTGAAGGGGTAGTAAAGTAAAAAGAAAGAATTAAACGCAAAGGTCCAATGATTTTATTGAATGAAAATATGCAAATGATAGATAATAACCCTCACAAACGAGCCATGATTCCTCGGGCAAGGCATTAGGCTTTAGAGTTTATTGTTCAAAGCATAGAAAACGAAAATTAAAATAGAAAACAAAAGCAATTTCTCCTGTCTAAAGGAGATTGGTATGACGTCTTCGGTCTTCCAATTGCTGAATCTGTTGTCGGGAATTGGGAAGATCCACTCGCGAAATCGATGTCGTCGTCTTCTATAGCATGGACTCCATTCTTGCTGATGCGGAAGGGAAGTTGGCCAGCACGTTCGCGCCGTATCATCTTCTGGCCTTTGATGGTGAAGCCTAAACCAGTCTTGTTAGATTTGAAAGGAAGATCGGCGAGCTAACCCCAAATAGTACTACCTCCTTCTTCAGCTGCAGCTTGGGCATCTTTCGGAGAGGCCATCCTAGGCGGAACTTGTGTAACTTCAGGAGTAGCAGGAGAGTCAACAAGCATGACTCTTGGAACTGTTTCGAAAGCTTGACAGGGAGTTTTAAGAATTCACCTTCCATCTCGAGGTATTGGAATGACTGCAGATGACTCACCATGTATTCCTCCTCACCGCATACTATAACAAGCTTCCCCTTCATTGGGTACTTCAGCTTCTGATGCAAGGTAGAGGTAACAGCGCTGCCCCATGTATCCAAGAGCGTCCAAGTAGGCCAGAGTAAGCTGGACGGATGTCCATGACAAAGAAGGTGGAGTCGAAAGTCTGGGAACCGACTTTAACAGGCATAATGAGCTCTCCAAGTACTGTTCGTTTAGAACCATCAAAAACCCACACAATAATGTCACTAGGTTTCAAGACCAATCCTTCAACATTAAGTCGGTCGAAAGCACTCTTCGGTAGGATATTCAAAGAAGAACTGGTATCTACCAAGACATGAGACAATGTAACGCCCTTGCATTCAACAGAGATGTGCAAGGCCTTGTTGTGTTTCCTTCCGGTAGGAGTTAAATTAGCATTAGAGAAGCCTAGACCGTTGTTGGCAGCCAGGTTAGCAATACAAACTTCAAACTCATCAGTAGTGGTGTCTTATGGTATGTGAGCGTTCTTCAGAAACTTCACCAAGGCTTTAGAATGAGCCTCAGAACACAAGAGCAGAGCAAGCATGAAGATTTTTGACGGAGTCTATCCCAACTGTTCCACAACATTGTAGTCACTCTTCTTGATAATCTTCAGAATTTCCTCCATTTCTTGTTTGGAGGTATCTTCAGCAACTTCCTTTGGTACTTCTGTCTGAGCAGGATTAGCTACTAGTTCTTTCCCTCGCACTTCGGGAATTGGTTCGATAGTGGGAATGCGAGCTGGAGTCACAGTGTCTTTTGGAGGAGAGATCTCTGGAGAAAATACTCTTCCGGTTCTGGTCACCTTACTTGAACCGGTGATGTTGTCAATGTTAGGAATCGTAGCTTCAAATGTAATATCCTCAATGGTCAGAGGGTCTTGTTTGACGCCATAATAGTAAACTTCAGCTCCAGAGTTCCAAGGTATAGCTTTGTCAGAGGAATATGGAGCTGGTCTGGGAGAAGTAATGATGAGAGGCGCCACTCTAGGCACAGGATCAGCAAAGGAAATCCTTATTGTGTTTACATCAGCATAGTCTTCTGGGAAATCGTCTCTCCATCCGGTTGCTTTGACATCTTCAATAGGAATCTTGTAGCTTTCAGGAACAGTATACTTCAACATGTAATCAAACTTTCCACTTGGCTGCCCCAAGGTATCCCATACTTCTAGTTCGGCTTCGCTCACATCTTCGATCTTCAGTTTCTTAGACATGTCTTCACACAGATTCTCCACAGGGGATGGTTTTAGAAATAGCACTTCGCGGTTATCCACCATGCACTGAATACGTCTTCTCAACCAAGCACAACCGTCAGGCGCAGATGGGCACCAACGACAATTCTCTGGGCATCTTGGATTGACACCGGCTTGTAGCATATTCTTCTTAACAGTCATCAGAGGAATAGTCAGGTCATTCACATCAAAAACATAAGAATTCTTGTCAATAGCATTGGCACTTTTGCCGTGGTTAGGCATTGGTGCATTGATCACATTCGGAGTCTCGACAGGAGGATCAAACTCAATTTCCTTAGCTTCAATCATGTCTTGAACCTTGTTCTTCAGAGCCCAACAATCATCAGTGTTATGCCCCGAGCTGTTGGAGTGGTAAGCACATTTTGCATTAGGATTGTATCTCGGAGAGGAAGTATTGATGTTTTGAGGAGGATCCCTCAAGGTAATCAGCGCTGCTTTCAACATGTGTTGCAAGGCTTGCGACAATGGCAAGTTGATCTTTGTAAACTGTCTTCGTGGCGTTAAGTTCTGCGCGTTGTCTTGCTGAGGTTGTGCTGATGTAGGATTGGAGATCACAACTGCCCCCACAGATTGAGCACGATCGGTCTTGGCTCGGGTTTTCTGACCATACACAACATTGGCTTCTTTCTTACCAAGATCTCTTCGCAACATTTGATGATGACTCTACCTGAATCTTTCCGCTCTTGATTCCGACCTCGGTCGTTCTCTGTCGATGTCATTTCGATGAACCCGTGAAGAGTTTCCAATCAGATGATTGAAAAATGGGCCTGTTAGTGTTCCCATAAACATATCAACCAACTCCCTATTGGACAAGGGTGGTTGAACTCTGCCTGCTAGATCTCTCCATTTCTGAGCATATTCTTTGAACTTCTCATCACGACCCATAGACATGCTTTGTAGTTGCATGTGAGTGGGTGCTAATTCAGCATTGTACTGGTACTGCTTGTAAAAAGCATCTACTAAGTCATTCCAGGTATGGATGTGGGTACTCTCTAGCTGATAATACCACTCCAACTGAGCTCCGGACAAACTCTCTTGAAAGTAATGGATCCACAGCTTCCTGTCATCAGTATGAGGGTGGATCTTCTGAACATAGGACTTCAAATGCAGCTTCGGACAAGAGATGCCATCATACTTGGCAAAAGTAGGAACTTTGAACTTACGAGGAATCACCACACCAGGAACAAGACTCAGATCATCAAAATTCAACCCGGACATCTTCAGATTTTCCACAGCATTCAGACGGTCTTCAAGTTGCTTGTACTTGTCATCTTCAAAAGAATACTGATCATTCTCATAGTCCTCTTCCTTGTTCTCAGATTCACGCTGGTCATTTTTGTTGTTCTTGACACTTCCCTCAGTTTTGACACTCTTGTCTGAGAGTTCTATCCGGCTGACCACTCTAGGACCCCCTTTATGACATCTGCCCATGTTGAGAACACCAATGACCCTCTTCTTTCTGTTGATGAGCTTCTTCAGATCTTCCTGGCCTTGGACCAAGTTGGTAACCACTTCCTGGAATTGAACATTCTGAGCCTGGAGATCTTTGACAGTCTGTTCAAGAGCCATTTATGCTAAAATAAATAGCGAGAAAATGAGAAAACCAATCTTCAATGTACCTGTTATGCAATGTTATGCTATGATATGTGATGTTTATGCAAATGCAATGCAATGTTTTCAAGGACCTCTAGGAATTTAAATTTGTTAAACAAGCACGAACAAACTTTATTAGTTTCTTTCTTTTTCTTTTTCTTTTTAAGTACAAAAGATAGTTCAGAAATAAAAGAATAAAATCCTAAAGCTCTAAGTCTCCCATGGGCGCTTCCTCTTGGTGTTGAAGTAGGCGTTGATGTTTCGCTCCTCGTGAAGTAACTTGGTCAACTCAAGTACCTTCTTCTCACTTGCATAGCATTGAGCCTCAAATGTATCCCTTTCTTCTTTAAGCTGAATCCAGGATCTCTTCAAGTCTTCAAAATCAGTAGGCATATCGGGATGGAGAACAGTATAGGGTATGTCACCTATAGCATCAGGTTCCATAATTACTGGTAACACGGGTGTAAATGGCATCATGAGGTTTTGAGCTCGAGCTCGCACCCATTTGAGGTAAGGTTCCCAAGGAATGGAATTCTGGTGTCCCAAAGTCTTGGTATCAGTCTTCTTTACCATGCCCCAAGCGTGTATGAACCTTCGATGGTAATTCTGGAGATCATGGTTGTAGTCGAACACAATATCTTGGAGAAGCATATCATGCGGACCATCTCTTCGAGCATAACCAAACTGACGTAGAGCTAGATAAGGGTTGTAAGTGATACCTCCCCTTATGCCAAGGAGTGGTACATTGGGGAATTCTCTACAACGTTCACTGAATGTGAAGTCCTTTTGAGAGAAAAGACAGCAACGGATATCGGAATGAGAGAGCGACATCAGTCTTTGAGACCACTTCAATCTTTGCTCGTTCTTCATCACTGATTGAGGAAGGTGCGAAATAAACCACCTGGAAAGTAACGGTATGCAACACATGAGAGTTCCTTGTTTTTTGATAGTACGAGTGTGGAGAGAATGTAGGATATCTCTAAGCAAAGTAGGCACAGGATTACGAGTGAGGAATATCTTGACGGTGTTCATGTCTATGAACTGATCTGGATTAGGAAATAGCAACAAGCCATAGATTATCAAGGCCACAATGTCTTCGAATTCATGGAAACTCATAGCTTTGAGGAATTCTTGGGCTTTCTTTATCAGAAACTTGGCAAGTAAACCCTTAACTCCACTTCTAGTTTCCCAATTGGCTTCAATGTCTGAGTGTTTTAGGTGCAATGCTGATGCGATGTCTTCGAACTTAGGAACTTTTTCTAAACCGGTGAATGGTATCTGATCAAGAACAGGTATCCCAAGTAGCTTAGAGAACTCTTCCAAGGTAGGAACCAACTGATAATCTAGGAATGTAAAGCAATGGTGTTTCGGATCGAAGAACGGAATAAGGCGTGCATCATATCTTCTTCAAAACCGGAGATAACCAAGTCAAGCAGATAACCATGTCTTTTGATGGTGAGCATGATCGGAATTTAAAACCAATTCTTTGAGATGAGAAGGTACACCCATGAAGTTGATTCGGATAGTCTTTCTGGAAGCCATAATCCCTACAAAATAGAGCAAAGATAAATCCCTAGGTCCTTGAAATAGTTACAAATGATATGCAATGTTATGATGTCATGATGTCATGTTTAGCAAGCACAAACAATTCACACAATAACCCTAGGTTTAAGGCTTGCATGGGGTATAGGTGTCTACCCTACCAAAATTTGAGTTGGTTCATCTTGTCCTATAATAGTAACTGGGTTCTAGGAATCTCATATCATTGATCTTTCTCGTAGGTATTTATTCCAATACGACTACCAAGTGGTCGACCGAAAACATCCCAAAATTCTGATCTTAATGAGCGTAGCATCGAGTATCAACGAACCTCGGTCTACACCAAAGCCGACCATCTCACTACCTTATAATGGCCAAGATGGATCAATTAGGGTTCTAAAACTTGAGTTAGTGCTGATGACACCACGCAGACGCCAAATGCTATCCTCAACTTGGAAATGAGGAGCATCAGGACATCCAAAGTGTCGCACTAACGTAGCCATCATGTTGACCGTTTCGATATACGTCTAACGGTCGCGACGATCTATTGCTACTTACCTAAGGAAACCTGGATCCGGGTGTAGGATTCCCCACAAATATAATTCCCAACCAACCCTTAAGATAAAGCATTCAAATCAAACAGAAAGCAATAAAATGATCTAGAAATCCCTAAGGTATTCTCTCTTTAGGGTGTCTCCCCGGCAGAGTCATCACTTCTGTAATACGGTGGGAGAACTGACTTTGGAATTTGTTTTCCTTTTATCGCAAATGTTGCGGATAGCAAGAGTCGCCACCGCCTTTTCTTTTATCCAATTAAGGGAAGGTGAAAAGAACAGAAAAAGACCTTCGTTAGATTCTGAGTAAGGGAGAAGGTTATGAAAAGGGAAGGTATTAGCATCCCTTTCCATCCGTAGTTTTCTACGGGCTCTTAGTTTCTTTTAGCTCACTTTAAAATCTTGCTTTCTGTGTGTGTTTTTGAAAAAATGTTTTGAAAAGGCATTTCGCTTTGACTTCGTAATGATTCACGCTGGAATGTATACGAAGTGTTCGGAAATGTTTTTTTGAAAAGTGTTTTAACTTTGACAAAAGTGTGAGGTGTGAAAAGTATTTTGATAGAGCAAGCAACTAAAAGTCTTTATTACCTACTCAGAACGGTCGTTTTCGTGTTGTTTTACGTTCCTTTAGAATAGCGTTATCCATACCATTAGTTGGTAGGTAACCCTATTCGTTGGATGTAGAAGGGACATTCGAAGGGACATCGGATGGTCATAGAGGGCAACTTGTAGGAGTATCCTAGCACTTTCGAAGGGACGATCATCACTTTTCGTAGGCAACAATCGAGGGACGAGATCATGTATTCGTAGGCAACATCGTGGGTCTATGACTTTTGTATCGAAGGGACTCTGATGATATGTTTGTAGGCAATGGTGCTAGGATACCTCTACGTTCGAGGGACTTGACCATTTATTCGAAAGGCAACGAGAGAGAATTACCCTAAGGGGTGCATGTGTGAAAAAAGTGTGTTGAATTCAGATATATTATCTTGCAATTAGAAGTGATACGCGTTCATTTTATATCTTTCCATACACGCCTAGTTACTAGCAGTTGATAGGGTGCAGAAAGTAAATTGTGAAAAGTAAAGTGCGGAAAAGTAAAGGTCCTACACTATTACATGGCTTTGGGGTAGTTACATAATATGGGTGCGGAAAGTAAAGGCAGAAAATGTAAATCTACGCTATTACATGATAAAAACTTTGCGACCTATACATCCTTTCTAGAATTGTAAATGCGGAATAAGAAATAGATAACCAAAATAATAAGAAAATGTTAGCAAAATATTTTGGAAATTAGTAGAAAAAAGTTTTCAGGCTAGTAGTGATAATTAGATAATAGAATAAATTTTTTGGAATTTTCTGGATTCGTTTTAATGAAGAAAAACAATTAAAAGTCAATTCAATGGTTAATTAACAATTAATTAAAATATGCATGCAAAAATATTAATTTTAATGTCAAAAATTAAATAAAGATTTTTTCTGATTAAAATGCAAAAAAGAAAATATTTTTGGTGATTTTTTAATGCATGAGAAAATTATTTGAAAAGGAAATAAATTAAATAAGAAAATATGAAAAGAAAATAAGAAAAGTGTTAGAAGGCTTCTGGAGAGGGTTTTCCCAGATGCTGGAGCTTCTGAGAGATCCTTGTTTGACCGTGCCCAGAAGTGTATACTTTTGGGAGCCTCTTGCGCGTGGATGTGCCCAGAACCTTGGGTTTTCTGGGGTTTCTGGCTTTGGAGATGCCAAGAAGTACGCTCTTCTGGGGCTTTCTGCTGGGAAGCACACCCAGAAGCTGGAGCTTCTGGGGCCTAGATCGTGGCAAGAAGGACCAGAAAGCGTGATTTCTGGGCAAGCCTTTTGGAGAAACCTGAAATATAGCAAAACAGGATGAAAAATAATGGCAAAAGCAGGGTTCGAACCCATGCTCTCTGGAACAAGTGACTTAGTGTGCGCAAGTTTAACCGCTGGGGCGGAGATACATCCATGAATTAACAGATATGCGGAGTTTCTCTTCTGACCCAAACCAGAAAAGCCCAGATCGGACCTCTGGTTATCTTCTCCGGCGAGATGATTTTGGAAACACATAATCGATCGAAAAACAAAAAGTGTCCAGATCATATATTTAGGGCATTACGAATCCAATGAAATACTTTTCATGGTCTGAAACTGCTTATATCATACAATACGAAGCTTCACCATTTTGGAACCCAAATAATGGCAGGCTGTGATTTCTACGTCTAAACTCACATGTAATGCATCAAACACGTTCTAATGGATATCCTGAGCTCAAACAAACAAACAAAAACAGTTAATAATGCATGAATTATGAAAATCGAATTTGAGAGTTTTACCAAACCGGTGATGCTTGGATAACGTGATCTGGAATGCTTTGGCTTCGTGTACGGGCTTGGTTTGCTTGCTAGGAAATTCAGGAACACGAATGGATTAGTGAGAAGGCTTGAAAGTGGCTCCAAATAGGGTTTCGAAATTTGCAACTTTGTAAGAATTTTGTGAAGTTTAGGGTTGACTCATGAGGTTAGGGTTTCGTCCTTTTTCTTGTGAATGTGTTGTGTATTTATAGAGCAAGAGATTTGATCAAAAAGAATGAAAAAAGATATGGCTTTGAATGCAAAAATATTTTCTTCTTAATTTCCATCAAATCTTTCCAAAATTTGATTTTCTCTTCCTTGTATGAGCTTGCACGAAATTGGCATGTATTGTGGGCTTCCTTGGTCCTCAAGATAGATAGAAATCCAACCCAACTTGTTTTATACCTTGTTTTCATATTTTATTTAATTTAAAATTGAATTAAATGCTTTTAAATTCAAAAGTAAATCAAGAAAATAGGAAAAGCTCGTGGAAAGGTGTAAAGAGGCCATGGATAATATTAAGATCTAGTTTGGATCGTAAAATTATAAGCCCATTTGGAAAAAATTTGCATTTGACACATATTTCTCTTTGTGCACCTCCTCAAAAATGCCCAACTTGTGCAAGGTATATCTTGCTCAATTTTTAACATTTTTGGGTGTTCTTGGACTTTTTAGAAATCTCTAGATGTCCTCTAAACAACCTATTTGGTTTCATCTCAATTGAAGTTTCCATTCTCAATAACACTTCTTTACAAAAAGTTGACTTTTTGTTGACTTTGAAAAGGACCTGTAATGTTTTGACCCATACCTTCCAAATGAAGCATTTTTTGACCAGACTTCTGAGACACGAAGTTGTAGAGAATTGAATTCTCTACAAAATGAGAGGTGGTGGAAAAATTTCTGATAAAGTATGAGAAAGTTATGCCTGGTCAAAGTTTTGTTGACTTTTCCTTCAAAAACCCTAATTTGGAAAGTTTGACTTTTGATCAAATCTTGAGTTTTCTTGATGAATCATGATCAACCCTTGATCAAATGATGAATGTTACTTCAAAATATGGATGTTGACCAAAAATTATGAAGTTTAACTGTATGTTGACCACAGTTGACTTTTTGTCCAATATAACTGATTTTCAACCATCTGAGCAATTGTCTGAGGAAACTTGACTTGTAAGGCTTGAAACTTGACATGGAGATCCTTTGAAGCATATGATGAGGCGTGATGACCACTGGAGATGTTGGAGGCTTACCCTGGATTGAGGATAGTCAAAACCCTAGTTTGGGTTGATTGCCTAGGAGAGGGTTTGTCTGGTCAACCCTTGTGAAATCCTTGAGTATGGATATGAGAAATGTCTTAAGAAATAGGAGGGCAAATTTTGGGGTATGACACAATGTCATGCCGTTCGGACTGAAGAACGCGGGCACCACTTATCAGTGTGCCATGGTGGCATTATTTCATGACATGATTCACCACGAGATAGAGGTCTACCTCGACGACATGATAGCTCAGTCACAGACTGAAGAAGAACATCTCTATCATTTGCGGAAACTGTTTGATAGATTGAAGAAGTACAGACTAAGACTTAATCCTAACAAGTGCACCTTTGGATTTAGATCCGGTAAACTCCTAGGGTTTGTTGTCAATGGTAAAGGTATTGAAGTTGACTCCGCCAAGTTAAAACTATTCAAGAAATGCCAGCGCCCCGCACCGAGAAAGAAGTCAGAGGTTTCTTGGGATGATTGAACTATATTTCCAGATTCATTGCACATCTAACTACTACTTGTGAGCCAATCATCAAGTTACTAAAGAAAGATCAAGTAGTGGAATGGAACGACGATTGCCAGATCGCTTTCGACAAAATCAAGGAGTATCTGCAGAATCCTCCTATCCTGATGTCGCCTGCCAAAGGAAGACCTCTTATCATGTACTTGACAGTATTAGAGAACTCAATGGGGTGTGTGTTAGGGCAACATGATGAGTCTGGTCGAAAAGAGTATGCAATATACTACCTTTGCAAAAAGTTTACCGACTGTGAAACAAGATACTCACAGCTCGAGAAAACTTGCAGCGCTTTGGCTTGGGCTGCTCGCCGACTAAGACAATATATGTTGACTCACACCACTTTGTTGATTTCCAAGATGGATCCGATAAAATACATATTTGAGAAACCAGCTCTCTCTGGAAGAATAACAAGATGGAAAATGATCTTGACCGAATACGACATCCAGTATACTACTCAGAAAGCGATCAAAGGAAGTGTAGTAGCTGATCATTTGGCTCATCAAGCCATAGATGACTACCAGTCTATGCAGTTCGAGTTTCCAGACGAAGATGTTTTACTAGTTATTGACTGCGAAGAACCAGGACCAGACGAAGAACCTGAACAAGGATCCCGATGGACCATGGTTTTTGATGGAGCCTCAAACTCACTTGGCAATGGCATTGACGCCATCATTACATCTACTACAGGCGGACATACGCCTTTCACTGCCCGATTATGTTTCAGCTACACTAACAATATGGCCGAATACGAAGCGTGCATCATGGGTATTAAAGCTGTTATTGACTTAAGAATCAAATTCTTGCAAGTGTATGGAGACTCAGCTTTAGTGATCAGTCAGATTAAAGGTGAGTGGGATACAAAGCATCCGAATCTCATTCCATATCGAGAGCATGTTCTAAGTCTGATCCCCTACTTCGAAGAGATCACTTTCAATCATATTCCACGAGAAGAGAATCATTTGGCAGATGCATTAGCTACTATGTCATCTATGTTCAAGGTCAGATGGGACAACGAAGCTCCCCAAATCATCATCGAAAAGTTTGACGAACCAACATACTGTTGTGAACTTAATGCAGAAGAGAAACCTTGGTATTACGAAGTAAAGAGGTATCTCGAGACTCAGGAATACCCTGCAGGGCATCTGTCAATGATATGAAGTTCTTGAGAAGATTTGCATCTGAATTCTTTCTTAGCAACGACATCTTATAGAAGCGCAATCATGACTTGTGCTTACTCCGCTGTGTAGATCAGAAAACTGCAGAGCAGATAATGGAAGAATTACATAAAGGTGCATTCAGTACCCACTCCAGTGGACATACGATGGCTAAAAAGATTCTAAGAACAGGTTACTATTTGTCCACCATGGAAGCTGATTGTCACCGCTATGCTCGATCTTGTCACAAGTTCCAGATATACGCAGACAAAGTGCACGTACCTCCAGTACCGCTGAATGTTTTAACCACTCCTTGGCCTTTCGCAATGTGGGGCATTGACATAATCAGAGAAGTCAAGCCCACCGCTTCCAACGGACATCGTTTCATCCTCGTGGCGATTGACTATTTCACCAAGTGGGTAGAAGCAGCCTTGTTTGCATCTATTACCAAGAATGTTGTGGCACGATTCATCAAGCATAATCTTATCTATCGGTACGGCACTCCCGAAAGGATTATCACAGATAACGGTTCTAATCTCAACAACAAGATGATCACCGAACTCTGCACGCAGTTCAAGATCAAACATCACAACTCTTCTCCATATCGGCCTAAGATGAATGGCGCAGTGGAAGCCACCAACAAAAATATCAAGAAGATCATACAGAAGATGACAGTGACTTATAAGGATTGGCATGAGATGTTACCGTTTGCTCTCCACGGTTATCGCACTACAGTACGAACATCAACATGGGCAACCCCCTTCTCTCTTGTATACGGTACGGAAGCAGTCCTGCTAATCGAGGTTCAGATACCCTCAACCAGAGTCCTCCAGGACGCAGAGTTAGACGAAAACGAATGGGTATAGACCCGCCTCGACTAGATTAACTTGATCGATGAGAAACGGCTCGCATCCATCTGCCATGGACAGATCTATCAAAAACGAATGATCAGAGCGTTCAACAAGAAAGTCAAACACCGAGTCTACCAAGTCGGTGATCTAGTAGTCAAACGCATCATCCTTCCACAAGGTGATCCCAGAGGAAAATGGACTCCCATCTACGAGGGACCATTTATAGTCAAAATAGTATTTTCCGGCGAAGCTATGATACTTAGCACCATGGATGGCGAAGACTTCCCACACCCTGTGAACGTAGACATAGTCAAAAAATACTACGCATAAATGAGACCCGCTAGGTCGACCGGCCTAGGCAAAAATAAGGGCATCCTGGAGAACCAAAGAGGTTCGAGAAAAAGTTAAGGATATATATAAAACATGTACACCCGGCAAGTCGAAAACCTACAAAGGCGGCTTGGGCAAAAAAGGGTATCCCGGTAGACTGAAAACCCGAAAGGGCGGTCTAGGAAAAAGTTAGGGATTTAAGCGTACAACTATGTCTCGTCTAGATCACCTACTTACAGACTACAGACTACTATCAACGTTCAAGATTCAAATGGCGAAAAATCAGTTCACTCACTTTCTACTGACATCAAGGAGATGAGATAGTCGAAATATATGAGCACTAGCATAGTTGAAACTCGACGAGATTGTTTCCACATAGCTTTTACTTTCATTGTATACAAACTGCTTGGCCATACGCCACTTTTCAAATTAATACAAGTTCTTTCTTTTACAATGTTCGTTATTATTGTTTTTTGCATAAAGTCCAATGATTGCTTTGAATGATTATATGCATTTGACAATAAATATCTGTTTGCAAACATACGAAAAGCGAACATACGAAAGTAATTACTACAGATCCTAGGAATTGTGATGACGACTAAAGTCACCAATGCATTCCCCGTAGGTTACATTCACCCTAGTACAATCCCCACAGAGCCATCGTTCTCTACAAATCTTCCCCGATGAGGTACAAGTTTCCCTCCCGCTAGCGTCCCAACGCTCCAAGCTTCATCACGTTAGTCCCTAAGCAGTGATCCCAATCAGCTTAACCTGGTTACATTAGTCTCCAAGCAGTATTGGTTCATCTCGCACACGCAGAGATATTTCGTCCCCAGCAGAATGTCTCTCAAAATGTTTATCATCCCCCGGCAGCAGCAATATCCAGACTCGAAACTTTGTCAGATAGTGCATCAGAGAAAACCTACATCTCTCTTATTCCCCAACCAGAGGTTTCAACAAACTTCAGATTCATCACCTCAAAGGAATCTTCGGGCTCCGTCTCCAGCAATAATTAGATACTTCCCAACAAGGTCTACGCACAAGATCCCCAGCGGAGTATCTCCCAGCTTTTATTATTCCCAACAGCATTGATATCTAGGCTCAAAACTTGGTCAGATAGTGCATCGGAGGAATCAAAAGACATCTATTTCTCCTCCAAATCAGGGTTTTCAGTAATTTCATCCTCAAGCGGAAGTCAAAATCTCCATCAGAACATTCACATCTTCTTCAAGATGGATATGTTTTGAAATACCACAACATCTACATACATACATTATTCATACAAATCATGACATGTGCATATATCATTCATACACATCGTCATATGCTCGCATGCATCATAATCTGCATAAAACTAACTATATTCTGCCAAGGTTTTCTTTTCCCCAGCAGGTAAAAGATATGTTTCAAATTAAAGGTCGAGGATTAATACCCGAAACAAGACGGGAAACCCTATCTGAAAGACCATACGAATCTTTTCCAAATGGATGGTCCAGGATTAATACCCGAAACAAGATGGGAAACCCTATCCGAAAGACCATACGAATCTTTTCCAAATGGAAGGTCCAAGATTAATAGCTGAAACAACACGGGAAACCCTATCTGAAAGACCACCCAAGTTGTCTTCCGGCAACAGGCATTGGATCAACACCCGAAGCAAGATGGGAAAACTAGCCACATAATGCCAACTATCTGCCTCAGAATGATCAGGAAGAAGACTTATTCTGACATCTCTCTTATTATCAACAGCAACTACAAAGTCTAGCGTACAACTCAGTTGCCCTAGATGGCATCTTAACCCCATCTCCGACTACTTGTCAACATTTCTCCACCTTCAGAATGCTGCATATTTTGTTAAAAACCAATATAAACCAATAACTTCATTCAGAGGCGAGCGTGAAGTCTAACGTACGACTCAACGTCATTCTCTCCGGATGGCATCTTAAGCCCATCTCCGTGCTCCCTTCTATCTTCAAGAATACCTGCAGAGCCTAACGTACGGCTCGTTCCCAAGCGTCATTCTTTCCTGATGGCATCTTAAGCCCATCTCCGATATTTCTTCTATTCAAGTGACGTTCTTGAGTCTAACGTATGACTCATTCCCTAGTAAAATCGCAAGCTTCTCCAAATGGCATCTAAAAGCCCATTCCAACACATCATCAACCAACAACGAGTGCAAATTTTCAGGTGTACTCAAGTGTTCAATCATCTTCTACTTTCAGACCACGAAAGGCAAGCATGCCAATCTAGCTCTTCCAGTACAAGAAGATTGAACAGGGGCAACTGTCATACCCCAAAATTTTCCCTCTTCTCAAGACATTTCATATATCCATACTCAAGAATTTCACAAGGGTTGATCAGACAAACCATCTCCTAAGCAATCAACCCAAACTAGGGTTTGGCTATCCTCAAGTCAAGGTAGACCTCCAACACCTCCAGTGGTCATCATGCCTCATCATATGCTTCAAATAATCTCCATGTCAAGTTTCAAGCCTTATAAGTCAAGTTTCCTCAGAAAATTGCTTAGATGGTTGAAAATCAGTTGTATTGGATAAAAAGTCAACTGTGGTCAACATACAGTCAAACTTCACTATATTTGGTCAACATCAATATTTTGAAGTGATATTCATCATTTGATCAAGGGTTGATCATGATTCATCAAGAAAACTCAAGATTTGATCAAAGGTCAAAGTTTCCAAATTAGGGTTTTTGAACAAAAAGTCAACAGAACTTTGACCAGGCATAACTTTCACATACTTTATTAGAAATTTTTCAACCACAGCTCATTTTGAAGAGAATTCAAATCTGTACAACTTCATGTCTAACAAGCTTGGTCAGAAAATGCTTCATTTGGGAGTTATGGGTCAAAACATTACAGGTCCTTTTTAAAGTCAACAAAAAGTCATCTTTTTGTAAAGAGGTGTTCTTGAGCATGGAAACTTCAATTGTGATGAAACCAAAGAGGTTGTTTAGAGGACATCTAGAGCTTTCTAAAAAGTCCAACAACACCAAAAAATGTTAAAAATTGAGCAAGATACACCTTGCACAAGTTGAGCATTTTTGAAGAGGTGCACAAAGAGAAATATGTGACAAATGCAAATTTTTGCCAAATGGGCTTATAATTTTATGATCCAAACTAGATCTTAACATTATCCATGACCTCTCTACACCTTGCCATGCCTCCTTCCTATTTTTTTAATTTATTTTTTAATTTAAAGCATTTAATTCAATTTTAAATTAAATAAAATATAAAAGCAAGGTATAAAGCAAGTTGGTCTTGGTTTCTATCAATCTTGAGGACCAAGGAAGCCCACAATACATGCCAAATTCGTGCAAGATTATACAAGGAAGAGAAAATCCAATTTTGGAAAGATTTGATGAAAATTTACAAGGAAATATTTTTGCATTCAAAGCAATATATTTTTTCATTCTTTTTGATCAAATCTCTTTCTCTATAAATACATAACACATTCACAAGACCAAAGGACGAAACCCTAGCCTCATGAGCCAACCCTAAACTTCAAGAAAGTTCCAAGAAACTTGCAAATTCATGCACGATTTTCCAGCAGGTTTCAAGGTGATCCAACCATTCCATTACATTCCTGAGCATTCCAGGAGTCCATCCAAGCCTTTACACAAAGCCAAAGCATTGTAGATCGTGTCATCCAAGCATCACCGGTTTGGTATTTTTCTCAAATTCGATTTTCATAATTCATGCATTATTAATTATTTTAAATTGTTTGAATGATCTCAGGTCATCCATTAGAACATGTTTGATGCATAACATGTGAGGTTTGACGCAAAAACCACAAACTGCCATTGCTAGGGCATGTAGGTCTGTTTGTTTCAAAACTCACTCTACATGCGTTTTCAGGGAAAACCATTAGCACCATTGGATTCGCAATGGTCGAATTAGGCGGATAGGGTCCTTCCTGTTTGTTTATTTGCTTTATTTTGCAGGTTTAAAAAATCATCCCGCCGGAGAAGATGATCGGAATTAGGTTTCCGGCGAGATCCTCTGCGTTGAAACGTTGATTCCCTGCGTGGCTTTGCACGATTGGTTGATTTGAATCCAGGGGTCCCACGCGTGTGTTCTTGATTTTAAATCTGATTTTCTGAAATTGATTTCATACATATATTTATGCTTCCATTAAAATGAACGGATGTATTGTCGCCCCAGCGGTTGCCAGCACGCTCTTAAGTCACTTGCCCTCTCTAAGGTCGCGGGTTCGAACCCCACCTTTTGCTCTTTTTTTTTAACAATTTCAGGTTTTCATAGGATACCACATAAAAACAATTGGAGGTGTGATCTAACACCACGTGCAATGTGGTCCAGTGGTAAAGTTTTGAACCAATGACTTCCAGGTCACGGGTTCAAACCTCAGAAGGACCAACTTATTTTTTTATCACTTTTTCAAACTAACTCTTTTTCTATTTCTTAACATATTTTCTTATTCAATTTAATTTCTTTTCAAACAATTTTCCAATGCATTAAAAATCACCAAAAATTAATTTCATTTTGCATTTAGGACAGAAAAATGTTTATTTAATTTTTAACATAAAAATTAATAAATTTTTGCATGCATATTTTAATTATTTGTTAATTAACCATAAAATTATCTTTTAATTATTTTGCTTCATCAAAACCAAACCAGAAAATTCCCAAAAAAATTATTCTATCATCTAATTAGGACTACTAACCTAAAATCTTTTTTGCTAACTCAAAAATCCTTTTTTTACTAACATATTTTCTCTTAAGCGAACTTCTTATCTTTTCCGATTATTATGTATCTGCTTACAGGTTGTAATAGTTAGGATTTATTTTCTCGCATTCTTTTCCAATATTATGTAACTGCTCATGGGATGTAATAGCTTAATTAAGATTTAATTTATGCACTCCTATATTATGTAACTGCCCCAAAGCCATGTAATAGCGTAGGACATTTACTTTCCGCACTTTATTTTCTGCAATTTACTTTCTGCACCCTATAAACTGCTAGTAATTAGGCGTGTATGGCAAGATAAAAAACGAACGTAGATCACTTCTAATCACAAGATAAATTATCTGAATTCAACACACTCTTTTCACACATGCACCCCCTAGAGTATTCTCTCTCGTTGCCTTTCGAATAAATGGTCAAGTCCCTCGAACGTAGAGGTATCCTAGCACCGTTGCCTACAAACATATCATCATAGTCCCTTTGATACAAAGATCATAGACCCACGATGTCGCCTACGGATACATGATCTCTTCCCTCGATTGTTGCCTACAAAAAATGATCATCGTCCCTTCGAATGTGCTAGGATACTCCTATAAGTTGCCTTCTATGACCATCCGATGTCCCTTCGAATGTCCCTTCGAATGTCCCTTCTACATCCAACGAATAGGGTTACCTACCAACTAATGGTATGGCTAACACTATTCTAAAGGAACCTAAAATAACACGAAAACGACCGTTCTGAGTAGGTAATAAGACTTTTAGTTGCTTGCTCTATCAAAATACTTTTCACACCTCACACTTTTGTCAAAGTTAAAACACTTTTCAAAACGAAACATTTCCAAACACTTCGTATACATTCCAACGTGAATCATTACGAAGTCAAAGCGAAATGCCTTTTCAAAACATTTTTCAAATACACACACAGAAAGCAAATTTTTAAAGTTGAGCTAGAAGCAACTAAGAGCCCGTAGAAAACTACGGATGAAAAGGGGTGCTAATACCTTCCCTTTTCATAACCTTCCCCCTTACTCAGAATCTAACGAAGGTCTTTTTCTGTTCTTTTCACCTTCCCTAAATTGGATAAAAGAAAGTCGGTGGCGACTCTTGTTATCCGCAACATTTGCGATAAAAAGCAAAACAAATTCCAAAGTCAGTTCTCCCACCGTATTACACTAGCCAATCAGAATTTAACATGCATTTTTTTGTTTATTCTTTAACTATCTTACATGTTTTTTTATTATAACATTAATACTAACTTGACCAATTGATAAATAAATAGAATGTAAATGTGACATAATATTTTTTTCTAAATATTGTTTTTTAAACAAACTGACTTAGGCTGAGTGAAATATAAACTGGGTTGGGCCTAGCAAGATTTTGAGCACTTCTGGTTTAAGCCCAATTGTAGTAATGATAACTAGAATTAGTGCACCCTGAAATTCTGGATTATACCGCCTTGTTTCCATATTACACAACTTTAATGCAATTTCAATTTGGTTTCCGATTTGGATTTCGTCGACTCATAAAAAATACATAAAAATATGTTTCTAAATTTTTAGGATCTTAGAATATTTTTGATATGTTTTGTGAATTTTTTGCAATTAATTTCTTTTAATTTTTAATCAATTTTCGATAATATATTCAAAAGCATGTCTCTCCTTTATAGTTTGAGTTGACTAATCTTAGTAGTGTAATGCCATGTTTTTCTTTGAAACTTTAGGATGTTTTTCTCCATCTAATTGTAGTTAAATGTGTACCTTACCTTAGGATTGTAAATAGAATTTCAAAGCTAACTTTTAATGGTTCTATTCTTAGGAACTAGTTTGATAATTGTATAGTTGCTTCTATCTATTAGAGAATGTAGTTGCTTCTATCTATTAAGAATTCACCTTTCATGCTTTGTTTTCTTTGTAAATAATGCATTTTAAGTCATTTTAGTGTGGATTTTTGATTTTTAACTACTTTAAGTCTCTAACTATGTTTAGCATTGCATTTGAGAACTATTGTGATGGACTTAGCTCGATTTTGATATCACTCATGAGTTAGTTTGCATTATGTGTGCGTTGCTGCCCGGTTTTCCATTCCTATGTTGCTATACACATTTACATTCCATTTCTTCACCTTTGGATCATATTTTGACTTGTGATGTGAATATGCAATTATATTTCCGCTTTCTTGTTAATTTTGACATGTTTGTTGACTTGTGCAAGGTACATTAAGGATGTTTTGGTTAGGTACCTAATTGTGGTACACTAACATACCACTAATCCAGTGGTTCTGTTTGCGTTTTAAACGCATTTTGCTTTGTGTTTTCTCATGTTACGAGAAACACATATTCTGTTGTTTTGTCTAGATACGTACCTTTGTGCAGGTGTTCCGATTTTTATGAGGACTTGTTTGCTTCACGCACATGTTGCACGATATCACCTTGTGGATTATATTGATCGAGCTGTTTCTTATTATTGCTTTATTGATGGCAGTTTACTTGAAGTTTTCCGGAGTATTTCTTAGCTCGCAGTGCTCTTCGGATTATCATCCGTTTGGTATTTATTTTACTTTGTTTACCGCATTTCTTTACCGCTTTTCTAGAGAGCATGAGAAGTAGGGTTTTACCGCTTTCCTTGCCATGAGAAGTAGGAATAGAGATGTATGAAGGGGCTTCCGTAGTTGGAGCATGTTCAGGAACCCCTCTGGTTTATTTAAAGACCCGTTTAGGGCGCTTCTATTTGCTAATTGTGTTTCGTTTGTTTAAAATCCTCCATCTGCATAGGGAGGTAATTCTTAGTAAGTGTTTCTATTTGGCTTGCATAGGTCAAGAGTGGTTAGGACACCCGACGTGGCACCACCAAGCAAAGTCCCGCTTTTTATATTTCCTGCTATCGAGTCATGATGATATGATGGGTAAGCGCAAAGGGTCCGCAATCGACCCCCGCACAGTTCTAGTCCGTATCAGCTCAGCACACGCGAATCGTGTTGCTTCCTTTATCGAGTCAATAATAATAAAGTGGCAAGAGTTCCCTATTATGACTTTCCACGCTTTCCCAGGGTTCACATTTATTACAGAGCTTGCATCATTTGCTCTTCACACTTGACAATTCATGTCATACGGTGATACTATTCACAGGAATTAGATGTGTCGGCTCCTGGTTGACTCTTGGTATGCTCGTTACTAATTGAGGCTATGGGACTTTCTTCTTTTCCTGCGCTTGTGTGCCATTTGTTTGTTTGCATTGCATTGTTTGTGTGCTTCTGCCAAAGCAGTTGCTTGCTTTATCCCTTTTTGTCGTCTTCGATTCTACATTAGGTAGTGATTCGAGATAGACATAGATTTAGGTTACAAACCTATTCCATTCCTTTTTGTCGTCTTCGATTCTACTTCAAGTAGCGAATCGAGATAGACATAGATTTAGGTTGTAAACTTTTGGCATGTTCCCTTAGGATTCTCTTGAATCTACTTTAGGTAGTAATTCGAGTTATACCTTAGGTTGTAATCCATGCATGATAACATCAGGGATAGAGTAAGATAGTTTCCCTTGATTTTTTTTCTAGTTTCGTTTGCATCATTGCATTTAATAAAACTAAAACTTGTTTTCTTTTTTACCTTTGCAAATTAAAGCACTTAATAATGGTTCAAACTCCTTTTTTAAAGGTAAAAACAACCAACCAATGTAAACTTTTTTTTGGCCTACGGGTTTTCTTTTGTGTTTAAAACTCTTTTTCATAATTAAAAAACACATAACCCACAAAAACAAGTGAGCCGAACTACGGCGCTCTGACTTTCCCATTGCACGAGGGAATACGTAAGCATCTTGTCACGGGGCTCGATCGAGCAAACTTTGTAAATACTTCCTTCTTTTCCTCGTGTTTTCTTTATTTTCCTTTTCTTTCACATGCATTCTCTTTTAGCATACAGCTATAGCAATTAAGCAGTAATTAGATGTAAACACACCCATTAGATAGAAAATAGAAGTGGATACCGTAGAGTACTATGGACGTGTGGGTGCTAATACCTTCCCTTCGCGTAATAGATTCCCTTACCCTATCTCTCGGTCGCAAGACCGTGTCTTATCCCTTTTAGGTTTTTGCGATGCGTTTACCTTTCTCCTTTTGTGAGATAAAAAACGTTCGATGGCGACTTTATTGATATAGTTATTGGATGATGTTCAACCGGTTGTTTCAGCTGGCGACTTCACTGGGGATCGTATAGACCTCTTTTTGGTCCGATCAGGAGTCAATCCTAGCTTTTATTTTCATGTCTATTGGGTGTTTATTTATTTGTTTATATATTTACTCGCTTTATTGTAACATCATTTGTATGCCTGCATTGCATTCTATATGGCATTTTATCGTTTTTATATATCATATTCACTGTGTACTGCTGGACTGGTTGTTCTCTTGATTGGGTGGGTGTTATCATGAGGTAAAAGGCCCAATAAACAAGCTATGAGTGACATATAGGAACACATAGGACTAGAGTGGACGCATGATTGTTATGAGATGTGAGGTCCAAAATAGCGTATTCATGTGGTTCCGCGTTTAGACGAGGTTCGAACGCGGTATTATCATCATCACGTAGGTGTTGCGATGATATTACTTAGCGGGAGACTTTTGACTCTAAGTCACCCCTTGACCTTACCCTGACCTAGATTACACCTGTGAGTGGGGCAGAAATATTTCAAACAGGTACAGATGGTGACTATGTTATGATGGTTACTATGTTCTGATGGTGAATATTTATTCTAATGGTGACTATTTATTCTAATGATGATTGTATTGGTCCTTATGTGATGTTCTGTTATTGATGACCGTGTGGTTTGTGATACTTAGTTCTTGACACTTGGTTTTCTGGTATTCTTTATGGTATTCTGAATTTGTGCCGAACCGTTGATCCTGTGATATTCAGATTGTTCAGAGATTATGCAACCGTTATTCAGCAGATTGTGCAGATGCTACCCGTTGTTATGCTGAAACTTTGAACCCATGGTTAATGCACTTGCATCGTAGCATGTTTATTTTTCAAAAGAAATGTCAGAAAAATAAATATATACATATTTAACCTACATATTCATTCATTTCATGCATTCATAATAGGTACTCGAAACTTGAGGATTTCTCTTTTTCAGACCTGGTATTTTCTTTGCAGAATTGCAAACCTTGACTTCTTACCACTCTACGATCAGAATTAAGTGATGGAACAACTTCGTGGGGAATTGGATGAAATGAAAGAACAAATGGGATTTTTGATGCTAGACATGCAAGATTTGGTCAGTGGACAAGAACTCTTGAAAGAGGAGAGCCATCAGATGAAGACTCAGTTGAGTTTGGTTATGGAAATTCTGAATATTGTGTTGAGAAAGAAAGACAAACCTGCACCCGGTTCCGCAGCAAGGGTTTCTATTCCTCCCTATACTTTGGGGGCTTCTTCAAGTATTGAATCAGAGCATACATATCCTCTACCACCTTGTATTCTGGGGTACTCTCGTCCAGAAGAAATTTCTGTTGCTCAGAAAGATCCAAAGGATAAAGCTTATCAACCAGGATCGTCACGATCTGAGAGGAAATTTGATCCCATTCCGATGTTATATGCTCAGTTACTTCATCAATTTCTTAGGTTTCAGTTGGTTGGGCTTCAAATTTTCACAATGCATGGAAAGCTTCCGCATGATTATGATGAAAACGCTAGGTGTGATTTCCATTCTGGGGCACCTTGTCATGATACTGAGAACTGTATGGCGTTGAAACATAAAGTTCAGGATTTGCTTGATGAAGGGATAATTTTGTTTCCTCCCACGGGTTTGAGTGTGCAAATCAATATACCCCAATTATTGATGTGACTATTTCGGCTGCTGCTGCACCTCAAAAGCAAACTTATTCTCCCAAGCAAGACAATCAACAACGGCCGAAGGTGCCAAGGAAGTTTTATCCTCTTTCGATGTCTCATATTGAACTGTTTTCCCACTTGCAACGGTTAAAGCTGATTGAATTGCGTACTTTAAGGATTAATTTTAATAAGTTGCCAAAGAATTTCAATGCTAATGCTCGGTGTGCCTTCCATTCTAACGGGCAGGGGCATACTATTGAGAATTGCATGGCTTTCAAGCACATGGTGCATGACCTACTTATTTCTAAGGCTTTTAACTTCGGACCAGCACCAACACTTGATGATATTCAGCAGCCATTACCAACTTATGTTAACGCTACTGTCAATGCTATTGTTAAGGATGGAGGTTTGGCCCTTGTTAAAGATGTAAATCTGCTGACAACTCCTTTATCCTTTGTGAAAGAGTATTTGTTGAGAAAGGGTGTATTCCCAGGTTGTGGTATTGACCGTGAAGATTGTATGATCTATCCAGAAGGTTGTAAATCCTTGAGAGATAAAGTGCAAGACTGCTTGATGCAAAGGTTATTAGTTTCACACCAGACGGTCAGATTTGGGTTCTCCTTTGACTCAGTGAATGTCGAAACTTCAAAATGCATCGTCTGAAGCAATAAGTCCATTGGGAGACTACTCTCCTCAATAATTGAAATTTTCAGTTTTATTTTGCATTCTCATTTGTAACCTTTCTTGTTTGTTCATTACTTAATTGTATGCAAAACTTGTTCATTCTTGAATATTAATCATAATGCATTGAATATGTTTGTCTTGAATTGATCCAGTCGTATTCACTCTTGATTGTTTTTAAATGCTTTTGATGCTCAACTCTTGTGAATAAAGTAAAACCTCTGTAGGGAGGATGATGAACAATATACCAAAAATCTCAAACGGTATTGCTTTCGAATAAAAACCTTGCTGATGATGTACAGACATTGTTACAAATTCCCAAACACCGGAGATATAAGGGAGTGAAACCCTCGTTAACCCCTTTGAGCCTTGAAGTAGGAGTTTCTTTTCTATTCAGAAAAAACCCTCATGTTTTAACCCGGGGCAGGGTAGTGTTCAGTTAACCTGATCGAGCATTTGAATCTCATCAGGAGAGTATATTCATGGATCAACCATAATTATTATCCTTCATTTATCAAGAGGTTGAAGAAAATGGTAAAACCCCAATGGGTATTCCTCGTCCATCAAATAATAAGTTAGTCATACCTTAACAAAGAGTCGAACGACTTAGTTTCACACGACTTGTTCAAAGAAAAAAAATGAAAAAATGAAAAGCAAAGAAAAGAAAAGAAATAATATGATATTGCAAATCAATGAACAAGATCGTGTGATCAAATACTAAATGAAAGAGGTGAGTGACTACCAAGTCCAAAAAGAAGATACCTCGTTGGTTCCCCAATTATTGTAAACTCCCTATGAAAGATGAATGCTCGTATTGAGTTGATTGAACGTAGGAATGGAGAACATCACGGAGAATCGGTGGGCACCAAATATTTTGAGCCTTAAATCCTTTTTTTCTGAAACCATGAACCAGACCCCGTTACAACCTTTAAAAGACCTAATTGAAGCAGGGTTAATTTGAAAGTTAAACTGTGACGAGAATACGGTATCCTGACTCCTAGGAGGCTTGCAAAATTTTGAGTTGGTATCACTCCATCTTTTTACTTTCTTTGAACAAAAGTTCGATGTTTTGACATTATTTTAATAAATGTTTTTAATTTCAAGACAAGCATATGATTTGCATTCGAATTATCATTCATAGAATAAAATGTTCTTTGCATATGAATAGGTTCTTAAACATCAAGTAAGCTTGCATAATGAGCATCAGATGAAAAACTTGATTATCCCGAGAGACAAATTGCTTTAGGGATGTGTTGAAGATTGAACCATTTTTTGAAGAGTGTTCCTAATTTGGGGCATGTATTCTATTGACTCTGTTGAGTATAAGAAGACCAGTTTGTCAAATGATTGGAAATGGGTTGTGTGTAAGTTTTTGATTGCCAGAAGTTTCTCTTAAGCTATTGCATATCACTTTCAGTTGTTCCCAAGGGGTTGATTGCTTAAAATGTTTGCTTGAGCACGAAGCAGATCATGTTGAGAAGCACAATTGTGTATTAGCTTGCATTTCATATATAAGACAATTACCCTGATAAGGTTTGGTCTTCAAAATCTGTGAGTCTCTTTCGAGAAGAATTATCTCAATTCTTTATTGCCCTGGAGGGTGAAGGAACATGTTGATGCTTTGTGGAGTGAGTTATGATTAAACCGGGGCAGTTACGTCGAGATTCTGACAATCTCTCAAAGTGATGATCAATTCGGTGAAGATATGTTGAGATTTAGAAATTTCTCAAGTGATGAGTAATCTGGGGCATTCAAGTCGGGATTATATCCCTCAAATTTTTAGTTAAACCGGGACAGTTATGCCAAGGTTGACTAATTTCTTCGAGAATCTGTTGATCAAAGGAGGATCTTTCAGAATCCAAAGATGCAGGGGCAAGTTGTCTCTCTATAATTCTCTTTGTGCTCGGAGACATTGTTATGACTTGCAATTTACAGGTATGTGATGGGTTATCAGTGTGATGTCCCTTTTCCCCAATGAAGAGTACTTCCCAATCCAGGTTCTTCCCGTGTGAAGCCAATTCTCAAGAAGAATTCATTTCCATAAGGTCTTGATGGGTTGATTTTTGTTACCAGTGATTTGTGCTTCGACATATTGATATTGTTGTACTCCTCAGTATAAGTCTCGATGTTGTGTGAGGCTTATCCCCAGTGAGGTCGATTTCTCAAGCGGAATTCATATCTAGAAGTTCCCGATGGGTTGGTTAGTTTCCCAGTGATACACACTTCGATACATTGACAATATCATAATCCCTAGTGCAATTTATGGGTACCGATCTCAGGTAAATCCCCAGTGAGGTCGTCGATACCTCTTCCAGGAGAAATTCCCTAGTGAATGTACGTCGAATTCTCAAATCATCCTCAACAGAAGGTTCTCGCTTTTATTCTCAGTGAAGATGGTATTTGAACCGTTGATTTAGGGTTGATATCCCCAGTGAGCATGCTTTGACAGATGAATTGTTGTTGTATTCTCCAGCGAGTTTTGTCTTATCACATCAAAGTTCCCAGTGCATAAGGTGCGCCCCGGTCAATTAATTCTATTCCCCGGTGTAAGTCGCACTCTTCCGTGTGAAGTTATTCTGAGCATCTTCGAGAGTTTTGTTCTCATATTAGCCATGTTGGGACAAGAATATTTGTTTCCCCAGTGGGGTTGGATATCTGAATGTATCCCCAGTGGAACTTTCTATCTGAACCATATTTATCTTCCCCAGTGAAGATTAATCATTCATCTATTCCGGTATTTTTTACACCGATGTGCATTCCCCAGTTGAAGTCTCCCCAGTGTGGTCTTGCTATTGAGATCTTTATTCTTGGAGACAAAAGTTGTTATGTTCTCCCCGGTGGATTCTTGGTTTAAAATCATCATGTCCCCACAAGAGGATTGATTCCCCGATGAAGTCTAATGTCATTTTACTTATTCAAGATGCTAATGGTTACTCGTAGATGTTTGCGAATTCCCCCATGAAGTTGTATTCCTTGACGAAGTTTCTGTCGGAATTTCCCATGAAGTCTCCAAATTCCCCGGTGAAAGTAGGAGAATTCTCCAGAGAAGTTTTCTGTATCCTCGGTGAATAGTAATGACTCTCTTCCCAGGAAGTCAAGATTTGGTTGAAGTCCAATTCATTTCTCCCCAAGTGAAGAACACTTCTCTATATTGGATTTGCAATTTATTTTTGCAAGTGTTCTCTAAAATCCACTCCACTGTGGTACCTCTCTCTTGGATGTTAATGGATTCTCAGCAGCCAATCATCGATACTACTAATTCTCGTTTAATTATTCAAGCATGCATTCATTACATTGCATCTACCCTAAATGTGTAGCATTCCACTGATTGGGAGCATTATGCCATAAAAGTTCAAACATGCATATTAAGTGTTTGCCAATTATGTATATCTAGAAGAAATAAACAATCTCTATGTGGTTTACCCTCAAGTTTATTTTCTCAACGGATCTCTGCTTCCCTAATCGTCACTTTAAATTGAGTGTCTTATGGGAACTCATTCTCCCTCCAGTGGAGTCTTCTGTGATTTTCTTTATCTTAGTCACGTCGAGTCGTGTTACCCTTTCCCCAGCAAGTCGTAGACTTTCCTTCCGTAGCAAGCCTTCGGTTATGTTACCCGTATTTGTATCGCCGTTAGAGTGTGAGTAAGATTCGATGTACAACCTTTCTTACTTTTCAAGTATTTGAGTATCCGTACTTGGTGTGTGGTAATTCAGATAATTTTAACTCTTGAAGAATTATACCCCGCCTTTGGCCTGAAGGATATTATAGTTCTTGTGCATCTGCAAGTACCTTCTGTTAGAGTCTGCTTCAGTCGGTCTCTTTCTTTTGTAAATGCATCTTTGTACAGATGTCCCTTTTTCCCCAGTAAGTCGTAGAATTCTCTTTCTTAGGCAAGATCTTGGTTATGTTACCCATGTTTGTATCGCCGTTAGAGTGTGAGTAAGAGTTAGTGTACAACCTTTCTTACTTTTCAAGTATTTGAGTATCCATACTTGGTGTGTGGTAATTCAGATAATTGCCACTCTTGAAGAATTATACCTCGCCTTTGGCCTGAGGGATATTATAGTTCTTGTGCTTTTGAGAAAACCCTTTTAAAATCCAACTTGTTTTGGAGAATTCTGTTAGAGTCTGTTTCAGTTGGTCTCTTTCTCATATCTGAGTTCTGCGTCGGTTAGTTCCTTTCTTCCCAGTTTACCTGTTGGTTGGGTATTCTTTCTGCTAGCTTAGCAAACATTTTTTGCTAGAGTCCCTTTAGTCGGTCTCCTTCTATGTAAATTCGCCTTCGATCTATGATTTGATCATTCCATATATCTTCTCCCTAGTGAGTCCATCGTTGATTATTGTTTCTGGTTTACCTGTATCTAAGATCGGGTATTCCTTCTATTAGATTAGCTACCATAGAGCTCTGTGTTGATCAGTCGCTTCCTTTTGGTTTACCTATATCTTAGATCGGGTATTCCTTCTGTTAGCTTAGCTAAGACTGCAATTTAGAGGTCTTGTTTTGATCAATTCCTTTTGGTCGATTTACATGTATCTTAGATCGGTTTTCCATCTATTAGCTTAGCTAACGTTGCAATTTAGAGCTCTGTGTTGATCAGTCTCTCCTTTCTGGTTTACCTGTATCTTTGATCGGGTATTTCCTTTCGTTAGCTTAGCTAACATTGCAATTTTGAGGTCTTGTTTAGATCAATTCCTTTTTGGTTGGCACCTGTACCTTAGGTCAGGTATTCCTTCCGTTAGCTTAGCTAACATTGCAATTTAGAGCCCTTTAGTGCCTCTTTGAAATCCAACTGTCTGGTATCCTTGGTCGGATAAGTGCGTCCTTCCTTTTAGAGCCCTTTAGTGCCTCTTCAAAATCCAGTTGTTTGGTATCCTTGGTCAGACGAGTGCGTCCTCCCATTTAGAGAGCTTCAGTGCCTCTTCGAAATCCAACTGTCTGGTATCCTTGGTCGAACAAGTGCGTCCTTCCTTTTAGAGCCCTTTAGTGCCGCTTTGAAATTCAGTGGTCAGACGTCCTCTTTACCCTTGATCTGCGAAGTTGTTTATCAACAAGCGTTTCGTGCCGAAGATTATTGGTTATTCTCATCTTCAGTGAGTCTCTATTTCATGGGTGTCTTCTGTATCATCCCTAGAGGGTCGTTTTAATATTGTTGTTCTCGTGTGCAGAATGCCCGAGATTGCGAGTATACGTTTTCCCTCTTCATATCCCTATGCATCATCCTAGATGGGTCGCTTCAATACAAGTGTTCTCGTGAGCGGAATGCCCGAGTTCTTTCGTATAAGTGTGTCCTCCTTATGTCTCTCCAGTGTATATGTTCAAACAGAAAATCCAAAATATAATAATTCTTCGCTCGTATTCAGAGCGCGAATTTTACGATTCACTTAAGTATTCAATCATCTTCTACTTTGATTGTTCGAATGGCTTGCACCAATCTCCCTCTAGTCGAAGAAGATTGAATAGGGATAGCTGTTGTACCCCAAAATTCGCCCTCATTTTTTATATATAAATAATTGGCTTATACTTAATCAATAGGTGCATCGCATACATATCATTCATGCATTAACCATAGGTTCGAGATTTTCTAAATCGTATGAACGTGTACAATTCTGAAGAAGAGGTTTGGCTCCAGAAGCTGAATATCTGAGGTTTTGTTGTTTCAAGCGTCTTCTCAATATACAAGATGTGTGTGTCTGAAAAGCTTCTGGCTGTATCTCGAAGATTGAGGTTTTAAGGTTCTGATTGCCTATCATGTGGATATTGATTATAGTTTCGAGCTACGGTGTGTCGTGATTGAATATTTGAGCAAAATTGTTTCTATGGCCTTTTGTGATTCTTGAAGTATCTGTGTATGACTTATGGATCCACGCGATTCATCAGAAAATCAAGAACGGTCGGATAAAATGATATTTGAATGTGTGTATTGAAAAGTCAACAAAAGTCAATGTTTGACCGAGTGGAATTTCGGGTCAAAATTATGGCCGAAAGTCGACATTTGAGAAAATGTGATCATTTGCTGAGAAAATTCGGAAGAATCGGGTGAAAACAAGATTTCTTGCAATTTAAGTAATCTTGGACTTAGAAATTTTTTCTAAGTTTTAAGTACTTTGTGTTCGCGGAGCCATGTTGTCGATTCCGTATCTTGCTCGTCTGTGTTCGAAATTTCACGAATGAGTAACCGTTGGAAAGAGCGTATTTCATACTCTAAATTTGTCCTAATGAAGAGTCTTCTAGAAATGCCCGAATTTTGAGTTATAAAGCTCCGAAGTTCGAAGTTCACAACTTTGGAAGTTTAACACTTAGTGAAAATTTTGAGTGTTTTTAACACGTTCGAGTACTTGACTTCGGAGACATTTTATACATGTTTTGAGGCATCGATTTTAGTTGAGTTCAAAATCAAGGTTGTTCATTTAGCGGCAATCTACAACTTTGCTGAAGAAATCGAATCCATTCGGGAATCGGATCAAAACTTACGGAGCTCGGAAGTTACGGGTTATCATTTCTCAAAAATTCAACACTTAGAAATATGTTGAAGTGTTTGTTTCTATGCTCACGCTGACAGTTTCAGGTTCGATTTTATCATAGTTATTGGCTCCGAATTAAAAAATGTTCAACTGCAAAGTTGTTCATCTCTTGGTAGTCTACAACTTTGCTGAAGTGATAAAATTCATTCGGGACTCGGATCGAAAGTTACAAAGCCTAGAAAATAAGGAATCGTCATGTTTGCAATATTCGAATGGTTGTTGTGTGCATGTTTGGGGCTGTTTTTTTCATTGATTCGATCGCCGCACGGAAAAATTCTGAACATGAAAGTTGGAGTTTGTCATGTACTCTACAAGTTCCGTTTAGGAATTATTTTGTTTCGGACGTCGGAGCGGGAAATATGAAGCGCCGTAGGTGACAGTTCGAAATTGCCAAAATACGAGATGGTGCATGCTTTTTGCCAAGCATGCGGAAGTATTTTATCGAGCAGTTGTTGTGCACATGTTTGAGGCTGTTTTCTCGTCGATTCGATCGCCGCATGAAAAAACTCCAAACAAGAAAGTTGGAGTATGTCATGTACTCTACAATTTTTGTTTAGAAATTATTTCGTTTCGGACGTCGGAGCAAAAAATACAAAGCGCCGTAATTGACAGTTTGAAGTTGGAAAATTGCTAGATGTTATGCTTGGAACTTGCCCAGCCAGGTCTGGACTTTTATCGAACACTCGCATGGCAAAGTTCAAACACTTTTTATTCGGTGATTAAGGCTCCGCTTGGATTTTTGTCGAACTACAAAGTTGTTCTATCACACTTCCTCTTTTGGATGGGGTCAAGTTTACATCGTTTGGTCGAGTGTCAAAAGAGTTACGAAGCCATAAAGTAGTACACTTGGCATGAATAAATTGTTGGCAATGCATAGAAAATTCCATGACAATGTAATTACTGGTGATGCTGTAAGTTCGAAGCTGTTTTTAAGCGAGCTACGGGCCTCGATTCGAAAACTTTTCAACACGAAAAATGTTTGTATAAATATACTCTACAACTTTGATCTTGGAATTTTGTATCGAAAACGAGTGTGTTCCGAGTTATAATGCCATGAAGTATGTTCATGTGGTTAAAAGGAATGGTTTTCTTCATTTGAAAAAAGGTGATGCAGCATGGTGTAAATGTGCTAGAATTAACAACAGAAACTCCCTCCTCGTTAAGTGGTGACCACGACAACAGTAAAGGGGAGGTTAAAAAAAACATTTTTCTTTCTTTTTTCACAGAAGGCATTGATCTTTTCGGGGGGATCTCTCATTGGCCATCCACCAATCTTACTTCTCCTCCATGGCAATTTTCATTAATCCATAACAAACTTGATAGAAACACCTCACACCTTACTCTCTCGAGCCATTTTTCTCATAACAGAACTTGATCTCACCACTAACAATTTTCCTTCTCTCTTTATCACCTCCAACCACCATTTGCTTTCTGAATCTTCAACAAACTCCCACCCCTAACAACCACACCACGACCTCACTCTTTCTTCCTCACGCTAACAACCATAACTAATATCTCACATCTTCCTCACCTCACCTCGCCATTTTTCTTCCATGTTCTCCTCCATTCTCAATATCCACCATTCACGCCTTCTATCACCTCCCTCATCATCACCTTCAACAACCAAGAACAGGAAATTTCCTTCTCCATCATTATCCTCTCACCATAACCAGCCATTACTTTATGTCATATAACCGTAACAAACTCCGACGACTTTAGCGACATCGACAGAAACTCCCTTCTCCTAGATTTTACAGTGGTGTTATCATCTATTTCCTCTCCGGAATTCAGATGCTTCATCGATCTTAATTCTCGATATCAAGAAGCTTTACAGGTTCGTCTTCATCTTCGTTAAGATTTGAGGGGAAGCATTTTAAGCTCTTCTTCTTGGAATTCTGCTGTCGAGAACGAATTGATTTCATGGATTAAGGATAGGTTCAACAACCGGCTAAAACTACAAGTATTTGAGTTTTCCATCTCGAGATCTTGTTTCTGTGATGAATTTCCTACACGATGAAGCGAGTGGTGTACAAAACTGGGCCCAGATTCACGATCTTCTTGAAGTTTCGAAGGGAACAGTGGTGGTTTTTGCTTGGGATGGACACCGTCGACGACGGAGCTTCGCTGGGGAAAGGACGAACAAAGAGGTGTTCCGGCGACCTCTTTACGGTTGCTATCCCAACCCTAGAGGTGTCATTCTTCTAATGGTACATGAATATCCATTACTAGCCAATCAGAATTCAACATGCATTTTTGTGTTTATTTTTTAACTATCTTACATGTTTTTTTATTATAACATTAATACTAACTTGACCAATTGATAAATAAATATAATGTAAATGTGACATAATTTTTTTTCTGAATATTGTTTTTTGAACAAACTGACTTAGGCTGAGTGAAATATAAACTGGTTTGGCCCTAGAAAGATTTTGAGGACTCCTGGTTTAAGCCCAATTGTAGTAATGATAAGTAGAATTAGTGCACCCTGAAATTTTGGATTACACCCCCCTGTTTCCATATTACACAACTTTAATGCAATTTCAATTTCGTTTCCGATTTGGATTCCGTCGACTCATAAAAAATACACAAAAATATGTTTCTAACTTTTTAGGATCTTAGAATATTTTTGATTTTTTTTTGAATTTTTTGCAATTAATTTCTTTTAATTTTTAATCAATTTTCGATAATATGTTCAAAAGCATGTTTCTCCTTTATTGTTTGAGTTGACTAATCTTCGTAGTGTAATGCCATGTTTTTTTTTGAAACTTTAGTATGTTTTTCTACCATCTAATTGTAGTTAAATGTGTACCTTACCTTAGGATTGTAAATAGAATTTCAAAGCTAACTTTTAATGGTTCTATTCTTAGGAACTAGTTTGATAATTGTATAGTTTTTCTAGCTTTCTTTCGCATGTTTAGTTTGTGGTTTTCCCTCTATTTATTTAGATGTTTAGGATAGATTTAGAGAATGTAGTTGCTTTTATCTATTAAGAATTCACCTTTTTTTCTTTGTTTTCTTTGTAAATAATGCATTTTAAGTCATTTTAGTGTAGATTTTTGATTTCTAACTACTCTAAGTCTCTAACTATGTTTAGCATTGCATTTGAGAACTATTGTGATGGGCTTAGCTCGATTTTGATATCACTCATGAGTTAGTTTGCATTATGCGTGCGTTTCTGCCCGGTTTTCCATTCTTATGTTGCTATACACATTTACGTTCCATTTCTTCACCTTTGGATCATATTTTGACTTGTGATGTGAATATGCAATTATATTTCCGCTTTCTTGTTATTTTTGACATGTTTATTGACTTGTGCAAGGTACATTGAGGATGTTTTGGTTAGGTACCTAATTGTGGTACACTAACATACCACTAATCTCGTGGTTCTGTTTGCATTTTAAACGCATTTTGCTTCGTGTTTTCTCATGTTACGAGAAACACATATTCTGTTGTTTTGTCTGGATATGTACCTTTGTGCAGGTGTTCCGATTGTTATGAGGACTTGTTTGCTACACGCACATGTCGCACGATATCACCTTGTGGATTATATTGATCAAGCTATTTCTTATTATTTCTTTATTGATGGCAGTTTACTCGAAGTTTTTTGGAGCATTTCTTAGCTCGCAGTGCTCTTCGGATTATTATCCGTTTGGTATTTATTTTACTTTGTTTACCGCATTTGTTTACCGCTTTTATAGAGAGCATGAGAAGTAGGGTTTTACCGCTTTCCTTGTCATGAGAAGTAGGAATAGAGATGTATGAAAGGGCTTCCGTAGTTGGAGCATGTTTAGGAAACCCTCTGGTTTATTTAAAGACCCGTTTAGGGCGCTTCTGTTTGCTAATTGTGTTTGGTTTGTTTAAAATCCTCCATCTGCATAGGGAGGTAATTCTCAGTAAGTGTTTATATTTGTGCTTGCATAGGTCAAGAGTGGTTAGGACACCCGACGTGGCACCACCAAGCAAAGTCCCACTTTTTATATTTCCTGCTATCGAGTCATGATGATATGATGGGCAAGCGGAAAGGGTTCACAATCGACCCCCGCACAGTTCTAGTCCGTGTCATCTCAGGACACGCGAATCGTGTTGCTTCTTTTATCGAGTAAATAATAATAAAGTGGTAAGAGTTCCCTATTCTGACTCTCCTTGCTTTCTCGGGATTCGCATTTATTGCAGAGCTCGCATCATTTACTCTTCACACTTGACAATTCATGTCATACGGTGATACTATTCATAGAAATCAGATGTGTTGGCTCCTAGTTGACTCACAGTATTCTCTTTACTTTTCGAGGCTATGGGACTTCCTCCTTTTCCTGCACTTGTGTGCCATTTATTTGTTTGCATTGCATTGTTTATGTGCTTCTTCCGAAGCACTTGCTTGCTTCATCCCTTTTTGTCGTCTTCGATTCTACATTAGGTAGTTATTCGAGATAGACATAGATTTAGGTTACAAACCTGTTCCATTCCTTTTTGTCGTCTTCGATTCTACTTCAGGTAGCGAATCGAGATAGACATAGATTTAGATTGTAAACCTTTGGCATATTCCCTTAGGATTCTCTTGAATCTACTTTAGGTAGTAATTCGAGTTAGACCTTAGGTTGTAATCCATGCATGATAACATTAGGAATAGAGTTAGATAGTTTCCGTTAATTGTTTTCTAGTTTCTTTTGCATCATTGCATGTAATAAAACTAAAACTTGTTTTCTTTTTTACCTTTTCAAATTAAAGCACTTAATAATGGTTCAAACTCCTTTTTCAAAGGTAAAAACAACCAACCAATGTAAACTTTTCTTTGGCCTACGGGTTTTCTTTTGTGTTTAAAACTCTTTTTCATAAATAAAAAACACATAACCTACCAAAACAAGTGAGCCGAACTACGGCGCTCTGACTTTCCCATTGCACGAGGGAATACGTAGGCATCTTGTCATGGGGCTCGATCGGGCAAACCTTGTAAATACTTCCTTCTTTTCCCCGTGTTTTCTTTATTTTCCTTTTCTTTCACATGCATTCTCTTTTAGCATACAGCTATAGCAATTATGCAGTAAATAGATGTAAACACACCCATTAGATAGAAAATAGAAGTGGATACCGTAGAGTACTATGGACGTGTGGGGTGCTAATACCTTTCCTTCGCATAATAGATTCCCTTACCCTATCTCTCAGTCGCAAGACCGTGTCTTATCCCTTTTAGGTTTTTGCGATGCGTTTACCTTTCTCCTTTTGTGAGATAAAAAACGTTCGATGGCGACTTCATTGATATAGTTATCGGATGATGTTTAGCCGGTTGTTTCAGCTGGCGACTTCACTAGGGATCGTATAGACCGCTTACTGGTCCGATCAGGAGTCGATCCTAGCTTTTATTTTCATGTCTATTGGGTGTTTATTTATTTGTTTATGTATTTACTCGCTTTATTGTAACATCATTTGTATGCCTGCATTGCATTCTATATGGCATTTTATCGTTTTTATATATCATATACACTGTGTACTGCTGGACTGGTTGTTCTCTTGATTGGGTTAGTGTTACCATGAGGTAAAAGGCCCAATACATAGGCTATGAGTGACATATAGGAACACATAGGACTAGAGTGGACGCATGATTGCTATGAGACATGAGGTCCAAAATAGCGTATTCATGGGGTTCCGCGTTCAGACGACGTTCGAACGCGGTATTATCATCATCACGTAGGTGTTGCGATGATATTACTTAGCGGGACACTTTTGACTCTAAGTCACCCCTTGACCTTACCCTGACCTAGATTACACCTGTGAGTGGGGCGGGAATATTTCAAACAGGTACAGATGGTGACTATGTTCTGATGGTGACTATGTTCTGATGGTGACTATTTATTCTAATGGTGACTATTTATTCTGATGATAATTGTATTGGTCCTTATGTGATGTTCTGTTATTGATGACCGTGTGGTTTGTGATACTTAGTTCTTGACAGTTGGTTTCTGGTATTCTTTATGGTATTCTGAATTTGTGCCGAACCGTTGATCCTGTGATATTCAGATTGTTCAGAGATTATGCACCCGTTATTCAGCAGATTGTGCAGATGCTACCCGTTGTTATGCTGAAATTTTGAACCCATGGTTAATGCACTTGCAATGTAGCATGTTAATTTTTCAAAAGAAATGTCAGAAAAATAAATGTATACATATTTAACCTGCATATTCATTCATTTCATGGATTCATAATAGGTACTCAAAACTTGAGGATTTCTCTTTTTCAGACCTGGTATTTTCTTTGTAGAATTGCAAACCTTGACTTCTTACCACTCTACGATCAGAATTAAGTGATGGAACAACTTCGTGGGGAATTGGATGAAATGAAAGAACAAATGGGATTTTTGATGCTACACATGCAAGATTTGGTCAGTGGACAAGAACTCTTGAAAGAGGAGAGCCATCAATTGAAGACTCAGTTGAGTTTGGATATGGAAATTTTGAATATTGTGTTGAGAAAGGAAGACAAAACTGCACCCGCTTCCGCAACAAGGGTTTCTATTCCTCCCTATACTTTGGGGGCTTCTTCAAGTATTGAATTAGAGCATACATATCCTCTACCACCTTGTATTATGGGGTATTTTCGTCTAGAAGCAATTTTTGTTGCTCAGAAAGATCCAAAGGGTAAAGCTCATCAACCAAGATCGTCACGATTTGAGAGGCAATTTGATCCCATTCCGATGTTATATGCTCATTTACTTCCTCAATTGCTTAAGTTTCAGTTGGTTGGGCTTCAAATTTTCACAATGCATGGAAAGCTTCCACATGATTATGATGAAAACGCTAGGTGTGATTTCCATTCCGGGGCACCTTGTCATGATACTGAGAATTGTATGGCGTTGAAACATAAAGTTCAGGATTTTCTTGATGAAGGGATAATTTTGTTTCCTCCCACGGGTTTGAGTGTGCAAATACGTAGGCAAATACACTCTGACTTTCCCATTGCACGAGGGAATATGTAGGCATCTTGTCACGGGGCTCGATCGAGCAAACGTTGTAAATACTTCATTCTTTTCCCCGTGTTTTCTTTATTTTCCTTTTCTTTCACATGCATTCTCTTTTAGCATACAGCTATTACAATTAAGCAGTAAATAGATGTAAACACACCCATTAGATAGAACATAGTAGTGGATATCGTAGAGTACTACGGACGTGTGGGGTGCTAATACCTTCCCTTCACGTAATAGATTCCCTTACCCTATCTCTTGGTCGCAAGATCGTGTCTTATCCGTTTTAGGTTTTCGTGATGTGTTTACCTTTCTCCTTTTGTGAGATAAAAAATGTTTGATGGCGACTTCATTGATATAGTTATCGGATGATGTTTAGCCGGTTGTTTCACTGCTGCGAGAGGATGATCCTACTGAGGAGATGATGGTGTAGTAATATTGTCAGGGAGATCCGCATTCATTCTGGGTGCGATAACTCTCCGGGGATTATAAAGATTATTTTATGGGAATATTTCTGGGAAACTGACTCTGTAGGGATGTATTGATAACTTGGGTTGTCATCTCAATTCCTAGAGCTTGTAGTAATTGCTATTTTTGTTCGCTTTTTGTGTATTTGTGAACAGTTATTTATTGTCAGATGCACATAATCATTCAAAGCAAACGTTGTACTTATGCAAACAAAACAAATAAAAGTAAAAAGTTTGAAATTGGAAGAGAGTTTTGGTATTAATTTTGAAAAATAGGCCTATAGACAGGCAGTTTGTGTGCAAAGAGACAAATATCCTAGTAAGAGGAAATTGTCGAACCAATTGAAAAATAGATAAAAGTTATGTGGAAATAATCCCATCGAGTTTCAACTCTGCTATTGCTCATATATTTTCGACTATCTCATCTCCTTGCTACCAAAAGAAAGTGCTTGGAATGATTTGCGTTGTTTGAACTCGATAGTAGTGTAGTCTGTAAGTAGATGATCCTTTGAGACATAGCCATACGCTTTAATCCCTACCTTTTTCCTAGACCGCCCTTTCGGGTTTTCAGTCTACTGCGATACCCTTTTTTTTCCAAGCCGCCATTGCAAGTTTTCGACTTGCTGGGTGTACATTTTTTTATATATATGTCCCTAATTTTTTCCCGAACCTTTTTGGTTCACCAGGACTCCCTTACTTTCTCCTAGGCCAATCGACCTAGTGGGACTTGTTAGTGTTTTTAAGTTGGCATTATGTTTGGTAAAACTAGGCTTTAACAATGTCATAATAGATGTCATGACATTCAGAGATTGAAGATAAATCCTACCTGCTAAGGATGGTAAATGGACAGCTCAGAACTGGAAGCTAAAGTTGTCTGGAAATTCGAGAAAAATCGATGTCATAACGGATGTTATGACATTCGATGTGACATTCATGCTGAATCTGTTTGTTCTTGAGATTTTCGGGAAGTTTGTTGAGTGCTAAATATTGTTTTTACATTATTAGAAAGCATGCTCACGTGGCTGCTAGGTTAATCTTAATTAAACCTAAATTGGTTGTTGAAAAGACCATGTTTTAGGATTAAATTAAGTGAACCTAGCTATCTTTATGGAAGCCCAAAGCGAAGTTTCGGGCGCTTCTATAAAAGGAAAAGAACCCTTACAACTGTGTTGCGCCCTTTGAAGGTATTGAAGAGATAGCAGCTTGTGTTTGTGTACTGTTAGGATTTGTAACAATTGATATTGTGTAATTCTAGTTTCTCTTGTGAGTCAAGCAACTATCAAGTGATAAGTGCATTGGACTAGGATTTGCTGTAAGGGTAGTTTATCACTCAAAGCTTTAAAGCACGAGTGTTTGTCTCTTGATTGAAAGCTTTGAAGCAAGATCAAGATATTTTATTGAAGTGTGTCTTCACAATTCAATTAGTTAATAGGTTGATATCACTGCTGTGATTGAGGGGGAGTGAGTGGGTACTCAGATCTAAGTAGGACTTAGGTTGAAGTTGCATTGGGTAGGTTTTAAGTGAAGGAGATAAGCGGTGGTTTATTCACGAATTAATTCTACTAATAGTGAATTTCCTCCACGGCTTGGTAGCCCCGGATGTAGGTTTGTTGAACCGAACGGGTAAACAACTCATTGTGTTCTTTCTTGCTTTATTCTTGTGTGAATTGTTAACATAGTGTCAAATCTTGTGTCATAACATTCTCTGACATCACTGCTGCCGAGAATTTCAATTGGCATCGAGCGGGCACCACGCTTGTTATTTCGGGTGAGATCTAGGGATAATAGTTTACGGCGTAATGGATAAAGAAGGAGGATTTGGAGGAAGACCACCTATTCGGATGGGTCTAATTATGATTCTTGGAAGCCTCGTATGGTTGCCTTCTTAAGATCGGTGGACATTAAAGCTTGGAGAGCTGCGATAAAGGATGGAAACATCCCACCAAGCTTGAGAAAGATGGGACTCTTGTCTTGAAACACGAGGAGGAATGGAGCAAAGAGGAAGAAGAGCTAGCTCTAGGGAACTCTAAAGCATTGAATGCTCATTCAATGGTATTGACAGGAACATCTTCAGAATGGTCCATCAATGTGAGTTAGCCAAGGATGTTTGGGACACTCTCAGAATTACTCATAAGGGGACATCCAAGGTGAAGATGTCAAGACTTGGATGCTCACTACCAAATTTGAGAATTTGAAGATGAAGGAAGATGAGACTATTCATGAATTTCACATGAATATTTTGGAAATTGCCAATGCCTCGGGCACTTGGTGAAAAGATGTCAAGAAGAAGTGGTGAGGAAGACTCTCGGATCCTTGCCTAAGAGATTTGCAATGAAAGTCACTGCAATAGGAGGCTCAAGACATCACATCTTGAAGGTTGAAGAACTTATTGGATCCCTTATGACTTTTGAGATGGGAATCGGTGGCTGTGAGAAGAAAAACAAGAGCATAGCACTTGTATCCAACACGAAGAAGGATGCAAGGTGAAAGATGAAGAAAGATATCGAAGCTATAGCCATGCTTGGAAGGCAGTTCAACAAACGATCGGGAGGGTTGATCCAAAGTCAAGGTCAAATGTCAGGACATTTCATCGACATTAGAAGATCTTATGACTCAGCAGAAGATCCAAATCGGATGAAAAAGGAAGTCAAGGCAGTAGAATCCAATGTCATGGATGTGAAGGATTTGGACATATTAAAATGAATGTCAACCTTTCTTAAGAAACAAAGAGAGGAATGAATGTTACTTGGTGCGATGGTGAATCAAGTAGTGATCAAGAGGAATCACCAAACTTGTCACATCTTACGAAGTGGCAATCGATAATGACTCTAGTGATGAGGAAGTGACCTTTGAAGAACTTGCGATACTTACAAGAAGTATCGAAGTGGTGAAGTATGTCGACAAAATGAAAAGCGAAAAAGCGATTGAGAAGTTGGAGGCGAAAAATGTGAAGTGGAAGTCGAGAAGAAGGAAAATACAATCACTATAAGTCATCTCAACGGTGAGATTATAGTGTTGAATTCAAGCTTGATCATATGACTAATTCTCAAGATGTTGACAAATGGGCCGATAAGTGGAAGAAATTCTTCACTTGGACAAAATCTTTGAAATAAGCATGGTCTAGGATATGTGAAAAAGGAACACATTAGTGACAAGAAAAAGAAAAGGCATGGAAACCAAAGCCGAGGCAGATGTCCAAAAGCAGGAAATGTTCTGGCTCGGGCATGTAGATGCAAAGAAATTTGTTGATAAGGAAGAAGACCGGACCTAATAGGCCAATGTCAAAGCGAGATGTCACAACATTGGGGCCAACATCATGATCGAGAAACATGAAAAAGAAGTTTCAAAGATGGAGATGTCACCATTGTGGAAGGTTTGGACACATAAAACCTTACGCTATAGGTTACATGGGTACCCTAATCAGACTCCCTATGTTGAGCCTAAGAATATCAAAGTACCCTACACTCAAAAGTGGAAGAAGAGGACTGGCGGTGATAGCACACACCTCTCTCGGAGTGTACCAAGGAAGATTGGTACTTTGACGGTGGGTGTTCCAAGCATATGGTGGTATAAAAACCTTAATAATGTCAAACCTCACTCTACCGCTTTGTTACTTTTGGAGATGGAGCTAAAGGAGAAATCAAAGGTGTTGGAAACTTGGACTGCTGGGTTCCAAATCTAAATGGAGTGTTCTTTGGTAAAAGGATTAGCTGCTAATCTCATAAGCATAAGTCGACTATGTGATATGGGACTTAAAGTCAACTTCACAGTGCGAATGTCTTGTAATCAATGATAAACAAGTTGTTATGAGAGGTCGGATCAAAGGACAAGCTGCTACATGTAGAATCGAGAACACCAACCTCTCTTGTGCTCTCTGACAAGGATGAAAAGGAGGTAAAGCTATGGCATCAAAAACTTGGACATCTGCATCTCGGAGGGATGAAAAGATCATCACTATGGAGGTGTCGGAGGATACCAAACTCCATATTGATGAAGGAAGAGTCTGTGGTGAATGTCAAGTTGGAAAGCAAACCAGAATGTCACACCCAATGTCTAGACGTCTGACCTCTTCCAGAGTACTAGAGCTGCTTCATATGGATTTGATGGGGCCTATGCAGGTTGAAAGCCTTGGTGGAAAAAGATATGCCTATGTTGTTGTGGATGACTTCTCCAGATTTACCTGGATAAACTTCATCAAGGAAAAATCTGATGTGTTTGATGTCTTTAAGGAGCTATGCAAAAGACTTCAAAGAGAGAAGGAAAGTTGTATTGTCAGAATAAGAAGTGATCATGGAAAGGAGTTTGAGAACAACAAATTTGATGAATTCTGCTCCTCAGAGGGAATTAATCATGAGTTTTCTTCTCCTATAACGCCTCAACAAAATGGGGTGGTGGAAAGAAAGAATAGGACCATACAGGAATCTGCCAGAGCAATGATTCATGCTAAGACTTCTATTCATTTTGGGATGAAGCTATGAATACAACTGCTATGTTCTAGCAGGTCACCCTAAGAAAGGATCTTCCTCCACCTGTATGAACTATGGAAGGAAGAAAACCAAGTGAAATATTTCCATGTATTTGGCGATAAATGCTATATTCGCGGATCGTGATCAAAGGAGAAAATGGATTCTAAGAGTGATGAAGGCATTTTTAGGATACTCCACTAACAGAGCATATAGGGTATTCAACTCGGAACCCGGGTTATGATGGAGTCTATTAATGTCATTGTTGATGACCATCATCGAACACAATGTCCCATATGATGTTGAGACATGGTTTGAGACATCACCTCAAGTACGATAAGGAAAATGTACAGATCCTTCTCCTCCAAAATCGAACGAGAGGAAGTTAACAAAGATCCTTCCATCGAATTGAGAAAGATCATCAAGGATCTCATCATTGGGGATCCAACCAAAGGTGTCGTTACAAGATCCGAGCTGTCTCAAACTCTTGCTTTGTGTCAAAGATAGAGCCAAAAAATGTCAAAGAAGCTCTAAGTGATGAATTCTGGATTGGAGCAATGAAAGATGAATTGAACCAATTCAAGCAACATGAAGTATGGGAATTAGTTCCTAGACCAGAAGGAACAAACATCATTGGCACAAAATGGATCTACAAGAACAAGTCGATGCGAAGGTGTCACAGGAATAAAGCTAGACTTGTTGCTCGGGGTTACACTCGGGTTGAAGGATTGACTTTGATGAGACTTTTGCACGGTGGCTAGGCGGAATCAATCGAGCTTCTTCTAGGGTTGCTTGCATTAAAATTCAAACTATTTCAGATGGATGTAAAAAGTGCCTTCCTAAATGGCTACTTAAATGAGGAAGTATATGTAGAACAGCCTAAAGGATTTGTGGATCCAAGTTTCCCTGATCATGTCTACAAATTAAGGAAAGCCCTATATGGATTAAAGCAAGCTCCTAGGACACAGTACGAAAGGCTAACCAAGTTCCTTACAGACAAAGGCTACGAAAAGGAGGCTTGGATAAAACTCTCTTTGTCAAGAATGAAGGAGGAAAGATAATGGTTGCTCAAATTTATGTGGATGACATAGTATTTGGTGGAATGTCAGACTCAATGGTGAAACATTTTGCCAATCAAATGCAAGCTGAGTTTGAAATGAGTCTTATGGGAGAGTTGACCTACTTTCTTGGATGCAAGTCACACGGATAGAAGACTCAACATTCCTTTCACTGAGCAAATATGCAAGGAATATTGTCAAAAGTTTGGAATGGAGAATGCCACCATAAAAGGACTCCTGCTCCACACATGTGAAGTTATCCAAGGACATAAATGGTGAAAAGGTAGATCAAAGTTTGTATAGAAGCATGATAGGGAGCTTGTTGTATCTAACGACCGGACGACATTGCATTTCTTTGTTGGGGTATGTGCAAGATACCAAGTGAACCTAAAGTGAGTCACATTAACTAGGTGAAAAGAATTACGAAGTATGTGAGTGGAACTGCGGTTATGGTATTCTATTCCCATGGATGTGAACCCATTTTATGCAGTTATTGTGATCTTGACTAAGTGGTAGTCTTGATGAGAAAAAAGTACCTCGGAGATGCTTCTTCTTGGGAAACCATCTGGTTTCTTGGTTCAACAAAAGCAAATGTGTCCTTGTCCTTCTTGAAGTGAATACATAGCGGTGGTAGCGATTGTTCTCAAATAGTGCGGATGAAGCGAATCTTGTCGAGTACAATGTCACACAGGATGTCATGACATTGTACTGTGACAATCTGAGTGCTATTAATATTTCAAAGAATCCTATACAACACAGTAGGACTAAGCACATTGACATAAGACATCACTTCATCAGAGACCTTGTGGAGGAGAAAGTGATTAAGCCGACCATGTAGTCAGAGCAATGGTGACATTTTACTAAAGCTCTTGATGCTAGTCAATTTGAGAATTTAAGGAGCAAACTGGGCATTTGTCAATATGAGGAATTGTAGCAATTAAAATTGCTTACAAAGAGGAGAAGAAACCTTGTATTTCAAATAAATATGAATGGGTCACTTCTTTATTCCCTCTTATTTTAAAGGTTTCAAGAATATCAAGAGACACCTCCATATAATAACCTCTCTATTGAAAGTATCATTTCCTCTCCACCCACAAGATACTTTCAAATTCTTTGTCGTTCCTCAATATATCTCGAGAAATATGTCTTCTTCATCCTCTTCATCCCAAGACTCGATTGTTCATCTCCACCATGGTGAGATTAGGGCAATCGCCATGAATGTTGAACTGAAGGTCTCCCTCGGTTCAACGACTCTCGAATTAGCATGCACGGAATATTCAAGGCTCATTAGTTTCCTTTGGTAAGATTTCTTCCTCATCCTCATCATTCCCCGAGATAAGAAATAGGGAAGGTACCAAGTATGTAGGAGCCATTGCTAGGATAGTCACGAATCCTGGGCGAAAATCACCCATTCTGGAATTTTTCCCCTTAATCAAAGGCACCTAGCCCTAGTTTAGCGGATGATCCGGATGTCACAAAGGATGTCATGACATCGATGATCACGTCGGGCAACTCATGTGGACCACGATTCTCCTGCGATTTCCACCAAAGCAAAGGGTGGTATTTACGGTTCTCAAGATGAGCAAATAACGAGCTGGAACTTCTTCAAAGAAGTATAGAGCTAAATTTGTTGGCTGCTCAAAATGCAAAAGAACACCAATGGCCAAGAAAAGGAAAGCACGCACGCAAAGTCGGTCAAGCTTACGGCTTCAAGATTCGAGTTGAACTAGTTGGTAATGTTGATCTGCTGCTAACAATGAAGATGCCTCTTCAGCAGAGGAGAGCAACTAATTAAGTTGCTGTGTTGCTTCCATTTATCTGTTTTGTTTGCTTTGTCAATTTTCTTGTTATTTTTTCTTGTTTTTGTGTTGTTTCCTTTTCCCAATTTTGTTTGGATGATTGTAACTTATTGTTGACAGCATTGTTCTCTTGACAATTGTTGGTACCTCCTTTAATTATTTGCTTGAATGTTTGGGGCAATTGTATGGTTTCCTTTGGCCCTTTATGGCTAAAAAGGGGGAGAAGAACTACTGTGTGACAGTAGTATGGGACCTTGGGGAAACTGTATGAAGTTTTTAATGTATGTATGTGGGGCAATTGTGGGATTTTTGTATGGGTAGAATTTATCTTATCTCTAGGTTCTAGTTTATTTAAGCTTAGAACTAGTTTGTCTTCTCTTATGTACTACGATAGGTTAAGTAGTTTTAGCCAAAAATGTGCCAAAGGGGGAGTTTGTTAGTGTTTTTAAGTTTGCATTATGTTTGGTAAAACTAGGCTTTAGCAATGTCATAATAGATGTCATGACATTCAGAGATTGAAGATAAATCCTACCCTAAGGATGGTAAATGGACAACTCGAGCGGAAGCTAAAGGCATCTTTGGAAATTACTGCAGAAAGCAGTCGATGTCATACGGATGTTATGACATTCGATGTGACATTATTGAGAATCTGTTTGTTCTGAGATTTTTCGGGAAGTTTGTTGAGCTGCTAAATATTGTTTTACATTATTAGAAAGCATGCTCACGTGGCTGCTAGGTTAATCTTAATTAAACCTAAATTGGTTGTTGAAAAGACCATGTTTTTAGGATTAAATTAAGTGAACCCTAGCTATCTTTATGGAAGCCCAAAACTGAAGTTTCAGGACTGCTTCTATAAAAGGAAAAGAACCCTTACAACTGTGATGCGCCCTTTGAAGGTATTGAAGAGATAGAAGCTTGTGTTTGTGTACTATTAGGATTTGTAACAGTTGATATTGTGTAATTCTAGTTTCTCTTGTGAGCCAAGCAACTATCAAGTGATAAGTCCATTGGACTAGGATTTTCTGTAAGGGTAGGTTATCACTCAAAGCTTTAAAGCACGAGTGTTTGTCTCTTGATTGAAAGCTTTGAAGCAAGATCAAGATATTTTATTGAAGTGTGTCTTCACATTTCAATTAGTTAATAGGTTGATATCACTGATGTGATTGAGGGGGAGTGAGTGGGTACTCAGATCAAAGTAGGACTTAGGTTGAAGTTGCATTGGGTAGGTTTTAAGTGAAGGAGATAAACTGGTGGTTTATTCCTGAATTAATTCTACTAATAGTGAATTTCCTCCACGGCTTGGTAGCCCCGGATGTAGGTTTGTTGAACGGTGGTAAACAACTCATTGTGTTCTTCTTGCTTTACGTATTTCTTGTGTGAATTGTTAACATAGTGTCAGATACTGTGTCATAACATTCTCTGTGACATCACGTATCTGCTGCCAGGAATTTCAGGACTCGTTTATGTGTAGTATCTTTTAACTATGTCTGCATTCACAGGGTGTGAGAAGTCTTCTCTATCCATAGTGCTCAGTATCAAGGCTCGCCGTAAAATATTGTCTTGACTAAAAATGGTCCCTCATAGGTGGGAGTCCATTTTCCCTTGGGATCACCTTGTGGTAGGATGATGCGCTTGACTACTAGATCACCAACTTGGTATACTCGGTGTTTGACTTTCTTATTGAAGGCTTTGATCACGCGTTTATGATATATCTACCCATGGCAGATGGTTGCGAGTCATTTTTCATCGATCAAGTCTGGACCCATTCGTCTTTGTCTAACTTTGCATCTCTTAAAACTCTAAGTGTGGGAACCTGGACCTCGATGGGTAGAACCGCTTCCATACCGTATGTGAGAGAGAATGGTGTTACCCCTGTAGATGTTTGTATTGAAGTTCGATAACCATGGAGAGAAAATGGAAACATCTCATGCCAATCCCTATACGTCATAGTCATCTTCTGTATGATGTTCTTAAGATTCTTGTTGGTGGCTTCCACTACGCCATTCATCTTTGGACGATATGGAGAGGAGTTGTGATGCTTAATCTTGAACTGCATGCAGAGTTCAGTGATCATTTTGTTGTTGAGATTGGTACCATGGTCTGTGATAATCCTTTTAGGGATTTTGTACCTGCAGATGAGATTATGTTTGATGAATTGACCCACGACATTCTTGGTAACAAATACGAACGGGGCTGCTTCTATTCACTTGGTAAAGTAATCGATAGCAACAAGGATGAAATGGTGCCCATTAAAAGCAGTCGGATTGATTTCTCCAATCATATCAATGCCCCACATTGCTAAAGTCCAAGGAGCAGTTAGAACATTCAATAGAACCGGAGGCACATGTACTTTATCAACGTATATCTGACATTTTTTACAAGATCGGGAGTATCGATAACAATCAGAATCTATAGTGGACCAGTAGTACACGGCTCTTAGAATCTTCTTAGCCATTGTATGTCTACTGCAATGAGTACCAAAGGCGCCTTCATGTAAGTCTTCAATGATTCGTGTCCCATTCACCCTTAATTTTACTAATCACCAAAGCCGAGTCCCCATATACTTGCCAGAATTTAATCCTCAAGTCAATAGCAGCTTGAATGCCCATGATGCACACTTCGTATTCAACCATATTGTTGGTGCAATCGAAACATAACCTGGCGGTGAAAGGTGAATGGCCGCCCTTTGGAGATATGATCACAATGTTAATGCCATTGCCAAGTGCGTTAGAAGCTCCATCAAAGACCATGGTCCATCGGGATCCTGGCTCAGGTCCTTCATCCGGTCCAGGCTCTTCGTAATTGGTGACTAGCATGATGTCCTCATCTAGGAACTCAAAATTCTTAGAATGGTAGTCATCTACGGCTTGATGAGCCAAACGATCAACTACTACATTTCCTTTTATTGCCATATGGGTAGTGTATTGAATGTCGTATTCGGTCAAGATCATTTTCCATCTTGCTATTCTTCCGAAGAGAGCATTTTTATCTAATATGTATTTTATTGGATCCATTTTAGAAATCAATAAGGTAGTGTGAGTTAACATATATTGTCTTATTCGGCGAGCAGCACAAGCCAAAGCGCAACAAGTTTTCTCTAGTAGTGAGAATCTTGTTTCACACTCGATCAACTTTTTGCTAAGGTAGTATATTGCATGCTCTTTTCGACCAGACTCGTCATGTTGCCCCAACATACAGCCCATTGAATTCTACATTGTTAAGTACATGAGGCTTTTGTAGGTACTCCTCAATTTTGTCAAAAGCAGTCTGGAAATCGTCGTTCCATTCCACTACATGATCTTTCTTCAGTAGTTTCAAGATTGGCTCACAAGTAGCAGTTAGATGTGCGATAAATTTGGCAATGTAATTCAATCATCCTAAGAAACCTCTGACTTCCTTCTCGTTATGGGGAGCTGGCATTTCTTGAATATCTTTAACCTTAGTGGGATCAACTTTGATACCTTTACCACTGACAATGAATCCCAGGAGTTTGTCGGATCTGAATCCATATGTACATTTGCTCAGATTCAATCTCAATCTGTATTTCTTCAGTCTATCAAACAGCTTACACAAATGATCAAGATGTTATTCTTCGGTTTGTGATTGAGATATCATGTCGTTGACGTAGACCTCTATCTCGTGATGGATCATATCATGGAATAAAGCTACCATAGCATGTTAATATGTTGCGTCAGCATTCTTCAACCCAAATGGAATGACCTTGTAACTGAAAATGCCCCACTATGTAACAAAAGTAGTCTTCTCCATGTCTTCGGGAGCCATCTTGATCTGATTATAACCAGAGAAACCATCCATGAAAGAGAAAACCTTGTGATGAGCGGTGTTGTCAACCAGGACATCAATATGTGGAGGCAGAAAATAGTCTTTCAGGCTTGCCTTATTCAGATCTCGGTAGTCCATACACAGACACACCTTGCCATCCTTCTTAGGTACTGGTTCCAGGTTCGCAACCCACTGCGGATAAGAAGTAACAACTAAGAAACTGGCATTGAACTGCCTCTTGAATCTGGCTTTAATTTTCTTAGACATCTTAGGACACATACGACGAACCTTATGCTTTAAAGGGAGAAAACATTCTTTTGTTGGTAGTCGGTGTACCACAATATCGATATCTAAACTTGGCATGTCTTCGTAAGACCAAGCCAAAATCTCAGTGTAATCTCGCAGCATCTGGATCAATCTTTCCTTAACACTGTTCTCAAGACCCGCTCCTATCTTAATTTCTTTTTTGTCTTCGTCAGTACCTAGGTTCACCACCTCGACTGGCTCTTCATGTGGCTATATAACCCTTTCCTCTTATTGTAGTAGTCTGGTAAGTTCTCCTAGCACTTCACAATCTTCCTCACCTTCGTCTTCGGCTTGGTAGATCGGATTATCAAAGTCATATTTAGCAATAGCAAAGTCGTTATCGATGGGATCCAGAGTGAATATAGATTTGCAATTTATTACGTGAGTGTGTGTAAGAACATATAGCTTTTGAAAATGTGATAAAGTAAAAGACAGACAGAGGGCACAATATTTGAATGCAAAAGTCTAATGCTTTATTTATTGAAAATATGAAAATTACAAATAATAACCCTCACAAATGAGCCATTGTGCCCCGAGCAAGGCACTAGGCTTAAAGTCTTATTATTCAAAGCATAAAAGCATGAAACAGAAAAATAATTACTCCTGACTAAAGGAGATTGGCATAACATCCTTAGTCGTCCAATTGTTGAGTTCGCTGCCGGTAGTAGAGAAGATCCAATTACTAATATTGAAGTCACCATCAGCGTCTTCTATAGCATGAACTTCATTCTTGTTGATGTGGGACAGAGGCCCACCAGCACGTTCGTGACGTATTATTTTCTGGCCTTTGGAAGTGAAGCCTATACCAGTCTTGTTAGATTTCAATGGAAAATCGGGTAGCTGACCCCAAACAGTATAACCTTCTTCTTCAACTACAGCTCTTGCGTCCTTCAGCGATGCCATCTTCGCTGGAACTCTAGTAATATTTAGAGTGACAGGAGAGTTGACAGGCATGACTCGTGGAACTACTTCGAAAGCTTGACAAGGATTCTTGATAAATTTGCCTTCCATTTCAACGTATCGGAATGAATGCAGATGGTTTACCATATATTCTTCTTCTCCGCAAATGGTAACAATCTTCCATTTTTCTGGGTACTTCAATTTTTAATGCAGAGTAAAGGTACAGCGCCTGCCCCATGTATCCAAGGGCGTCCGAGCAATAATAAGCTGGAAGAATATCCATCACAAAGAAAGTAGAGTCAAAAGTATGGGAACCTTCTTTGATCGGCAGGTTGAGCTCTGCAAGTATTGTTCTCTTTGAACCATCAAAATCCCTTACGATTATGTCACTGGGTTTCATGATCACTTCTTTAACGTCAATTCTGTCAAGAGCACTCTTCGGTAGGACGTTCAAAGCAGAGCCTATATCCATCAACACATGAGACAATGCAATTCCCTTACACTCTATCAAGATGTGAAAGGCTTTGTTTTGTTTCCTTCCGGCAGGAGTTAGATCAGCATCAGAAAATCCCAAACCATTGTCTGTAGTCAGGCTAGCAATACAACTTTCGAATTGGTTAGCATATGTGTCTTGCGGTGTGTGGGCATTCTTCAGAAACTTCACCAAGGCTTTAGCATGAGCCTCGGAGTATAACAACATTGTAGGTATCTTCAGCAACTTCCTTTGGTACTTATGTCTGAGCAGGTTGAGTTACTTTCTCTTTTCCATGAGCCTCGAGAGTTGGTTCAACAGTAGGAATGCGGACTAGTGAAGTAGTATCTTTTGGAGGAGAGATATCTGGAGAAAATATTCTTCCGGTTCTGGTTACTTTGCTTGATCCGGTAATATTGTCGACATCGCGACTAGTAGATTCAACTGTAATGTCTTTAATGGTTAATCGTTCTTGCTTGATGCCAGAGTAGTAAACCTCGGCTCCATAATTCAATGCTATAGCTTTGTCAGAGGAATATGGAACTGGTCCAGGTGATGTAATAATAAAAGGTGCCACTCTAGGTGTAGGGTCGGCAGAGGTGATCCTTATTGTGTTTACATTAGCATATTCTTCGGGATAGTCATCATCTCTCCATCCGTTTGCTTTGATGTTTCAATTGAAATCTTGGAGCTTTCGGGGGCATTATACTTCACCATGAAATCAAATTTACTACTTGGCTACCCTAAGGTATCCCAGACTTCTGGTATGGCTTCAATTATGTCTTTGATTTTCAAGTTTCTGGAAACATCTTTGCACAAACTCTTTACAGATGGAGTATTCATGAATAGAACTTCTTGGTTGTCTATCAGGCGTTGAACACCTCTCTTCAACCAGGCATATCCATTGGGTTCGAATGCGCATTAACAATAGTTGTCAAAACATCCTGGAAATAAGTCAGCTTATAGAAGATGCTTCTTAACAGTCATCATTGGAGTGGTTAACTCATTCACAGCAAAGACATAATAATTGTCATCAACGGTGTTGACACTCTTGCCATGATAGGGCATTGGTGCGTTGATCACATTCGGAGTTTCGACAGGAGGGTCGAATTCAATTTCCTGAGCTTCAATCATGTCTTGGATTTTGTTCTTCAGGGCCCAACAGTTGTTGGAGTCGTTCCCAGGGCTATTGGAATGGTATACACACCTTGCATTAGGATTGTAATTCGAAGAAGATGTATTGGCATGATGAGGGGGATCTCTCAAAGTAATAATCTCTTCTCTCAAAATGTGTTGTAATTCTTGAGACAATGGCATGTTGATCTTCGTAAACTACCTCCTTGGTGTGTTCTGCCTACGCGTGTTGTCTTGCTGAGGTTGCACTGGTGTAGGATTGGAGATCAGGACTTCCCCCACAGATTGGTGGCGATCACCTTTGTCATGGTTCTTCTGACCATACACCATGTTTGTTTGTTTCTTTCCACCAAAAGACCGCTTTGCAACATTTGAAGAGGTCTCGACTTGAATCTTTCCACTTTTGATTCCAGCTTCAATATGTTCTCCTATCAATATCAATTCGATGAATCTGATTGAGGAATTTCCAATCAGATGATTGAAGAATCGACTTGTCAGCATTCCCATGAACATATATACCAATTCCCTATTAGACGAGGGTGGTTGGACTCTGCCTGCTAGATCTCTCCCTTTTTGGGCGTACTCTCTGAAATTTTCCTCACGGTCCATAGACATATTATGCAATTGCATGGTGGTTGGTGCCAATTCAGCATTGTATTAGTACTGTTTGTAGAAAGCATCTTCCAAATCATTCCAAGTATGAATGCGAGTATTCGCTAGCTGATAGTACCATTCTAACTGTGCTCCGGACATGCTCTCTTGAAAGAAACACATTCATAATTTCTTGTCAGCAATGTATGGTTGAATCTTCTGAACATAGGACTTCAGATGAAGCTTCATACAAGAAATTCCATCGTACTTAGAAAAAGTAGGAACTTTGAGTTTGCAGGGAATCACCACTCGAGGAACCAAACTTAAGTCATCAAAGTTCAATCCTGACATTTTCAAATTTTCCACAGCATTTAGACGGTCTTCAAGTTGCTTATACTTCTTCTCGTTAGAAGGATATTGCTCGCTCATATAGTCTTCTCCTTCTTCTTCTTGAGACCCATGATGGCTTCCTTCATTGGCCTTGACACTTCCTTCAGTTTTGTCGCACTTTTTTGAGAATTCAAGCTGTGTGACTACCTTGACTGGACCTCTGAACCTTTTCCCCATGTTGAGAATACCAGCGATCTTCTTATTTTTCTTTTTGATGATGATCTCTTTCATATATTTTTGTCCTTGAGCTAAGTTGGTGATCATCACTTGGAACTGAGCATTCTGGGTCTGGAGATGTTCGACAGTTTGTTCGAGAGTCATTTCTGCGTGATTGAAATAAACAACAAGAGAATAAAAAAACGGTCTTTAGAGTACCTGTTATGAATATTTATGCTATGATATGCAATGTTATGCAATGCAATGTTTGCAAGGACCTTAGGAATTTAAATTTGGTAAACAAGCACGAACAAATTTTTTATTAGTCTGATTAGTAGGTACAAACGTGAAACTCTTAGTGTTTAAACCTCTCATGGTTGCTTCTTCTTTGTGTTGACGTAGGTGTTAATGCCTTGTTCCTCATAAAGTAGTTTTGTCAGCTCCAATACTCTTTTCTCGCTTGCATAACATTGAGCTTCAAATGTATCCCTTTCTTCTTTGAGTTGAATTTAGGATATCTTCAATTCTTCCAAATCAGTAGGCATATCTGAATGATGAATGGTATAAGATTCATCGCCTTCAGCAACGGGTTCCATAATTATTGGTAGAATGACAACATATGGCATCATGAGAGTTTGAGCTCGAGCTCGCACCCATTTGAGGTATGGTTCCCATGGAATGAAATTTTTATGCCCCAATGTCTTGGTATTAGTTTTCTTCAGCATGCCCCAAGGATGCACAAATCTTCGGCGATAACCATGGAGATCGTTGTCTTAGTAAAACATAATTCCCTAGATAAGTATATCATGAGGACCATATCTTCGAGCATAACCAAACTGACGTAATACTAGATAAGGGTTGTAAGTGACACCTCCCCTTATGCCAAGGAATGGTACATTAGGAATTCCCCACAACTATCAATGAAAGGGAAGTCTTTTTGAGAGTAGAGACACCAACGATATATCTGAGTGAGAGAGTGACATCAATCTTTGAGACCATTTCAGACCTTGTTCATTCTTCATCACTGATCGTGGAAGGTGAAAACTAAACCACCTGGATAATAACGGTATGCAACACATGAGAGTTCCTTGTCTTTTCATAGTACGAGTGTGGAGATAATGCAAAATATCTCCGAGCAAGGTAGTCACAGGATTATGAGTGAGGAATATCTTGATGGAGTTCACGTCTATGAATTGCTCTAGATTAGGGAATATCACCAAACCATATATTATCAAAGCCAAAATTTCTTCGAAAGCATGGAAACTCATGGCCTTCAAGAATTTTTTAGCTTTCCTTATTAGAAACTTATCAAGCAAACCCTTAACTCCATTTCTTGTTTCCCAATTAGCTTCAATGTCTGAACGCTTTAGATGTAAAGCTTTCGCAATGTCTTCAAACCTCGGAACTTTTTCTGAACCGGTGAAAGGTATCTGATCAAGGATGGGTATCCCAATTAGCTTAGAGAATTATTCCATTGTAGGTACCAACTGATAAGCTGGGAAAGTAAAGAAATGATGCTTCGGATCAGAGAACTAGAATACGAAGCTCGTCATATCTTCTTCAAAATCGGAGATAACCAAGTCGAGTAGGTAACCATGCCTTTCGATGAATTGAGTGTGATCGGGAACTTGTGAGACTATCTCCTTGAGTTGAGAAGGTATACCCATGAAGTTGATTCACTTCCATTTAGTGTCATTTATTTTAGAAGGGCCATGCTCTGATCATGTAACATCAGGATGGGAACCGTTTGATTTATGTTTTGAGAGATACTTTGTATACTCAACTTTATTTTGTTATTTCTTTTGATTATGTGGAGACTTTACTTTTATGTCTAAGTTGATTAAATGAATAAAGTTTATTTGAGGCTATTAGAAAAGTGATTCCGTTGCGACATGCTTATGTGAAGTGTATAAAAAATATGAATTTAATTTAGTGTTATTGAGCATGACAAGCGTTTTGTGATGTATGGAATATGTGTGACACCCTTATGTGATATGCATGATAATTTACTCTGATTATTTCTATATTATTTTATAGGGTTTAGAAGGGTGTTACATTAGTGGTATCAGAGCATGTCGGTCCATTGACGAATTTGTTAATGTGTTTATTCTCGTTTATATTTGATATATGTATCTGGCACTATCGATATTGTTGCTCTAACAAGAATTTGTTACATGAAACGCTAAGAATAATGGTTGGAGGCAGAAATGACGACGCGATTGCTAAAGCTTTGGCAATGCTGGTTGGAGTAATTGGGCAGCAGCCGCACGTCCATGTGAATGCTGGGAATAACAACAATGATGATGAGTTTCGTGCTTTGGGGAAGTTCCAAAGGAACAATCCACCGATTTTTGAAGGAGCGCATGAACCTGACAATGCCCAAGTATGGCTGAATGCAATTGAGAAGATCTTTTGAGTTATGAACTGTTCAAATGCGCAGAGGATGCATTTTGGTACTCATATGCTGGAAAAGGAATCCGAGGACTGGTGGGGTAACACTAGTAATAGGTTTGAAGAAGAGAGAACTGAGCTTACTTGGGTTGTTTTCTAGAAGCATTTCTGGAGAAGTATTTTCTTGAAGATGTGCGTGGGAAGAAAGAACTTGAGTTCCTTGAGATAAAGTAGGGTGATTCAACTATGGCAGAGTATGCTGCAAGGTTTGAGGAGTTGATTAAGTTTTGTCCTCATTATAATGCTGATAACGTAGAGAAATCCAAATGTCTGAAGTTTGTGAATGGTTTGATACCAGAGATCAAGCAAGCCATAGGTTACCAATAGATCACAAGATTTTCTTAACTGGTTAACAAAGGTAGGATCTATGATAAAGATAGTAGAGCTCGTTCTACTCACTAAAAGCATTTGAATGAGAATAAAGGAAAACGTCAATTCAGAGGGAAGCCATATATGACTCCGGCTAATAGGGGAAACATAAGACTTCAGATGAGGAAAAGCAAAGTGGAGGAGGAACTCCTGCTCATGTCAAGTGCTTCAAGTGTGGTGTTGAGGAACATCGTGCTCCAGAGTGCACAAGTGCTGAACTGAAATGTTTCAAGTGTGGCAAGCCAGACCACAAGGCTTATGAGTTCAAGGGAGATGCAAATGTAGCTTGCTACAACTTGGTGAGAAAGGGCACATTAGTACCAAGTGTGATAAACCGAAGAAAGAGCAAGCTAGAGGGAAAGTGTTTGCGCTGGTAGGATCGGAGACTACTACGGAGGACTAATTGATTAGAGGTATGCGTTTTATTAATAATATTCCCTCGATTTCTATTAATAAGTTGGAAGCTTGGGGGACAGATGAGGGGGTCGTATTCGGATTTATTTGCTTACGGTAATTTTCGAGGGCAAAAATTCTTTAAATGGGGGAGAGTTGTAACACCCCAATTTTATTAGTTAGTGGTATAGTTTATTAATTAGTAATATATATTATATTAATTAGTTAATTATTTGATTTTGTGAATAATTGATTTTATTTAAATTAATTGATGTGTGTTATGTGACAGGTTAGTTGGGTTGAAATGAAGAAATGTACAATTATAGTTATTTTTGAAGTCGGTTAGTAAATTATTATTTTAATTAGTGAGAAATGTAAAAAATAAATTGAAATAAGTAGTTGGGCCTAATAGTGAGAAAAGGAAGAGTAAAATGGGGAGGGGGGATGTTAGTAAGTCCATTAATTACTAGAATTAGTTTGTTATAAGGGTTATGTGTGTATATATATATATTGAGAAAATAGAGTTAGTAAGAGAAAAAGAGGCCAAAGTGGAGAAAAGAGAATAGGAGAAAGAAGAGAAACCCTAAGGAGGAAATTCGAAGAGGATAAACAAGCAAGGTAATGGTGGATTTTTACATGGTTATTGGATTTGTATGATATTATATTTGTAACACCCCATATTTTCAATCATTACTAAATTGGAATTTTAATTATTTAATTAATTTAAATTTGATTTTTGGAAATTATTGGAATATTAGAATTATTGTATAATGAATAAAGAAAAAGAATTTGGCTTATGTGGTGATTAGTAGAGGAGAGGGGTGTGTGGAGTAAAAGCCTCTAATTATTTTGTTATTATTATTATAATAGAATAATAAGAAAGAAAAAGGAATTGGAAACCAAAATTTGGAGAAAAGAGAATCTACATGAGAAGAGAAGAAGAGCAAAGGAGGAAGAGGAACCTAAAGCTCAAGAAGGATATAAGAAATTGACTAAGGTAAGGGGTGATTGCTCTAATTATAATGTATTATGAGTTTTGAGAATGGTAGAATAGAGTAAGATATTAGGAATCCCAATTTAGGATTTTTAGGTTTATGAGATTTGACCCTAAGTGCATGACTTTTGACATTCTTGATGTAATTGGTGTTATAGAGTTGTTGTATGATGTTGTGGTGTGTTGTTATGGCATTGGAATCATGTATTGGGATGTATTTTTGTGTAATTTGTGGTTTGGTTCATATTGGAATGATTGGGTTGAGTTGGGAAAGGAGAATGCTGTCAAAATAAGGATTTTCTGCTACAGACGTTTGTGACATGGTGGGAGACCTGACTTGTTTGTTTTGCGTTTTATCACAAATGTTGCGAATAGCAAGAGTCGCCACCGACTTTTATTTTATCCAAATAAGGGAAGGAGAAAAGAACAGGAAAAGACCTTCGTTAGATTCTGAGTACGAGAGACAGTTATGAAAAGGGAAGGTATTAGCACCATTTCCATTCGTAGTTATCTACGGGCTCTTAATTGCTTAGCTCACTTTGAAATTTTCTTTCTGTGTGTGTGTTTGAAAAGATGTTTTTGAAAGGCATTTCTCTATGACTTTGTAATGATTCTTACTGGAATGTATACGAAGTGTTTGGAAATTTTTTGTTTTGAAAAAGTATTTCACTTTGTAATGATTCACGCTATAATGTATACAAAGTGTTTGAAAAGTTTTGAAAATAGTGTGAGGTGTGAAAAGTATTTTTGAATTGATTGGAGCAAGCAAAAGAGTCTTATTACCTACTCAGAATGGTCGTTTCCATGTTATTTTGCTTCCTTTAGAATAAGGCTATCCATACCATTAGTTGGTAGGTAATCTTATTCGTTGGATGTAAAGGGACGTTCGAAGGGTCATCGTATGGTCATAGAAGGCAACATGTAAGGATACCTTAGCAATATTCGTAGGGACGATCATCACTTTTCTTAGGCAACAACTGAGGGACGAGATCATGTATTCGTAGGTAACAATCGAGGGTCATCGAGGGACTATGATCTTTGTATCGAAGGGACTATGATAATGTTATTCGTAGGTGTCTTTGCTAATGGTATCCCTACGTTCGAGGGACATGACCACTGTTTCGAAAGGCAACAAGAGAGGATACCCAAAAGGGGTGCAAGTGTGAAGAATGTGTTGTACTCAGATATGTTATCTTGAGATTAGAAGTGATCTAGGGTTGATTTTAGTCCTAGCATGCAAACCCTAATTACTAGCAGTTAGATATGTACAGGAAAATAAAGTGCAGAAATGTAAATCCTACGCTATTACATGGCTTTGGGGAAGATATATAATAGGAGTGCAGAAAGTAAAGTGCGAAAATGTAAAGGTGCGGAAAATAAATCCTACGCTATTATAAAATAAAACTTTGCGACCTATACATCTTTTCTAGAATTATAAATGGAAAATAGTAGAAATAAAGAAAGAAAAAATGTCTAATGATAAGAGAAAATATCCAAACCTTAATTGCAAAGGAAAAACATTTTTTGATATTTTTTGGATTGATTTTAAAGTATAAAAACCTAATTTTAAGTTAATTATTAATTAATTATGAAAAATAATTTAAATTGTTCGAAAAATAAATAATTTTTATTCCAAAAATTAATTAAATGTTTAATTAACCTAAATCTGAAATTAAAATATTTTTGTGATTTTTGAAAAGGTTTTAACTAATTTTGAGAGAAAATTAAATAAAATAGAAAAATGAAAGATATTGAAAAAAAGGTTAGAACTTGAAAAATAGAGAAAAATATTTGAAAAGAAAGGAAAAGGGGTAAGTAGGAATAGAACCCTTGACCTCCTTGCTTACCAACACGCGCGTTCACCATATGAGCTAGGTGTCTTAGTTGTCTTTAGAATACAACCATTAGATCATAAGTGTCAACATGTTTCATTTTGAATTTTTCAACACAAATGCGCGTGGGCCCCGATATTATCATGTAAGCCAATCAGACAACGCCATAGCACCACACATGCAGTCAGGGGGTCAACACCGGAGTCCCTCGCCTGAGCTAGGCTCTGGTCATCTTCCCCGATCGGCCTTCACCCTAGAAACCTGCAAAACATATCAATTAATGAAAACTAAAAGCCTAGATCGACTATTTTGGACCCTGCGATCACGATGGCGGGGTTAGTTCGTTCTAAAACGGCCAGTAGTTATGGTTTCAAAACTCAACAGCTTGCTTGCCCTAACAATGGCATTTTTCGATTTGGCCACCAAACCTTGCGAACGATGATTTAATCATGTTCTAATCAACCTCGGGAATACATTAGCATAGTTAGATTTCATCAAAACACAATAAAATTAAAAAATTGAATATGAGAAAAGTATGAAATCAGAGCTTCATGTATGGCATGGTTCAATGTGTTATGGCCATGGATAATGATGCATACTTACTCAATATTACCTCAGGAACACGATGGAGTGCTTGAAAGTGGACGAGAGGGGCTGGAAAATAGAATTCGAGTTTGCAAGTTTTCTTGAATTTTTGAAAGATTTAGGGTTTCTCTTGGAGGCAAGGGTTCGTTCTTTTATGCTTGTGAGTGTATCATGTATATATAGAGCATGAGATTAGGTCATAAATAATGAGGAAATATCATGCATTGATGGAAGAAATATTTGATTTGAAATTTGTATAAAATCTTTCCAAACATGGCTCTATATTGCATTAAACATTCATGCACGATTTTGACAGCTTTCATGGGCTTCCTTGGTCCTCAAGACAAGTAGAAACCAAACCCAACTTGTCATAACCTTGCTCCTTACAATTTATTTTATTTAAATTGAATTTAAACGATTTAATTCCAAAATAAATTAAATAAATGGAAAGGAGGCGTGTAAATGGACTTAAGGGTCGTGGATATTCTCAAGAATAAGTATGGATCATGAAAACTTAAGCCCATTTGAAAAATATTTGCATTTGCTAGGTATTTTCCTTTGTGCACCTCCTCAAAAATGTCAAACTTGCAAAATTTGTATTTTCAACATTTTTGAGTGTTCTTGGAATTTTTAGAAAGCTCAATATGTCCTCTAAACACTACTTTTGGTTTCATCTTCATTGAAGTTTCCATGTTCATGAACACTTCTTAGCAAAAAGATGACTTTTTGTTGACTTTTAAAGGACCTATAATGTTTTGATCCATAACTTCCAAATGAAGCATTTTTGGCCAAAGCTTGTGAGATATGAAGTTGTAGAGAATTGACTTCCCTTCAAAATGAGCTTTGGTGGAAAAATTTATGATAAAGTATGTGAAAGTTATGCTTGGTCAAAGTTCTATTGACTTTTGTCTGAAAACTCCTAATTTAGAAACTTTGACTTTTGATCAAATATTGAATTTCCTTGAGTAATCATGGTCAACCCTTGATCAAATGATGAATATTACTTCAAAATATTGATGTTGATCAAAAATTATGAAGTTTGACTGTATGTTTACCACAGTTGATTTTTTGTCCAATATAGATGATTTTCAACCATCTGAGCAATTGGATGAGAAAATTTGACTTGTAAGGATTCAAACTTGAATGGTGATCCCTTGAAGCATATGATGAGGTATGATGACCACTTGGAGTCTTGGAAATTCATCCTGACTTGAGAGAATCAAAACCCTAGTTTGGATTGATTGCTTAAAAGAGGGTTTATTTGGTCAACCCTTGTGAAATCCTTAAGTATGGAGATGTGAATTGTCTTGAGAAGTAGGAGGGAAAATTTTGGGGTATAACAACGTCGCAGGAACCGATTATCCTCTAGGAGGAACCGGGTTCCTCATATAAATTCCACCAAGTGGTTTCCATGAGTCTTGGGAACCAGTTACCTTGTGGGGGAACCGGGTTCCCCGTACATTTTCCAGAAAATATTTTCCTATGGATCGTGGGAACCGGTTACCCTATAGGAGAACCCGGGTTCCCCATACATTTTCCAGCAACGTGTTTTCACATGATTGTGGGAACCGGTTACCACTGTTGCTTTTTGAAAAATATTAAACTTTGAAAATTCATAACTTTTAAACCGTAAGTCCTTCTCAATCGCCATTTTGGACGTTATTCCTTAAATTAAATGTTCTATTTTTTGAAATAAGGAAAATAATGTTAATTTGATTTTATTTTGGAAGTGTTGGTTTTTCGACCTTGTGGTTATTCGTACCTTGTGTACTTGGTGGATAGGAAACAATATGTTGTTGTGCTGATGTATTATGTGCATATTGGTGGTTGTACGCTTGTGTTGGTGATGGAATTACTGGTTGATGGGTAATTTCTTGTGCATGTTTATGCAGTTTAATGATGTTCATGATAGTTGATTAATATCATGTTTTGGTGATGATGTTGCAGTAATTGCTTGTGCATGTTTATGTTGTTTGATGATGTTCATGATAAATGATGGTTATCATGTTTTGGATTGATGATGGTTTATGATGTATGATGTTATCATAACCTGTGTTGAATGTTGCATGCTTTTATGATGTGAATACATATACATTTGGTGGTAGCTAATTCCCATTGTGTGGAATTAGTGAGTTGGCCAATAATCATGGCCGAGTAGGAATAGGCGGTGAGGCGTATCTGTGTCTGAGTTGGAATGGAGCAGATGTTGATACTGGGTCCGAGTTGGAATGGAACAGTATGGTGAATTTATTTCACTTTTGGTACCACGTGCATAGAGTCTTGCATTGAATTTTGTATGGATTATAACATGATAGGATGGTTTCCAGTGTTATAATCTGGTTGTTGTGTGTCATGTATATTTATGACTTGTGTTGTTGAATGGGTGAATAAATCTGATTATGCTGAATAGGATGGATTAATAGCTTATGAAATTCTATTGTTTTATGAATTTATAATTTATTTTAATTATGATGTAGTCTCACCCTTACTTTGATGATTTTAGATTAAAGTTGTAGCGACTTAGGAGTTGGTGAGGATGACTCGTAGAGCTATGCATTTTTATTTTATCGCGTGTCGGTGTCATGCTTTGATTGTAACAATGGGGAACGCTTGTCTAGAGTTATTATTAAACTCAGTTTTTATTTGATGTTTTAGTTGGATAATTATTTTGATGATTCGAGACATTGACCTTTGATGATTTCATTTGGGATTTGAAATTATCCAAGTTTGAAGTTATTCTGTTGTATTAAACATGTGTTGATTAATTATTGATTGAATCTATGTTCGTCATCTAAGCATGACATATGTATTGGAATTTTATATTTTTAAATCAATTGTGACGCCCTTGTTTGCATGTTAACTCTGAATTAATTATAATATTCGTGGGGGTATTTAGAAGGGTGTTACAATAGTGGTATCAGAGCATAGTTGGTCGTTGTGACCATTGTCTTAGTGTCATTTTCCCTTTTGTATGTGACTAGTGCAAGGTAACATTATCGATACTTGTGTTCTAATGAGAATTGTTTTGTCGATTCTTAGAACATTGGCTGGAAGAGGTAACGGGAGAGATGACGTTGCAATTGTTGAGGCTTTGGGGATGCTTTTTGGTGTGCTTGGAGTAAATACGCAAGGAGCTGGTATTGGTGCTAACAGGGAGCTGGGAAACTTTTAGAGGAACAATCCTCTGTTGTTCAAAGGCACACATGACCCAGTTGGTGCTCAGAAGTGGTTGAAGGAGATTGAGAGGATCTTTCGAGTGATTGATTATGCTGAGGATCTGAATGTGAGGTATGGTACTTATATGCTGGAAGAAGAAGCTGACGACTGGTGGGTTGCTACAAGAACTGAAATGGAACAAGATGGTACTGTGCTGACTTGGATGCGTTCAGAAGGGCTTTTTTGAGAAGGTATTTTCCTGAAGACATTCGGGGAAAGATAGAGATCAAATTTTTGGAGCTCAAGCAGGGTAACATGAATGTATGTGAGTATGCTTCTAAGTTCACTGAGTTGGCTAAGTATTATGCTCACTATAACAATGATGAAGAGGGAAAATTCTCTAAGTGTATCAAGTTTGAAAACGGTCTCCGTAATGAGATTTAGCAAGGTATCAGGTATCAGCGGATTCGTAGGTTTTCTGATTTGGTGGATTGTAGTAGGATTCTAGAAGAGGATCTTACTAACACTAGGTAGAACTCTCGTGGGTTTAATGGCAATAAAGGGAAGCAATAGATGGGTCGTGGAAAACCATATGACAGGAATAACCAGAAGTCCGGTGGGTGGAAAAGGCCTAGTGGGGGAGATTCTAATGCTCCTATTAGGTGCTATAAATGTGATGAGTTTGGGCATCGAGTTCAGGAATGCAAGAGTACTGAGAAAAGTGTCGTAATTGTGGGAAACCTGGGCATGTGGCTAATGAATGTAGAGCAAGGAAAGTGACTTATTACAACTATGGAGAAGAGGGTCATACTCGTCCGCAGTGCACTAAGACAAAGAAGGGGTAGTCTGGTGGGAAAGTGTTTGCGTTAGTTGGGCAAGCAACTAAGCTTGATGATCAACTGATTAAAGGTACGTATTTTATTAATGGCACACATTTGATTGCGATTATTGATACTAGATAGACTCATTCGTTCATTGCTTTGGATTGCGCTAAAATATTGAATTTGGAAATATTTTATATGAAGGGAAGTATGGTTATTAACACTCCTGCATCGGGTTCATTGACTACTTTGTTTGTGTGTAGGAACTGTCCTATTATAATTTTTGGTAGATGCTTTGGTATGGATTTAATATGCCTACCGTTAGAAAAACTTGACATTATCCTTGGGAGGAACTGGTTGGAATTCAACCAGGTTCATATCAACTATTTTGCAAAGACAGTTAGCTTTCCTGAAGTTGTTAGTGTCAAAGATTTGACTATGTCCGTTAAGCATATGAATGTAGTTGTTAAAGACGGTGCAATAGTTTTTATGTTGTGTTCTTAGATGGAAGTGAAGGGAAAGGCTAAGAGTAATGAGTTACCCGTTGTGAATGAATTTCCCGAAGTTTTTCCGGAAGACGTTAGCGAGATGCCACCTGAGAGAGAAGTGGAATTTGCTATAGATTTGATTCTTGGAACTAGTCCGGTGTCGATGGCGCCTTATCCCATATCGGCATCCGAGTTGGCTGAATTGAAGAAGCAATTAGAGGAGTTAATTGAGAAGGATTTTATTCCTCCGAGTGTTTCATCGTGGGGTGCTCTTGTGTTGTTGGTTAAAAAGAAATAAGGTTCGATGAGATTGTGTGTTGATTACAGGAAGTTGAATAAAGTTACGATCAAGAATCGATATCCATTGCTGAGGATTGATGATTTAATGGATCAACTTTTTGGAGCTTGTGTATTTAGTAGGATTGATCTGAGGTTTGGATATCATCAGATTCATGTAAAAGCAGAAGATATTTAGAAGACTGCGTTCAGAACGAGGTATGGACATTACGAGTATTCTCTTATGCCATTTGGAGTTACTAATGCACCTGGTGTTTTTATGGAGTATATGAACAGGATATTCCATTCGTATCTTGATAAGTTTGTGGTGGTTTTTATTGATGACATTTTGATCAACTTAAAGAATTATGAGGAGCATGCAAAATATCTCACGATTGTGTTGGAGTTGTTGAAGGACAAGAAGCTTTATGCGAAGTTGTCTAAGTGTGAATTCTTGTTGGGTGAAGTAAGTTTTCTTGGTCATGGGATTTCAAATAATGGCATTTCTATTGACCCTACGAAGGTAGAAACGGTATCTCAATGGGAGGAGCCTATTGCTGCGGTAAAGCGACAAGCAAAGAGTTGGTATTATTTTTACCGGGGGATATATACCGATTAGGTTATATCGTATCGTGTCCACAAAGATTGGTTATTGATTCTTCGTTCGACAATTCTACCGTTAATGAATTTGGGATTAAAAGAAATGAAAATAAAAGACAGAAATTAAATGAACAAAAAGTATAAAGGATAGACAGCTTGTCTGAAACGAATGCACACTATCCGTCACAGACTTAAATCTACCACCCATGTCATACTCGGCCTACGATACTCTTCCGTGTCATCACATACCTCTCACAACCTAAGATATTTCTAACCCAAATTGAGAATCCTCCCGAATCATCTCAATAGTCATGTCTAGCCTACCTTGACAACTAGAAGTCAACTGCGACACCTCCATACCCATCTCTGGCATACTTCACCAACGCAGAGGCATTAAGATCAGATACTCGATAGTGAATGTCATCTCTAAACCCATTTCTTGCATTCAGAAACTATCACATAATCATCCTAGGTAAGAATCTAAGCAATCTATCTCTAGCAAAGCTCAAATCCCTAACATAGAGTAAAAACCTAAGACAATTACCAACACAGATTCATAAAGCAAACTTTATACAACGCCAAGGGCGATAAATATACATGTGTTTACAGTAAATATACATACATAACCAACACAATAGACAAATACAAAGATAAGAGAGGAGATAAACTACCCATTTACACTGGTTTGTCAATACCTATCGAAGAGCAATCCACCTCCAATCATCCGTGAGCAAGACCCTATTGTTGTTTTCTAAGCTAAACTATAAAAAACTATATGGGTGATGGAATTGGGAGCAAGAGTCTCACACCCCAAAACCATACCAAAAAATGAAATGAAAATGAAAGTATAAAGAAAATCTGGTTCCGCACAGTCTCCCGACGAACTAAAAGCATCGCCCGACGGATCTTTATTTAACTTGGCCCAAATTAAGCCACGTTCTCAGCCTGTAAAACTATTTACCTTCGCCCGGCGAAACTTAGCTTCGCCCAGAGAAATTCTCTTTTCCTCGCCCAGCGCCCAGGCAGCGAAACAAGTCAAAACACAACCTATTCTTCCTCTAACTGAACCGTCGCCCGCCGACGTTGGTCCTTCGCCTGGCGAAATTGCCCATGCAGCAACTTTTGTTTCTTTCTCTTGCAGCTTCCAATGGCTTCCACCTTCAAGCCTTATTCCTTTATTCGATCAAAAATGCGTCTTAGAGCTCCATTTGGACTTTATTCTCAATGCTCCAATAATGAAACAAATACCTACAAAATATATACAAAACTAATCAAACGGTACAATATGTACACAAAACGCAATAAAACGTATTTACAACAAAAAGTCGGGATTATTCAACTAAATATCAACAAAAGAACGGATAAGTGCCACAAAATGTATATACAAAATAACTACATTTTGGCACTTATCAGCGCCAAAGAATGCTTTCGAAGTTGGCATTTCCGTTGACTAAGTTTACGAGAAAAGGACAAGTGTTTGTATGGGATTCTGAATGTTAGAAAGGTTTCCAAGAGTTGAAGAGGAGATTAACTAGTGCTCCGGTCTTGAAATTTCCGAATCCGACGGAATCTTTTATTGTGTACTGTGATGCTTCACTGATGGGTCTAAGTGGTGTTTTGATTTCAATAAGAAGGTAGTAGCATATGCTTCAAGACAGTTGAAGATTCATGAAAGAAATTATCTGACTCATGATTTGGAGTTGGCGGCTGTAGTATTCATTTTGAAATTATGGAGGCTGTAACACCCCAATATTTTCAATTATTAAATAATTTGAATTTTAGTTATTTATTTAATTAAAAATTTGAATTATTAGAACTATTTGAATTATTTACTTAAATAAAAGGAAATTGGGTTGTTGGTGTAAAGAGTAGAAGGAGGCGGTGTGTAGAGTAAAAGTCTCTAACACTTTATTTTATTGTTATTATAATAAAAAGGAATAATAAGAGGAATAAGAGAGTTGGGAATTATTGGAGAAACTGATTGAACGTGAAAGAGAGAAGAGGCAGAAAGAAGAGCAGAACCAAGAGTTCAAGGATTCAAGCAATTGACTAAGGTAAGGGGTGATTTCCCTTAGTTATTATGTCTTATAGATTTTGGGAATGATAGGATTGATTGAGTAGTTAAGAATCCCAATTTAGGATTTTCTAGGTTTACGACTTTAACCCCAAATCCATGAATTTTGATGTTTTGATACAACTTAATGTTATAGGATGATTGTATGAGGTTATGGTATGTTATGATTGCATTGAAACCATGGATTGAAACTTGTTTTGGTGTTGTGGTATACTGGATTCGTAGTGGTATAGATTGGATGGAATTGGGATAGTGATAATGTTGTCAAAAACATAATTTCTACTACATGAGGTCGCAGGAACCTGTTCCCTGGTGGGAGGAACCGAGTTTCCAGTATGTTTTCTAGAGGGATGATTTCCCATGAGTCTTAGGAACCGGCTCCCTGGTGGGAGGAACCGAGTTCCCAGTATGTTTTCCAGGAGCGCGTTTCACTAATGAGAGTGGGAATCGGGTTCTCCCCAGGAGGAAACGGTTACCCATGTAACTTTTGAAAAATATCAAGCTTTGAAAAATCACATCTTTTGAACCGTAAGTCCGTTTTAGTCATTGTTTTGGACAATATTATTTAAATTAAATAATCTATTTTATGAAATGAAAAAAATAATAATTTATTGGTTTTATTTTGGAAAGTGTTGGTTTTTCCGATTTTGTGGATATTTGTACTTAGTGTACTTGGTGGATGATATTAGTATGTTGTTGTTGATGTTGTATATTCATGATAGTTGTTGATATCATGTGTTGTTGTTGATGTTGTATATTCATGATGGTTGTTGATATCATGTGTTGTTGTTGATGTTGTTTATTCATGATAGTTGTTGATATGATGTGTTGTTGAATGTTGCATGTTGTTGATGTGCATGCATATACATTGGTGGTAGCTAATTCCCATTGTGTGGAATTAGTGAGTTGGCCAATATCCGTTGCTGAGTTGGAATGGGCGGTGAGGTTTTATCTATGTCCGAGTTAGAATGGAATAAATGTTAATGCTGTGTCCGAGTTGGAATGGAACAGTTTGTGAATTTAGTTCATTATCGGTACCATGTGCATAGAGTCTTGCATCGCATTTTGTATGGATTATAACATGATAGGATGGTTTCCAATGTTATAATCTTGTTGTTGTGTATGATGTGTATTTATGACTCGCGTTGTGAAATAAATGTGATTTTGCTTAATAGGGTAGAATAATAGCTTATGACGTTCTGTTGTTTTGATAAATTTATAATGCATTTTAATTATGATGAAGTCTCACCCTTACTTTGATGATTTCTGATGGAAGCTTTAGCGGCTTAGGAGTTGGTGAGGATGGCTCGTATAGCTATGCTTTATTTTGTCGCGTGTCGGTGTCATGCTCTGATTGTAACACTAGGGAAAATTTGCCTAGAGTTGTTTATTAAACTCTATTTTGTTTTGGTGTTTAATTGGATATTTGTTTTATTACTCAAGGCATAGACCTTTGAATTTTGTTGGTTTTGAACTTATCCAAGTTTTGAAATTATTCCACTGTGTAGAATATGTACGTTGAATGGTTAATTGAAGTTTGTTCTTCAGTAAAGCATGACATTATATGGAATTTTATTTTAATCAATGGTGACGCCCTTTTTATACAAGTTAACTCTAAATTTAATATATCAATCGCGGGGTATTTTAGAAGGGTGTTACAGATGCACTACTTGTATGGTTCTCGATTTGAGGTATTTAGCGACCATAAGAGTCTGAAATATCTCTTTCATAGGAAGAGCTCAATATGAGGCAGAGAAGCTGGTTAGAATTTTTGAAGGATTGTGATTTTAGTTTGAATTACCATCTTGGTAAAGCAAACGTGGTTGCAGATGCGTTGAGTAGAAAGTTGTTGCATATGTGTATGCTGATGGTGCGTGAATTGGATTTAGTTGAGTAGTTCAGAGACTTGAGTCTAGTATGTGAGAACACTCCTAATAGTGTTTAGTTGGGTATGCTGAAGTTGAATAGTGTCATTCTTGATGAGATTCGAATCAGACAGAAATCTGATGTTGGTTTAGTGAATAGATTGACGTTGATCAACCAAGGTCAAAGAGGTGAATTCTAAATTGATGAAAATGGTGTTATGAGGTTTGGTCACTTGTCCAGAACTAGAGAGGGGTTTGAAAGCTTAGAGAACAGGCTTTTGATGTGTTATCGGTTTAGAGAACGGACCCGGTTTAAAGTAAAAACCGAAAAATGATGACAAGATGTTGGTACCACATGCATGAGTTGCATTTGAGTCTTGCATTGAGTCAAATCATGTTTTATGTCATAATTTGAGATTATGTGAATTGTGTGAAATTGTGAAAGTGATCAAATTAATATAATTGTGAATTATTGGTATATACTTGAGAACAATATGATTAATTGTATGATGTTATGATTATAAAGCATGTGAAGTGTGAGAATATTACTTTATGCATGTGTACTAAACGTTATATATTATTATATGATTCTTGATAATTATGTGAATTCTCACCCCTTCTGGAATGTGGGTAACGTGCAGATTCTCAGGAGTAACATTGCTGAAGTAAGTGGAATGATAGCTCTTGAAGTGTCTTCCATTTAGTGTCATTTATTTTAGAAGGGTCATGCTCTGATCATGTAACATCTGGATGGGAACCGTTTGATTTATGTTTTGAGAGATACTTTGTACACTCTACTTTGTTTTGTTATTTCTTTTGATTATGTGGAGAATTTACTTTTATGTCTAAGTTGATTAAATGAATAAAGTTTATTTGAGACTATTAGAAAAGTGATTCCGTTGCGACATGCTTATGTGAAGTGTATGAAAAATATGAATTTAATTTAGTGTTATTGAGCATGACAGGCGTTTTGTGATGTATGGAATATGTGTGACACCCTTATGTGATATGCATGATAATTTACTAAGATTATTTCTATATTATTTTGCGGGGTTTAGAAGGGTGTTACACAGTTCGATTCAAACCAACTTACATCTGGGGGCATACCAAGCCAGAAATGAAGTCCCCTATCAGCAATATTAATTTGGTGCTAAACTTCCCCGTTTACAACCCCTCACTTAATTACTACCCAATAACCCTTCTACATAGGTACTCCCTAGATATGGAATATCTCCATCCCACTTCCAATCACCGTAATGATGTCTAGCAGTCAATATCTCAGCCACTTCATCAACAACTTGATTTCCAATAACTCTTCAATACTTGAAAACTAGAAGACATACTTCTATCACAAACTACCAAAGAGTTAAAATCCTCTTGCTTTTAACTTAGGACACGTATTTGAGTTGCTTCACAACTTCCTCCAAGAACATAACTCAACTCATTACTTCACAGCTTTTGAGTGAGGACAACTTTCCTCTTGCCTACGAGCATTGAGGTAAAACACAATGACCATCCCATAATTCCGGTGGTTCACACACAAACCAACTTTCCTAGAGAGTGGCAAAGACTCAGCCCTAATAATATGAAAGTTACATTCTTGACTGGTGTTGAACTTACGTTACAAAGCTTCTATTTATAACCTATTACCCAACTGGATTTGGGTCATCAAATCATAACAAAACTGTTCCTAAAATTGCTCCACAATATTCTCTAAAACAACTTGCTAAAAACACTCCAATATACTCTCCAAATTAGTTACTAAAACTGCTCCAATATATTCTCCATAATTTAGGACTTTAACCATTTATTTCCCTAATATATCTCCTTTTTTGGGATCCAAGTAACAACAGTTAAGTTGTTACAGATATCTTAGGAATATTTTGTTTCTGTTAAAATCATAACAGAATCCAATTTATCATCTCAGGCGTGATGTCGTAACATCTTCTTCGACATGTTGTTCCAGATGTTCAAACACTTCAACACAACATGTTTCTTCATTAAATAGAACATCAACTTGCTTTCTCCTTACAAGTTATAAATCTCATTTAACCTATTTTTGCTATATTAGTTTTACCAAACATAAAGCCAGTCATAAAAATAGAGAATCAATAGGGGGTATTAGGTAAGAGGTTAATATGGTGGTCATGGGGCATGGGTGGAGTACATTCGTGCGGGGGGTATAAAAATGCTAGCATAGTTGTTTAAAAGTTTGGAAATTTTGGGGGAGAGGTTGGATGGGGAATTGTCCAAGGGAAATGGGTATTCAGGGTGGGAATTTTGGACAAAGTCGTCAATAGGTTTAAAATGCATCAAATGGAATGAAGAAACATAGTTTGTGTGGATCAGATGACGTAATTGATGGAAGGTAGTATGGAGTGGGTGTGAGGTAGGATCACATTGGATTGTCATAGGGTTTTTGTTTGGTGGAAAGTAATCAAGGGAATAGAGAAATCAACCTGAATAAGGCCCAAAGTACGTAACCATGCCATTCCAAGGACCACATCAGCGCCCTTAATGGGTAATAAATTGAAGGGAAAGTTGAAAGGTTTATGCTGAATGAAAATTTTAACATCGATGCAAAGATCCTCACAATGTAAATGGGATCCATTTCCCACCATCACAGAAAATTGGGGACTTGAAGTGGATTTTAGGTTAAGGTGATGAATAATGCGTGATAAAGGATGTTGTGTGTGCTCCCTGTGTTAACCAAGACCATTACCAAAAGGCCATAAATTTTCCCTTTAAACTTGAGTGTTTGGGGAGAGAAATGGCCAGTTAAAGCTTGGGTAGACAATTCGAAATCGGTATCACCAATATTGGGTTCTGGCTCGTTTTAAAGAATATCCTCATTCACCTCGAAATAGGTATCACCAATATTGGGCACCATCTTATCCATATCACCAATCTCCGACCAATAGGAGTAGATAGCGTTTAGTGGTACACTTGTGACCCGGGATGATTTTTTCATCGCAATTAAAACGCAGGACCTAAGCTCTCCGTTCTTATAATTGCAATTGACTTAAATGTTTAATGGGAGAGTTTTTTGGAAATTTGGTTGGTGGGTGTTATGGATAAGATGGTACCTTATGGAGGTGGTGTAGGTGAAAATGGTTTAGAGGCTACAGGGTTAGTTCTTGGATAAGGGACGTAATGCTTGGTGAATCTGGGTTTGGAATCCTTGAGTTTAGACTCAGTCAACTTTGCAAGGCTGATAGCTTGTGAGATAGAAAGAGGTTTGAAAATTGCCAATTCATTGGGTATTTTTGGTGTTAATCTGAATATGAAGCAATTTAAAATAGAATCAGGTGGCATACCCGCAACTTGATTTCCCAAATTTTCAAACTTACCCGGTAATCAACAACAGACCCATCTTGTTTAAATTTAAACAGTCTGGCTTGGTGGTTAGCATAGGTGGCGGGTCCAAAACGTAGTTCCAATGCCGCTGTAAACGATAACTAGTCTGTTAACAAATGATATTGGTGCATCCATTTGAACCATCACAAGCTTCCACTTTCATATAAAAAGTAATTAAAGAAGCCTATTATTGGTTGGTAATTGGTAAAATTGAAAATATTGGTCAACTTGAAACAACCATTCTAAGGGGTTTGTGCCACCAAATAAGGGAGTTCCATTTTTGGGGTTCAAAATGGGTGTTAAGGGATTATGTGGGTGTTTTGTGGAATAGGGATTTGATGAATAAAAGGACTATGATATGGGGGTGGGGTAGCATAAACATTATGTAACAGAGGGAATGGTGGTGGAGGTTGGGCTGCAGTGTTTCGGATAGTGGCATAAAGGAATCATACCTTGAATTAGAAATTTGGTTTTCATTATCTAACCTTGTATGCAGCTGACCAATTTGTTGTTGTAAAACACATGTAGCTTGCTCAATTCACTCATTAACTTGAGTTCAACTCTCACTAAAAGCATCAAATAAGAGGTTCTAACTAACACTAACAAGAAGATCTAGGGTTGCAAAAGAAATAAAACATAAAACAACAACTCATATTTTCATTAATCTTCAATGAACTAAGGGTCACAAATATATAATAGAATGTCTTACTATTAAATGGGTCATGGGCCAAAAACAACAATAAAGCATAGATAAAGATATAATATAAAGTCTAAGAGCACTTCAATTAACAATAATAATCTTTAAAAAAAATAGATGGTCTTCTCTTTCGAATGAGCATTGCTAACTTCATATCAACAAATATATAGTCTATTTGAATTTGTATGATGAAACTATTTTTTTCCGGTTCATCAAAAGTGAAGAAAGTGAAGAACAAAAGTATTTTTCAAACTTAAAAATGATTTCGAGGTAAATCTGTAGTAAACTCATGTAATTTCTCTAATTGGATTTAGAATCTTTTCCTCTTCCTTAACTAATTGTTGATCGAAAGTTTTTGTCTTTATTGTTAGATTGAATTGTAATTTGGTACCTCTTTTGAGATTTTCTATTCATCGAAAGTTTTTGTCTTTATTGTTAGATTGAATTGTAATTTGGTACCTCTTTTGAGATTTTCTATTCAGTTGGTATTCTGATGTTGTGAGATCTAACTTGTTTCTTTATTTAGATGAAGTTTTTTTTGGTTTGAATTTTCTCAATGAATTATTTTGTTGCGTCTTTTCAATTAAGTAGTGAGTCCAATTAAATACATATTGTGCTTCTTGATCTCTTTTTGTTTTTTCATTCCTAGTTTTTATTAATATACTAATTTATTATTAAAAATAAAACAACAGCTTCAATGTAATTTAAAATTATAGACTTAAATGCACTTTTGGCTCTCCTATATTAATTTTTTAAATATTTTAGTCTTAATATAAAAAAATTAACTATTAGGTCTCCCAATATCGTATTTTATGTTTTTTTTAGGTCCCCCATAACAAAATAGTCTAATTTGCATATGTGGTATTGGAATTATGAGGTGACATTTTTTAATTATTGTCACGTCATTAAAAATAGACTCAAAAATATATATTTTAAAATTAAAATTTATAATATATAATTTCTAAATAAATATTTATAAACAAAATTAACTAAAATAATTAAAAACGTTTAATTATTATAAAGAAAACTTTAAAAAAAATAATAAACTTTTATATATTTATAATGACGTGACATCAATTAAAAAATGTCACTTCATAATTTCAATGTCACCTATACAAATTAGACTATTTTATCATGGGAATTACTAAAAAAACATAAAATATAATATTGAGGGACCTAATAGTTGATTTTTTTTATAGAGGGACTAAAATATTAAAAAAATAAATATAAGAGGACTAAAAATGCATTTAAGCCAAAATTATATACGTCTAATCATTTTAAGTTATTTAATGTTTACCCTTTCACCCTTTATGTTATTTAAATTCATCTTGGTTAAACAGTTTGGCTTTTGAATGTTTTTTTGTGTTTTATTTTTTATTTTTTGTCACTCAGAGTGTTCAATTAGAAAATTTTAAAAAATTTCAATTAAAATCCTTCCATGTTTGATTTATTTTGTTTGAATAGAGTATTAAGATAAATCATTATTAGATTTTTGAGTTTATTTTTATAAATTTAAACTTTTAGGACCAAATTTTAAATTTTACAAATATGAACTAATAGTATGCGTCGCCTTATTAATTACATTCCACTAAGGTAATCTAGATTACAAAACTATAATTACATGTGTAGGAAATTTGGAAAAGATAAATAAAGAAGAAGAAAAAAAGTAAACATCAGCATAATAATTATAAATGATTATTCATAAAATATATTAGAAGAAGAAACACTAGAAAGATCTTTGTTATTCTTCGATTCATAGCATTTGTGTCCTCTCTTTATAATGGCATTCAAAAAATACGTGGCATCCTACGAACACATTCACATCGTTGATTAATACACTTTGCGATAAAACTTAATGAGCACATACTTCTTGGACAATCTCTTTCTGTTACACAATCACCGATTTCTACAATATAAAAACTTATTTAAAATGGTTAAAAGATTATATACGAAAATAAATAATAAAATTTCAACAGGATGAAAACATAACTTACCGTCAATATTCATTGTAGCAATAAATAGAAGGGAACATAGAATCATAAAATAGAAAAAGTACAGAGTTGCAACAATATTTTTCATTCTTTTCATATAACAATTAGAATATAGTTCGTTTATTTTGTAGTGTATACACTTATGCTCTCTTAAACACAATTACAAAGTCTTTTAGCATTTAGTGTCTTAAAATGCCCTTTCATAAATTTGAAACATTATTAAATGTCTTTTAACTAGATTGAAAGTGTTGTGTTTATCTTTAGCACAATGCAAACCAAAAGAATTTACTATCTTGGTCTTTAAGGCTGGTGAATTTTTTATTCCACCCCATAACTTTTTTACGTATCACGTGAATTTTTTAAAATGTTCATAGAAATGAGAATTATACTTCCGGTTCACACTCTATATCATGCAAATTATGTTGAAAAGTGTTTAGTGTAAACTGGAAGTATAACTTTCAAACCGTAGTTATATTTCCGGTTCCTAAACGTACTTAAGGACGCCAAAAACTTTTCCCCTTCCCATAACAGCAAAGTTTTTCAAAAAACAAACTCAAACTCTCTTTTCAATCCTTCTCACCAAAATTAATTTTTTTTTCAAACAATCAACACAAATCATCAAGCATTGGATAAATATCTAACGGAATCAAGCAAGCAACAACCACTTCCAATCAATCAAGTAAGTGATTTAAGATATTTTTAAAGTTTATGTAATTTCTATTGAAATTAGTGAAATAGAGTTTTAAAACGTGTTGTTTTATGTAGTTTATATCATTAGGAGTCATAGGAATACAATTTGTAAACTTTATTTAACGACCAATGCATATTTTTGGACACATTTGGGGTTTTGGGGAGGGCAGGTTCGTAGCTCTGTTTTCGTAGAAGAAATCAGAAGTTTACTTCTGATTTTGGGAAAGAACAAAACTGAAACTATACCTCCGGTTTCTGTCTGCATTTCCCCCTTTTTTCCACTTTAAGCCATATGCTAAAGTTTATTTTGTACTTCTACGGGAGATATGGATGAGAGACCGTTATGTTTGAGGCATATAAGGGTTGCACAACATGCTTCTATGCAGAGAGAGAGGAGTCAGGCAACACAACCTCCTTCGACATTCGGATAGGCTATGCCAGATTCACATTCTTCTAGTTCTGAGTCTACTCCTTCTACATCTTCCTCACGTAGCATACGGTATTCTCCAGTCCATCCTTTGCCGCGTCTGTCATACCGCAGACGCACATCCTCACCACCTAGGGTTTTTGAGACAAAATCCTCATCTGCTTCACAGGGGCAACCATCTGAGATGAGACATAATGCTACACGCCCGACACCCGATGTACCAGTGCCACCCGAGGCACCAGTGCCACCCGAGGCATCGGTGCCACCCGAGGCACTAGAGATACTAGAGGCACCAGCGATACCTTAGGCTCCTCAGGTCCCTCGGGTCTTTGGAGGGGGGCTTTTTGACTTATCTCTGCTCGCTCTTTATGCCACCCGTATGGCTAGATATATATGGGATAGACAGGTATGAAATTTACATTTATATTACAATTATGAATTTTCTTATGAATATTTTTATGGGTTAAATACACTTTACCCCCTGTAATGTTAGCGAATTCCTCTTTAGGCCCCTGTAAAAGATTTTTTTTTTAAAAACCCCCTTGAAATTCTTAGATTCCCTCAAATACCCCCATATCAAAGATTCCAATTTTGGTATTGGGTGTCAATTGGATTTTATTTTATTTTTATTTAATTTTTAAAATGACGTGGATTTATTTATTTTAATTAGTTTTTATTTTTTTACTTTTTATTTTTTATTTTTATTTTTTTATTTTTATTTATTTTTACTTTTATTTTTACTTTTTTTTTTTTTACTTATTTTTTAATTTTTTTTTATTTTTTACTTTTTACTTTTTAATTATTCTTAAATTGATATTGGTAAAAATAAATTAGTAAAAAATTTTAATAAAAAGTTAATAAAAATAAAATAAATTAATATAAAAATAAATTAATATTAGTAAAAAATATTAGTAAAAATAAATTAATAAAAATAATAAATAAAAAATAAAATAAAAATAAAATAAAAATAAAATAAAAATAAAAATAAAATAAAATAAAAATAAATAAAAATAAATAAATAAAAAGAATAAATAAAATAAAATAAAATAAAAATAAAATAAAATAAAATAAAAATAAAATAAAAATAAAATAAAAATTCAATAAAAATTAAAATAAAATAAAATAAAAATAAAATAAAAATTAAATAAAAATTAAATAAAAATTAAATGAAAATTAAATAAAAAATAAATAAAAATTAAATAAAAATCCACGTGGATTATAAAAATTAAATAAAAATTAAAAGAAAAATCCAATTGGACGATCCAGGTCACCAAAATTGGAATCTTTACGCACATAGAAGTATTGTGATCTGGAAATTGCAAGGGGTTTACAAAATAACTTTACCAGGGGCTTAAATGAGAACTCGCTAACATTACAGGGGGGTAAAGTGTATTTAACCCTATTTTTATGAATTCTAATAATGAATTTTTTCTTGTAGGATCGCGATACACTGAAGGTCATAAACCATGAGAGGAAGATCAGCATGCTTAATACCCATCCCGATCCATAGTTTGATGATCTCCTACGCCTTACAGGTTTGAGAGATTTGACCCTATGTGGATATAGAATTATCAACTGGGGGATGATCAACGCTTTTGTAGAGAGGTGACACCATGGGACGTCTTTATTTCACTACCACATGGCGAGATAACGATCACACTCGATGACATCTTGTGTCTGCTTCACCTACTGATCAAAGGGGCCTTTTTGGATCACCAGAAGTCAGAGAAATAAGAGGCCATTATTTTATTGGTTTAGAGGCTGGGAGTTACCCTAGATAGCGCCCCAAAGGAGGTTGATAAGACACGTGGTTTCCATGTGAGTTATAGCTAGTTGAAGATGGTTTTTACAACTGAGCTTGCACGTGCTACGGCTGCTGATGGTGATCCCGAACAGGTTATCCTTTACAGAGGGTATGCCATGAGAGCATACCTCTTGTATCTTGTTGGCACACAGATATTTGTGGACACTAGTGCCACTTACACTGACATCATGTATCGGTTGGATGTTCATGAGAAGTACAAATATCCCACAAGTTTTTTGCTTGTGTTTTTCCTACGTCCAATTGTTTCACTAAAGAAGTAAGCTCATCAATTCTTATTTTTAAAGGCTTTGTTGGAAGAAACCTGAATCTTACTCACACCCTTGGTTTGGACAGAACTGCTTCGGGTGGTGAACTGTTGGGAATTGAGAAACATATTTTCAATCAGGGCTTTGGCAGCATCTAGAGTTTTGTCAACCAGTGCTCCACCACTAGTAGCATCAAGAATGTTTATATCCATTAGTAACAACTCTTCATAAAAATACTGGATGAGAAGTTGCTCGGTAATCTGGGTTTTAGGACAACTTGAAACTAACTTCTTGAATCTTTCCCACTACTCAGCCAATGACTCATTATCTTGTCTAATGCCACATATATCTTTTCTGGTGGATGCAGATCGGGAGGCAGAAAAATATATTTCTAGGACACTTTTTTCAGGGCATTCCAGCTTGTGATAGAATTCAGCTCAAGGTAATAAATCCAATCTTTATTGCACCTTGAAATGAGAACGGAAAAGATCTAAGCTTGATATGATCTTCTGTAATTCCCTCCGGATTTGATGGTGTAGAACACACAACCTGAAATTCCTTCAAATGCTTATGTGGATCCTCACCTGCAAGACCATTAAACTTTCGCAACAAGTGTATTAACCAGATTTAAGCTCAAAAGGAGCATCAGCATCATGATACTCAATGCATAAACCAATATAATTTACATTAGGAGCAGCAAGTTGCCTTAAGGTTCTTTGCTCAGCCATATAAAAAAAATCCGAATCCGAATCAAATAAGGTATGAAAATAATCTGACTCAGAATCAGAATTAATTAAGTGTGGTGAAGTATTGCTAGCCTGGACTGCTCTACCTCATGTGTGCGACGTTCTTTTTACCTCAGGATCAAAATCAAAAAGTTCAGAGCAAGAAGACCTATGAGCCAGGACAATGCACAACAATGCAACAAAAATTGTGAAAGTGCCAACAAAATTTGGTTAAAATAAGTATAATGAAGGAAAAATGGTTAAAATAAATTCAGAAAAATCTAAAAACACAAAATTTGACCTGATTAGACGAAATAAGAATTTTGAGAATTTTTTTCGACTCTATGAAAACAGAAAAAAGTTCATTAAAAATAGAAAAACGAGGAATTTGTCGATTTGATTACATAAAATGCTCGGACCAAATTTCGAATCGGACGCAAAAACCAATTTTGTACTATTTTTACTCTAAAACGCGAATTGGCTTAAACTGTAAGGGACCTAGGGCCTAGACGCGAGAACACTAAACCTATTACTCTAAAATTAGTTAATAATATCAAGAATCCCTAGCAACAACGCCAATTTGATCCGCTATCGTACACAAATAAAAAATGGGTAATTTTGAAAGTATAGTAACGGTAACGACAACTCGAGTATCGTATCGTAAGGATTCTTATTCGTAATAACTAATTACAATAGCGATTAATGGGGGGTTTGGTGTTGAAATAGATTTATAAAAACTGCGTAAAAAAGTGATTATGAAAATAAGCGATTATAATAAATGAATCAACCTGCTGTATCGACTTCCGGCTCATCATTGATTCCTACAAAATTTCAATCCCTAAGTGGTTTTTTTCCCATTCGAGTATAATAACCACTAACAAGCACAATACCTATTATATTATGTATGTTCTTGAATTCCAGATAAAGCAAATGAATTAAAACTATTACGAATTAAGCAAACGCAATTTGATCGAATGCGATAATGCAAAAGCTATGGTTACCGCGATTGTGATTCAAGACCATACAGACAATCAAATTTAAGAAATTTATCATATAGAAACAAACAAATTAAGTAATAAATTTAAACTATAGAAATAATTCAAAGGAAAATGAATTAACATGAAATTTATAAAGAAACCTCAAAGCCGAATCTGAATACAATAGATTGGTTCTTGGAATTAGTTCACCATTCGAATCGTACAAAAGCTTGCAAGAATTTTTCGTGAATAGTGTAACGTGAAAGATGAACAGTACGACTTCCCTATTTCTTTTAAGAGAACCCGAGTTTCAACTCAACTAGGTCAAATACATAACCTGGGCCCAAAATAAGTTATAAATCTAATATTGCAACTTCAACGGATTTTTCAGGTCTCCTACAGTTCGAATCACCTTCTAACTTCTGAATAAAAGTCGTAGCTCTTTCTCTTATCTTTCGAGTGCATATTAGAATGCGTCAATCCGATACTCGTAGCTCCAGTTATGATTTTTTCCATGAAAGCTGCTAAAGCTCAAAATTAAATACGAAAATCAAATTAAACTAAAAATAAACTAAATTAGAAAAACATTATAAAACATAAAAATAAATAAAGCAAAACATAGAAATGCTTAAGTACAAACATGAAAGAATGTGTATAAAAATGCACTAATCAATTAGTTTCCTGGAATAACACGCTACTCTTGTCAATGGCTTGATCCCCCACCCTAGTCTAATTTCTATCTGAGTTAGGTATTGCGTCCTTGCCCGATACTTTATTATTGTGGTCAAGTCACTCCTTTCTCTACCTTGGTTGCATGGAACCTTAGTAGATGCGTGTGCTACTCGCGTGATGTGGATACTCCTCGAGCTTTAATTGATTATTTACTTCGTGCTTATTCCCCTATTAAGTTTAGATTTATAGGAGCTTTTAGGTTTCCCATGATATCAAAACTTTATGATCAATGTTGTATGATAACAATAGGAGTGGAAATAGGGTAGTCTCCTTTAGACTTTTTACCTTTCTCCTTTTGCATCCTTAAAACTATATTCGCAGATCCGCATATCTCGGCCCAAATATAGCAACCAATGAGAGTCCTCCTATGATCATTATATAAACCCTCATACCTTTGAGGGAAAGGTATCACTTTCTTACACTCAAAACCCTAATATTTTTTACCCTCTTATTTAAACCTTTGCTTACTTTAGCATCGGAGTGCCTTGCATGTATACCACCCCTCCTGAATGTCAACTTGCTCGAAAGATCTTCAACCATTCTGTCCGTCTCCGTTTTTGATCACTTGTTCAGATAAGTGGCGCCGTCTGTGGGAAATATCTTCCCCATCTTCGTTCATCATCCGATATCAGAAGATCAAAGATACTCTCGAAACCCATAACCAGATGACTAATTTCAATGATCAACTTTTTTCCGGCAAGACCATTCTCTCACCTGTCTGAAAGCAGAACAAGACTATTCCCTCTCCTCATCTAGAGGACACCATTGATCTCAAGGATGGAAGGACCACATCCCCATATTTTGAAGATCCTGTCGACCAAGATTTCCTCTTGGATAACTAGAAAAACAAGGATCAAGTTGACGACCCCTTCACCGCTTAACCCTCGACACCACTGTCGATCAACGCAGATCCAGCATTAGCTGCCATTCTATCCGCCCTCAATTAGACCAACAGCCTCCTCCTCCAGCAGGGCCAGCGTATCGAGGCTCTAGAAAAGAACAGCCCCTCGTCTTCACCTCAGAGATCTAAAGTGGTCGTTTCTCTGAGTCCCTTACCAAGAAGACCTACTCGAAAAGAGGATTATTCCGACCGACATGCTCCGAAGAAGAAGGGACATACCCCACCTCAGAAAAATCGTGGATCTCCCTCGCACAAGAAGACGAAGAACGAATGATATCGCCCTCGCGATCGATCTCTGTCACCCAAATTAAGAGAGGAGAGAGAACTCTCCCCCCATCATAAGAGAAAAAAATCGTTATGTCTCCCTCTATCCTGACCAAGGCGATAAAGACGAGCATCACGGTCCTCTTTGTCGGGCTATCATGGATATTCCTATTCTATCCGGTCTAGAGAAACCTCCCAGGCTCGGTCAATACGAAGACACCACCGACCCCGATGAACATATCGAGAACATCGATGCCTTGCTTGATTATCGAGGAGTTTGTGGGGCCATCAAATGCCGCCTATTTCCTACAACCTTGAGGAAAGGGGCCATGGCGTGGTATAAAAGCCTGCCCGACGGATCTGTCACATCCTGGAAGCACCTGGGGAGACTATTCTCTAGACACTTCACCGCCTCCCGACGCCACCCAAAGTCAGAGGTATCCCTGGAAGCCATCATTCAGGGAAAAGAGGAATCTCTCCGAGCATACATCACAAGGTTCAACAAAGAGGCCGTCCAAGTCTCCACGATCAACAAGATGAAGAAGTACTTGCTCGAACGAGGATTATGCTTCCGCAACGATTTTTCTAAAGCAGTTGGCATTGAAACACTGGCAACACTGGATTTCCTTCTCCTCAACGCCCAGGCTTACAACCAATACGAGAAGAAGGAGGATGCCAATTATGCTCGACATTGCAACATAAATAACCTCGCTAGCCTCCCCGACGGGAGGTTATAAACAAATCGTCCCATGCAGACAAAATTGCCTGGAAGACATATATTCCTCGCGAACACAACTGTCAAGAAGACATATGTCCCCCACGGACACAACTTCCTGGCAGACATATGTTCCATGCGAACACTATTATCAGGCATACATATGTTCCCAGCGAACACAATTATCAGATTGACATATGTTCCCCGCAAACACACCAGCCTAGCAGGCATACGTTCCCCGCATCCAAATAAAAATGGAAAGGGGTATACTATCTCAAAAACCTACATGGGGAAGAACTTTCTCGATCACAAAATGCCGAAAAACTTAAACAATACTATAGTTATGGCATGAACAATCGACATGCTTGGAAATACCATACGAGCATCAAGAGCTCGACACCAAGCGCACGCCTCAGTACCAGTGATGCGCCACAAACACGACATTAAGGGATCCTCGCTCCACATATATAATGAGTCAGATCCTCGCCTCAACACGAGGGAATCAAACGAGCCCTATCTTCTAAGTACCTCGCCCATAGAACACCCAGCTCGCGATGGGATGTTCACGCCACCGATATAAGGTCTTTAATCAAGACTTGAGTTTCAGATCAAGCCCATTAAACAAATAGGCACCCTTCGACTAGTCACCCCACACTAGTGAAGACATAAACGAGTGAACCCCCGAACACTTAACAAAAACGAACTTGTAAAATAGCTCAAAACTATGAGCAAACAAACAAACAAATCACGTGCAAGCATGTCCTCGTAAAAATCACAAAACGCCTTTATCACAAATGACAAACGCCATCAACGCACTTTCCTCCTTAGTGAAAGACTGACTTTAAGTCGTCACTTTTGTGCCTAGAAGCAACGACTTAGGGGGCTACTGTGCCTAGATTGTAAGTTCCTCATTTTTAAGGGTTGGCTTAATTTTGTAAAACAAATATAAAGCAGAAATAATGGAATGCCTAAACATGTTGTGTTGAAAAGTTTCAACATCTAGAACAACATGTCTTATGAGATGTCGAGACATTAGACATCACGCTACTGAATTGTCAAATTTTGTTACAATTTTGTTTCAATTGTACATAATGTTCTGGGATTATTATGCAACATAAGTAACGTGTGATTAAATACATATGTGGAGGTCCAAGAGCTAATGAGAAAGATCAACAAGGACCTTGATTGTAGTAAAAGTTATTTTCTTGTTTATCTCTGCATAAAGTTTGTTACTGAAGAAGTTTGTTACAGCTTATGCTATTATTTTGAAGGCCCAAATCTAGTTGGCTAATAGGTTATCAATAAGCAGTTGTAATCTAGTTTTAGTAAGCTAGCCGGTTTTAGAAAGATGTAATCTTTAGGGTTAGCCATTTAGGTGAACCACCCGAATTGTGGGATGGTCACTGATTTGTACCTCGAAGCTTGTAGGCAAGAGGGTTATTTTTCTCACTTAGAAGTTGTGAAGCAATGAGTGCAGTTGTGTCCTTGGAAGAAGCTGTGAAGCAATTCCAAGTTTGGTTTGTTCACTTAAGTGACTATTTTATATTGTGTTTGAAGTGTGGTATCTTCAAACTGTTTTATATTGTGTTTGAAGTGTGGTATCTTCAAACTGTTTTAGTTGTGTTTGGAGTGAGGTATCTCCAAGCTGATTATATTAGGAGCCAAGCAATTGATGTAGTTGCTGGTGTGATAGTAGCTGATAGACATCACTAAGGTGATTGGAAGTGAGCGGAGGTTCTCATGTCTAAGTGTGGTATCTTAGGTAGAAGGGTCATTAGGTAGTCTGATTAAGTGAGGAGTGTAAACAGGGTGGTTTCCCTCCAAATTAATACTGTTGATAGTGAACTTTTTTCCTGTCTTGGTATGCCCTCAGATGTAGGTTGGTTAGAACCGAACTGGGTTAACAATTCCTTGTGTTCTTTTGTTTCCTGCATTCTAATTGTAATTTTACCTTGTTTGTTTTGTAATGTCGGATCAGATGTCACGACATCCTGAGTCTGTCAACACCATAATTTCACAAAGGTTTTTTCTTATTACCATTTTTCAAGAAAAAAAAAAGAAAATAAAAGACACAATTTGGAATGAAAAACAAACTTTTATGAATGATCTTAAATTTCAAAACAACAGATTCTACCCATACAACATCACTTTCACCTTGGGCAAAGTGAACGACATTGACAAATTTGGGCATTTCTTGCTCTGGTCCATCTTCAACAAAGGGATTTACTCCTGAAGTGGTTGGATCAAGATAACCAACACTTCAAAAAGCATCTGAATACTTGACAATGGCAGACCCTGGCTTCAGCACCTCCTTCCTATTCTTCATGGAAAACCCTAAGTCGACACCATTCTTATTCACTTTTGGTTCAACAACTTGTCCCCAAGCATTGCTTGAACCTTTCTGAGCTATATTCTAAGCATCCTTCAACGAAGCAATGGAATCCTCACTTCTTCAAACAATATCAATGGATAAAGCTTGGAACTGTGTTCCAACAGCAGCTTTATAAGCTTCTACTATGGAGAAGGAGGATAAATGAGAAACAAGCATAGCTTGCTCCCGCTCCACAATAATCACAGCACCTTCGCAAACATACTTCAATTTCTGATGGAGAGTAGAGGTCACAACATCGGCCTTGTGAATCCAAGGTCGTCCAAACAAACAACTATATGCAAGGAATATATCCATCACTTGGAAAATGGTCTGAAACAAATGCGGGCCGATATGAATGGGTAAACCCACTTCCCCAATAACATATTTATGAGAACCATCGAATGCCTTCACAATGATACCACTGGGACGCATCGGCGGACTTTGATATTTGAGCTTTGACAGGGTGCTTTTGGGAAGAACATTAAGCGCAGAACCGTTGTCAATAAGCATGTTGGACAGAGCATCACTCTTGCAATTCATAGAGATGTGAAAAGCCATATTGTGATTCTTTCCTTCAGTGGGCAATTCCTCATCACTGAAACTCATATTATTGCAAGCCGTGATATTTCCGACCATACTATTGAAGGTTTATAGAGGCACTTCGTAATCAATAAATGTTTGATCCAAGACCTTCATTAGAGACTCTCTATGAGCTGAAGAATTCATTAGCAAAGCCAGGATCGAGATCTTTGACGGTGTCTGCAGCAATTGCTCAACAATCTTATAGTCACTCATCTTGATAATCTTCAACAAATCATCCATCTCTTTCTCTTGGTCTATCCCAGTAGTCTTCCCTTCAACCTTATTGGGTTCAACACTTGTTTCCACAATCTTTTTACCATCATCAGCTACTTTTGGAAATTTAGGGGCAAACACGCGACCACTTCGAGTCACTTGACTAGCTTCGACAATATTTTCCACACGAGACAATGGTTGAATAGGGATCTCAACATTTCCTTCTAGAATTATGGCATTGTACTTGTATGGCACAACTTTGTTGGAACTATAAGGGACAGGTCCAGGAAAGCTAATAACCAAAGGAGCATCATGTGGTTTGTTGTAGTAGGTCACTTCCACGGGAGCGAGAATATCAAAATATGGTATAATGAAATTTACATCCGCTTCTTCACCCAACTCAAACTCATCAGCGGTGAAATATTGATCAGCAGAAATATATTCATCATCAGATTCTCCAAATGATTCCTCAATCATATTGACGTTGTTGTTGAACCCAACTCTACTTACAATAATCTAGATGGTACCTTCATCTAACAGACGCTGGATACCTCTTCTGAAAAGTTCACAACCACGATGGTCTCTATTACATATGGGACAATCACTGTAATTATGCGCCTCTTTACCTTCTGTCGAACTCCTATCGAAACAATTATTCGATAATTATCGACACAAGAATGAAGATGAAGTCACCACCGTGATTTATTTATTCCAAGAAGGAAAGGGGAAATATCGAATAAAACCCATGAGAGAAAAGGATAAGACGATCTACAATATTAAGAGATGTAGGTCCGAGAGTTGGTTATGCAAGGGGAAGGTATTAACACCCCTGACATCCATCGTACTCGATGGTACCCATTTAGTTCAAAGTGTGTTCGTGTGTTAGTGTGAAAATTTTACGATCTTCTAAGGTTTGAAAGGAGAAAGAAAGGAGAATAAATGTTCTTATTATTTTTGCTCGCCTTTGGTCGTAAGACTTAGTGCCTACGTACTCCCACGTGCAATGGGAAAGTCAGAGCGCCGTAGTTCGTCTAGAAAATGATTGTTTGTTTATTGATTTTAAATGAAAAGACAAGTCGTCATTTTTTAAAGGAGAAGACTCTTCTAACGCCCACAAGGTGTGATAAAGAATAAAGGACTACACACCAACATGAGGGAGGGTTTGAGAACACCTCTAGTACTCAAGTGGAGAAGTCAAAAACCTTGGGGGTAGAGGAAGAAACATCTCGATTATAAATGAATCATGTCTAATCTTGAAAAGGGTTTAAAGGTAAAGTGTGCTTGGACTCACAATAAAAGTTTGAGTGAGTTGAAATTGACTTTAAATTGTGGATGACAAGTATCAAAACATTAGGCTATCATCTAACGATTCGAATACTAGAAATTGGCGAGTGAGCTCAACCAATCATCTCTCATCCCAAAAATTTATTATGAAATAAGTGTTTCGAGTGAGATAAAATATTTAAATTATTGGGCTATCATCCAACAATCTAAATACTTTAAATTCAATTAAACTGTCGGGCTATCATCCAACAATTTAAAGACTTCAAATTTGTTTAAACCATTAGGCTACCATCTAACGATTTAAACAAAAATCATCCAAGTTTGTTTGTGAAAACATTTTAAAAGCAACATCTCGACGTTGGATCGAGGTTTGAGAAGAAGACTCGACGTTGGATCGAGTTTTATTGAATGTGTTTTAAATGCTTAGTGAATGGAGAAAGAAAGAATCAGGTTATGATCAACCAAGCCACAAGACTTAATCAATCTCGAGAGAATAGCCAAGCCTATTCCCTACTATGGAACCCTTATGGAAATGAGAAGCTTGGTATATGGACCAAGGTGCGAGAGATGGAAGAGGATCGAATAATTGCGAATAACAATGATATAGCAAATAAAATCGATAAAGCCCATACAAGGTGGCCAACACAAGCATAAAGAGATTAAATTACATGTGTACTAGCAAGTGGGCTAGTCTACTATAACGACTAATTGGAACAATTAATCGAAATAGGCTCACTGTATGAAGGGCAAGGATCAAGCATACATGTGTGCATGTGTGGTCATCGCGACGCTTTGTAGCTTTGTCGACTTACGGGTTTAAAACTGATTCACAATTATTAGTTTAAAAATGATTTTTTGGCTTTGTGTAAGTGACCATTAAAATAAATAATAAAGTAAAGACAAGCTAAATAATTATTACAAGTTTTTGTGGGGAGAGAGATACATTTTTCCGAATGGGGATTTAACAATAAAATAAAATAGAAAACGGTAAATTAATTACAACGCAACAAGGGTATTGTGATACATTTTTCCGAATGGGGATAAATTAAAATTAAAGAGAAAAACAGTAAATTGATTATGTTAAAAGCATACAAACAGAAACTAAATGCGGAGAAACTTAACTATCGATTATTGACCATTTGTATTTTAATAGATTAGAATAGATTATAGAAATTAATTCTAAGAAATTGCTATACGAAGAAAATTACTATAAGATAATTCGAACTTATTTACGAATGAATATGATAAAGTATAATAATAAAAGTAATATGTATATAGTATATATTTACAATACTAAGTATAATAATAAAAATATCATGTATAATCATATTTACAGTATAAAAATAAAATACTAAGTATTTTAGATACACATCACTAAATAGTAAATAGTATCATAAATATAAATAACAGTATATATAAAAATGTATATAGATGCAACAGTACAAAATCCATTCTTGGATAATTCTTGAATATCTTCACAAATAACAAATTGATTAGTAGCATAAGTAGGATAAATTAAATGAAATTACAAAGATTAGAACATGTATTAATAATCAAGATTATAAAACCAAATGAAATTTGCATGAACGTAACATGAACACTTCCAAGAATCAAGAATTCATGCTATTGTTTAATTTCAAACATGAAAAAAACAATCGTGTTCTAAACAAACCTTAGTCACATGAACAAAAATTCGGGCAGCACTACATGAAAGTTGATAATGCTAAAAAATTCATCTCAAAAAGTGTTCAAAACAAATTAAAAATGAAATGATAGAAAACAAACGACTGCCCCATAGTTTCTCGATTAGATTTACACGTGAGTAACGCGGTATTATCATTAAACCGTCATTGAGACTATTCTTGAATATTATTCAAACACAAGCTAAAATCGAAATTAAAATGAAAACAAGATGATATCCTAATGGTTTCTCGGTTAAGTCATACGCGAATAAATGCGACATGGATATCAAACCTTCATCGAAACCGATACGGAATCCTCTTATCAATTACTTGTCATAAACCAAACCGAATACTCCAAATGTACGTGTCCATATGGTTTTCAAAACCAAATTGAATTCGAGCTTCAAAATGCAACACAATAGGAAATGCAGCATAATATATATCCTTAGTTTTCTCGGTTGTATTAGACAGGAATAAACACATCATCGATACTAAACCATCATCGAAATCAAAACATGGATATCAATGCTTTAGCAACACAAAACCCGCATCCGTCGAACCAAGGCAGCAAATAACAGTTAAGAGTAAACAAAAAAACTAATTCTAACACAAAACCAAACCTTCCAGCTTTAAAATAGTGCTTAAAATCTCAAATAAATTAGTTCAAATCATAGTGTATTGGTATCAAAACATCATTACGAATTAAACAAAGTTTGGCAGCATAACAGCTCAAATAATATCAACCATTTTCAACATCATAATAATACAGACAGCATCACAATTTCTTCAGACAAATGAAAGTGGAATAGGAAGTTACCAATAAGTTGAAGCTGAAGATGCCGCGGGATGTCAGAATATGCTTGTTGCAGACCAGAAATCAGATGGAACTTCAGTTGTTCCGTGAAGGAAGTGGAGGCTGAGGTGTTGAAGAGGCAGTGGAAGGAAACTGCGAAAGAGGGAGGAAACAAGGAGGTAACAGTGGTGTTCCAGCCAAATACAGAGGGAGTAAGTATTGTTAAAGGAAGTTTAGTGGTTAGCAGTGAATGATGAGGGTGAAGATTTGAGAGGCTGGGTTGTGAGGATGGAGGGTGAGAGAGTTAGGAGGTGGTTTCGGCGGGAAGCAGCAGTGAGGCGGCGGAGAGGAAAGTGGTAGGAAGGAGGAAGGTGACAGTGATACGGCAAGAGATGGTTAGCAGGATGGCAACAGAGGAAAGGGCGTCGCGGTGAGTGGCTTGGAGGGAGAATGTTAAACTGAGAGGGTTTTGTGAGTTTACGGTGAAGAAAGCGGTTGAAGGGAGCTGTGAGTTGAGAACGAAGACTGGAGGTAACAGCGACAATGAGTAAGAGAGACGAGAGAAGAAGATTAAGGTGTGGTGTTGGTATGAGGTTGTCGGAACAGAGGGAGTGTTACGGCGACGGCAGAAAGGGAGTTAGGAAGGAAGAGATGGAACTGTGAAGGGAGGATAATGGAGGGTGTAACAGAGAGGAGTGTTACGGTGAAAAGGGTGAGATGGTTTTGTGAGAAGATGAAGTTTTCTCTTTCTGATGCCTCTGTTTCCGTTTCAATTTGGCCTCTGTTGTTCCGTTTCAATTTGGCCTCCTTCAATAGTAACACAAATTGTAATATATATGCACAATAGTTAGGTTTAATAATTTTTACTAATGCCAAAATTGCCCTTCATGATTAAATGGGTCACAAAAATGGGGCGGGTAAAAAATAACAAGCCCAATAGTATTTTTGTTTTGATTTTTAGAGATAAAAATTGGACACCTAAAATTGTCAAAAATGGTAAAAGTTGGGACAATAAATTATCCGAAAAAATAAAATGAGTACATTAAATTAAACTAAAAATTTCAAAGATTAAAGAAAAATTATCAGAATGTTCAAAATCAAAATAAAATGATAATAAAGAATACTCGGTTGTAAAATACTTACAGTTAAAAACTAGTTTTCAAACTGTATCAAAAAATTAGGGAGAGCACATTTTTATGATCTACGTGACACGTTAATTCATAAAACATTGAGTAAAAGATGAAAAGTTGAAATATTTTTTCCGCTAATTTTCGCACAGTGTCGAATCACTTTTAACAGCCTATTTATAAAACCGAAATATCGATCATCAACATATAAATGATTTAAAACAATGCAATAAATAGGCAAAGAGGTAAAAATAAATGAAGTAAAATAATGGGTATTTTATAACTAAAAATGATGCGAATATCGATTTAGACTGACTTTTGATCAGTTTAAATAAGACGAAATGATGCATATGCAATGAGTAAATGACTGATTCTTTTTAAGTTATAAATACAATGCAAGTAGAAAAATAGAAGGGTAAAATTTGGGGTGCAACACCTTCCGAGAAACAGAATGCAGCATGCAAATTAACTAGATCAGCATTAGTTTCATTTACATCACGGATTTGAACTTCCCTATGAGGGACATAAACAACATTTACTTCATTCTCAGGCTCATCTTTCAGCCTGATAACCTGAGTAGGGTTCTTGTCCTTCATATCTTGAAGATCATCCTTTATCTTATCACAACCACGACTATCCTCGTTGCACACATTACAAGCAATGTGATCATGAGTGCAATAACCAACTTTGTGGAGAGCAACATGCATCTCCACAAGATCTCCAATGATCAAATTCACATCATGAACCTTGTTTTTCCATCAATCATATTCACAAAATTTCCATGTTTGGGCAACATTTTCTCTTGTACATTAGGACCCATGTCCTTGAAAGACAAGAGACCAAATTTGACCATCTTTTGCACTTCTGACTTCAATGGATAGCAATTCTCAATATTGTGTCTAGGAGCTCCTTAAAGATAAGCACAAGTCTGATCAGCTTTGTATTACCAAGGAAAAGGATTTGGAACAGCTACAGGAGCCCTTGGTTGCACCAAGTGCCTCTGAATCAATGTTGGGTATAACTCTGCATAAGTCATCAAAATTGGATCAAACGGTTCTCTTTTTGGGCCTTGACCTGGCTGAGAGGCTTTGTGATAAGGGATTGTAGTTGGAGAAACATCAATAATATGGGTAACAACAGCAACTTGTTGTTGATTTTGATGGCGCCTGCTAGGAATTCTAGTTCTCCTTTCTTGAACAACAACATTAACATCTTCTTTCTTTTTGGAGAAACCAAAGGATGGCTTCTTGACTCCACTCGATCCTTCTTCTTTCGCCAAACGTCCTTCTCGGACAACTTCTTCTAGACAGACTCTCATGCTCACCATTTCTGTAAAATCATTAGGTTCATTGGCTACCATCTTCCTGTAATAGAAAGGACCCAAAGTCTTCAAGAAAACTTTGGTCATTTCCTGCTCACTTAAAGGAGGAATAACTTGTGCTGCGAGTTCACGACATCGGTGAGCATACTCTTTGAATGACTCCTTATCTTTCTGAACCATTTCCCTTAGTTGATCACGGTCGGGCGCCTATACATGTTGTAGTTGTAATGCTTCACAAAAGCTTCACCCAAATCATTGAATGTGTGTATATCACTGCTATCTAAATTCATATACCATCTCAAAGCTGCATCAGTCAAGCTATCTTGAAAGAAGTGGATGGACAAGATGTTGATCTTCAGTATGAGTAGACATCCTTCTTAAGTACATCATTAAATGATCACGGGGATAAGAGTTTCCCTCGTACATCTCAAACTCTGGAACTTTAAATTTAGCAAGCACTTTCACATAGGAACTAAGCACATATCATTGACATTGTCACCGAACAACCCTTTCCCTTTTAGAGATTTCATCTCTTTATGCATCTTGTAAAACTGTTCTTGGAAACCATTTATCTGATCATAGAAGTCTAAACTCTCGCTCGGAGGAGGAAGAGGATTATCAAACTCTTTGTTGAAAACAGGAGTAGCCTGCACCACAGGAGGTGCGTTAGCCAAAACATATGTCACAAGAGGCACAAAAACAACAGTAGGTTGGGCCAAGGAAGTTACTTGAGCATTTGGGTTGTAACCTCCAGGCATGAAATTCTCTAGCATTACCCAACGATAACCAGGAGGAATACGGTGTTGGACGGTAGAAACCACGGGCCCAACAGAAACATGGGCATCTTGAATTTCTGAAATAACAGTGGTCTGTTGAGGTTGAATGATACGAGGAGAAGGTGGAGGAGGAGGTGATGGCTGATTCTGAGAAACCACCAATTGTTCCACCAGAGCGGTCAAGTTGGCCATACCGGTCCTCAAGGAAGTAACTTCTTCGCGTAGCTCGCGATTCTCTTGATCTAGATTTTCCATCTTCTTCTTGGAGTTGGCTCGAGTGTTATACCAATGCAACAGGTTAAAGACTAAACGAAGCAGGGAAGTGGATAAGACACATCGGAGAGCACCAAAATGCAAGCAAGTGTGTGTCATGATCCATGATATGCAATACATATGATTTGTTTATTATTCTTTTTATTATTCAAGGAACTTAATAAAGACAATTTAATTTGCAAATATCAAAGTATAACACAATTGAAATGTTGAATAAACTCATATCATTAATTATATATACTGAGGATTACAACTATTCAATACAAGTTTCAAAAATCCTAAGTACAAGAGAGAGAAATATAGGATCTATGAGCCCTAAAGAGCCAAATCTGCAAAAGACTCTTCTTCAGATGAACGCTTCCTCTTGAGCTTCCTGATCTCTTCCTTCATCTGCTCGTTCTCCAACGTGTACCTGTCAACAAAACCTTTCCAAGCACCAGACTCAAGAGGAATATGAGATTAAACAGGAGTACTAAGAACTGGGCGAACACTAAAGCAAAGTAACTCCTCTTGCTTCTCCATCATCTCTACAGCACGAATCTCAGGAATATCAATCAAATCATCCTTTTCCTTCAATTTTTCCGCATGAGACATCTTCAAGGTATGATACTTGTTCTTCCAAGCTTCTTATCTTGTTGCATCCTAACCAAAGAAAGTTGAAGCTCCTCTATATCACCTGAATCATGAGTAGTAGTCAAGAACAAACCAGTGAAAGGCTCTTCACGAGAATACAATATCTTCAACTCAATAGCTCTTGCTGGTACCCATAGAAGATAAGGCTCCAATACAACAACTTTTTTCTATCCTAGATTCTCTCTTCCTTTCCTATGAATATGATGCCAAGCTTTCTCTATATTCATCCTAGCCTCTTTGTGGTCTTCACCCTCTTTAAGAAAGAATCCACTCACATGAATAACCTTTGGTTTATCCCTCATCAGATAACCAAGCTAACGACGCGCAAGAACAGGATTGTAGCTAATTCATCCCTTTGTACCAAGAAGAGGCACATTGGGAAAGCTACCACAACTGTCGATAATATCTACATCATAATAGGCTTGATGATACCATACAATATTGGAATGAGTAAGAGCCATAATCTTTGGTGCCCAACGAGGTTCCCTCCTAGGATCCCAAAAAGCATCAGAACGAGGCAAGTGAGAAACAAACCAATGATATAGCAATGATGCACAAAAGATGATCTCCCTTTTTCGATGGAAGTTTCGAAGATGAATAGAATAATAAGTCTCAGCGAGAAGCGTGGTAACTGGATTCCCAATCATGAAGATCCTGATAGCATTAACGTCAAAAAGTTGTTAACATTGGGAAACAAGAACAAACCATAGGTAAGAAAGGCAAAGATGAATTCAAAGCCTCCATACTCTTCATATCAGCAAAGTAACGAGCTTTCTTCAACAGAAATGCAGCTGGTAATCCTCTAATACACCCCTTGGTAGTCATATTATCTTCAATCTCAGACCTCTTCAAGTGAGTAATAGCAACAATCTCATGGGACTTAGGCTCCTCCTCCAAATCGATGAAAGGAGCAACACTAGTAATAGGTCGACCAAATAAATAAGAATACGCCTCCAAGGTAGGAACTAATTGATATTCAGGAAAGGTGAAGCAATGGTACAACAGATCATAGAGCTAGACCAAGGTATAAATAAGATCATCCTTCATCTTAAGCTTCATCAAAGATATAATAGTCTCACACTTCTTCCAAAAATCCTCTGGAATCTCAATCTCATCAATCAAGCTCATCAACTCCTCAATCTTAGGATCCTTGAAATTGTACTTCCGAGTCCTCCTCTGTCCATAATCCATGGTCAAAGTATATCTGACATATTTACAAATGTCAGTCTTAAGTTGCTTGAACATTTGTTTGAAAGAATGTGTATGGGTGCATGAATGCATGATGCAACAATCACACACAAGATCACAAACATGGGGTCCATAGGTTCGACGTCACGAGCATGGAGTCAAAGGGTACTACCCATAAAGTATACTAAGCTTTGTCACCTGTAGATCAAATTTCTAAAAGGAATCCCCAGAGTTTTCATTCCTCCATCAAATATTACTAACTTCCCGATGTACTCGGTAATTAGCAATACTGTCAGGTGAAACTCGTCTGGACGCAGTATCGCGTAGCAACTACTTATGGATAACTCCGTAATAATCCTCACACTACCTGTAAAAAGGCCAGGATGGGTTAACGGTTCTACGGATGCTCAACTTCAGGGACTCTCAGATCGAAAGCAGACATGTCTTCCCGATCGCTCGGTAAACAAAATACCATAATCAAGGAGGTCTCCACTAAGTGGGGGATCTCAGGTCTCCTTCTTCGGGATTACTCCCTAAAATTTAACATGACTATACCGCCTGTCGTATCTTAAGTTTTCCCGAGTCCGGATATAGGAGTCAAAAGAAATATCACCAAGTACCCCAGAAAAATCCAGACTAACAAGTACATAATATATACAAAAATATAGCACATATATACAAATAAACAAAAATAGGGTCAACCCACTTAGAGATGGTCCAGCAATAGGTCAAACATCCCCAGCAGAGTCGCCACTTTTCTGTAGCCGCAAAAACTACGAGTGTAAGCTATTGAATTGACTCACATCGAAAAAATAATTACAGAGTCGCCACCGCACTTTTATTTTATCCAAAGGACTAGGAAAAAAGGGCGAATAAAATTCTTAAAAAAAATCAGAGATCTGGAATCGGGGGTTAGTTATGCTAAGAGAATGTGTTAGGCACCCAAAGCATCTACAGTACTCCGTAGGAACCTTTTTTGGAAACTTGTATATGTGTGCTAAAAAAATGGTATGTGTTCAAAATATATGGTGGGGGAGAAAAGAAGTATTTTTTACAATTTTTAATTTGATGGATCTTTCAATGAGTTTCAGGCCTACATACCAACAATGTGCAATGTTGAAATCAAAACACAATGTAGTTCGGGTAAAAAAGACTCAAATTTTGTGTGTTGGTTGTTTTTAAGAAAATGTTTTTAAGGAGAAAGCCACAAGGGCTCAAAAAATTTGGATGAGGTTAGGTGTTTTTTAGTCTTAAAAAAAGGTCAAAGTATTGTTAAATGAATTGAAAATTTATTAAAAAATAAGTTTGAAAATGCATGGACCTAAGCCCAAGTTTTTTTATGAAAGCGGTTCGAGTTTGAAATAATAAGGATCCTTTGAAAAAGAGGAAAGATTTTGAAAATTGAAGAATATGGAAGGAGATGAAGAGGCTAACCTAAGTGCATAAAGTAAAAGGGTAAGGGTAAAGAAAGATCTGACTGGGTGATAAAGCTAGTACTTGACATCAAAAAGCCAATACCATATCCAATCCTTTGGATTACCACATAAGCAACAAATAATCAGACAAAAAAACCAAGCTTCGGATAAATCAATGCCTTAGATGAATTCATGTCTCAAGAAAAACAGGTAGAGTAAGGGTTGTATTTTGAGAAAATCCACTCAGATTGAGTATAAACAGAATAACCTGCATACAAAGATAATAACCAAACAAGATAGAATAACACCAAGATCACAGAAATCTCCGAGTTGAGGTAGAGGCCATAATCCTAAGTCTAAAGGTCAAACTCCGAGCATAGGAATAGTAACCAAGTCCAATTAAAAGTTTTTTATGTTTAAGTTGAATTATTAAGTGCTTTAGGAAAAAAAATAATGCTCAAGTGAGCAAATTCAAAATGGAAAGAAAATAAAATGCTCAAGTGAGTAAAGAAAAATGACATGAAATGTAAATGCTAAAAGTAAAGTGCATTAAGTAAAGAGCATAAAAAATAAAAGCAGAAAGTAACGAGCGGAAAATAAAAGGAAATTAATAAAGGTTAGCAAGATGACCATCTTGAAACTTGTCAAGTATATCATCGAATTGTTAGTAATTCGCCGTCGACAAGATGACCATCTAGAAGCTTGCGCATGAAGACTTGCCAGAAGCTTGATTAAAATATCATAGGGACCACACGAAAAGTCTCAATTGCTTTTTATCAAGTATATCATCGTTTTTTGGAACAATCACATCTCTTGATCAAAGATGGTTGAGAATTTCAATTGCACAAGGTTGGTGAAAATTTTCCAGAAGCTTGTTTAAAAAATCATAGCGACCACACGGCAAGTATCACGAGTGTTGAACCAAAATCAAAGCTCAAGTCATCTTTTGGGGCTTTTATTTAAAGTTTGAAGTTTATGCCACCAATTGATCATTTTCAGATTCGGGACAAAAGAAAAAGAAAGAAGAATGGGATAAGATGAAGAGGGATGGGATATGTCATAAACCATGAATGCATCAGATGAACTTATCCGGTCTAACTTCATCAAAATCAATCAACTATCTTGGTGGATTTTGTCATTAGACCTATCAACACCCAAGTTCCATTGATGTTGAAAAAATTTATGACTCCAAATAAATTCAAAAATCAGCCATGAGTTTTTATTTAAAAAGACAATAAAAAAATAGTTTGAAATGAATTATTTAATTAGACTTTAATTGATGAAATACATAATAGCATCCATGCACCAATATAAAATTCTAAAAAAATTATCCAAGGTCAAACAAGGGTCAACAAGTGTTGACAAAAAATTTCAGAATTTTTAAAAGTCATAAACTATACATTTTTATTTTTTAAAAGTAAAAAAATTAATAAAACAAATTAAAAAATTGACAAAAATAGAAAAAGCATAAATAAAAGGGTTAATACCTATTTTCACCCCTGACGTATTTGAAAAAAAACCCTGCCAAAAAAAAAGTTCCAATAATTACCTTGACAAATTTTAAAAGTTTCATTTTTTACCTTTAGGAGGCCACATCACCAAAAAGGCTTATGTGGCTTATTTTTTTGTTAAATTTGTAATTTTTTGTTATTCCACGTCACATAAGTCCCATTAAAATGACCAGAATGCCCTTATGCATATTTATCTTAAAATTCAATATTATTTTGCAAATTCATGTTTCAATTCAGACCCTACGATTAGGGTTTGCTTTCTTCATCTTCATCCTTGCAAAGTGGTCGCAGCAACACAGCTTCATCTCAAGGAAATGGGTGTGTTTAATTTAGTGTTTCATCATGGGGGAAATTTTGTGCAAGACGACCATATGTATTATAGAGGAGGTAGTGAGACTATTGTTGAAGGTCAGGACGAAGATAAATGGAGCTTTTTTGAAGCTGTTAATTTGGTTAAAGATTGGGGTTATGAAGGTTTTAGGCTATGGAGAAAGACTCCGCAAACGGATGAAGGCTTTACAAATGTTGTTGATGATGCAGGAGTTGTAGAAGTTGCTAAGCATTGTATGTCTTGTAAGGTTGATGGCCATCTTTGGGTAGAGCATGGTGTAGAAGACATGATGACCAAGGTGCTATTACCTAATGTTGATGACTTCAGCACCTCTAGTGGATATGATAGTAGTGGTGATTATGTTGATGCAAGGCAATGTTTCAATGACAGTGAAGAGGAAAGAGTAATTGACGTAGAAGAAGAGCAATTTGAACAAGTGGAGGTAGTTGTTCCAGTTAGTGGGAATAGGGTGGAGATCGATGGGAAATTAGTGAGATTCAAGCGTTGTGCATCCAAGGATCCCAAAAAGATGAAAGAAAGGAGCAAAAGGAACAAGGTCAGTCTTTTGGTGCCCAAAAGTGTCTTAGGATCTTGTTCAAAGAGGAATACAAGCAAATGTGAAGATGTGGATTATGCTAGTGAGGAACTTGAAAGTTTAGATGCTGATGAAAGTGACATGGATGACAAACCTTCCAAGCCAAAGTATGAGAAGTTCATATCAGAGCTGCTTAACAAAGACTTTCAATTCAAATTAGCTATGGAGTTCATTTCTCTTTCTGAATTTAAAGATGCTATCAGGGCATGTTATGAAAACAATGTTAGTCCAATAAATGGCATGGACATGTGGCCAACTGTGGATGCTGAAGAATTGTTGCCACCACAATACAAGAAGGGACCCGGAAGGCCTAAGAAACTGAGGTTTAGAGAGTTGGATGAGAATGGTTCAAGGATGAGGAGGGTAGATGTAGCATATAGATGCACACATTGTGACAAATTTGGCCATAATTCTAGGAAGTGTCAAGCTAAGGAGCAAGATCCTAATGCACTAAAGAGAAAGGTATTGTGTTCATGAAATGTCTTTATTTCCTTGTTTAGCATATTGATACAATATTGTGTTCTTATATCTGTTACTGAATAATGCAGAGAAAGACACCCAGGACCAAAGTGTCTAAAAAATCTGATGGGACTGTGGATGAAGGCCCAGAGATGGATGCAAATGTTGATACAACTGTAAGTGGAGGTGGAACTGTGGATGAAGGCCCAAAGATGGATGCAAATGTTGATACAACTGTAAGTGGAGGTGGAACTGTGGATGCAGGCCCAGAGATGGATGCAAATGTTGATACAACTGCAAGTGGAGGTGGAACTGTGGATGAAGGCCTAGAGATGGATGCAATTGTTGATACAACTGCAAGTGGAGATAGAACTGTGGATGAAGGCCCAGAGATGGATGCATTGCTGAATAATATGATGGGTCTTTATGAAGAACAAAAATCACAAGTTGACAATCCCACACAACCTACTGCTATGCAACCTCCCCCAACACATGAATCACAACCTGCTGCAAACCCTGACCCTGCTGCTACTAATGTCAAAAAACCTTCAGCTAAGAAAAAGGCCATGCCTTGGAAGCGATCAAGAAAGAGAGTCAGTGAAAGATTGAAGGAAGTGAAGAATTCCAAAAGACATGGTGGGCCTGGATCAACACCTGATGCACCTTTGACCATTGGTGATGAAACTGGTGGTAGTACCTCAAAGGAGATATCAAGGAAGAAGAGGAAGGGCATTGATCAGTAGTTGTGCACATAGTGTGCTATTTTGTAATTTCAATTTGAAAGTTTCCTGTGTTATTGTCATTTTGTTACTTTGACTACGTATCAGAACAGAGTTGTCTTAAGTTATGTATCATTCATTTTGTCTTGGCTTAAGTTATTTCATTCCAAAATATTCCAAAACAGATTTACTTAACTATGTATCAGAACATATTTACTTAACTAACCATAAAACCAAAACTCATAAGAGTAATATATTCCATAAGAAAGAAATATAATTCATGAACTAAATAAACCCAACTTCATAGACAAATAAACCCAACTAATTTTTACATAAGTTACAACTTCATAGAAATTAGAACATAAGCTACAGCTTCATGAATTTTTACATGAACTAAGTAAGAAATGAACCAAAAGACAAATAAACCCAACTAAAACATAATTCAGCTTCTTTTTTAACTCATCAATATTTTTCTCCATGGCTTCCATCTTCAGTGCGATATCTCTCTCCAGTTTGCTCATCAGTTCTACTGAAACTACATCCGAATGGCCATTATCACCAAAATCACCAGAAAATTCATCATCCCAAACAAATGTGTTGCAGTCATCTCCTTTACCCCAGAACTTACACTTCCAGTATTTTCTCCCGGGATTTGCAACCGATTTTGAAACAAATAACTTCATGGAGATATTGTGGCCACATTTGGGAGTTACTCTACCATTTGAAGATAAGCTTGAAGTAGAACAAATTGGTTGACTCGTGTTTATGAAATCAAAGAAAAGTTAAAGATGAAGAGGAGAGAAGAAGTTGTGTTGCTGAGATGAGATGTTGCGCCGTTGAAGTAGAAGAAGCCCACGTTGAAGTAGAAGATGTTGCGCCCTAATTTGCTGCGGCCACTTTGCAAGGATGGAGATGAAACATGAATTTGCAAAATAATATTGGATTTTAAGATAAATATGCATAAGGACATTCTGGTCATTTTAATGGGACTTATGTGACGTGGAATAACAAAAAATTACAAATTTAACAAAAAAATAAGCCACATCAGCCTTTTTGGTGATGTGGCCTCCTAAAGGTAAAAAATGAAACTTTTAAAATTTGTCAAGGTAATTATTGGAACTTTTTTTTGGCAGGGGGGTTTTTCAAATACACCCCATATGTCAGGGGTGAAAATAGGTATTAACCCTAAATAAAAATAAACTAAGGTCACCAATATTTGTCAAATGACCATTGGATCCTTCCATAATTTTTTTCAGAATTCAAAAATGTCAAAAAGTATTTTAAAACAATTAAAACACTAAATGAAAGAGAAAAATCGTAAAAAAATATCAAATCTAAAAATAAAATTTTGAAAAAAATAAAAATCAGAAAGATAATATTCGAAAATAATTTTGTGAATTGTTTCATAGTTTTTGAGTCAAAAATGAATTTTCTATGACTTTTTGAAGTTTAAATGATTTAAAATATAAAACTAGAAATTAAAATAAAAGCCAAAAAAATATGGACCATTGGATCACAGTCAAAACGCATTAGTAAGCTAAGCCAGTAGATCAGACGTGTTGTGCTTGATATGGACCTCCTTGGTTTTCACACCGAATTACAATTTAAATTAAATTTTAAAAAATAAAACGAGAAATAATGTCACACGTTGGATCGAGTCTGACTCACAAAAATAATGTCACGCGCATGATACAACCAACACACTGGATCCAATTCGTGTTTCACAAACTGTGAAATAAATTTTTCAGACCGGTACCATTCGCTTCGTCTCTTCAAGACGATTCTAATGGTACCCTCGCGAAAAATTTATTTCACTTGTACAAATAATGGTTTGAAAAAATGCAGAAAAATAATGAAATCATGTTTCCAGAAATTCATAGTCAATTCTCAATGAAAATGCAAATGGTGAAGATCACAAGGATCAGGGAGATAAGGAGAATAAGATAGTGCTTGATTTGAAACGATTTGATCATGAATCCTACTTGAACAGAGTTCACTTTCAGAGCTCTGCAACTTGACTTGGATAACACGATTCAGAGTGTTCCAAGGCACGATTCTTGTTCTATTAGCTTCAGTGAAGTTTAAGGAAGAAGAATGAATGGTAAATTTCTAACTGAAATGGCTTTAAGAGTGAAAACGAAGTTGCAGAAATGTGAGGTTTGGAGTGAGTTTGACAACGATTTTCTGGCTCTCCAAGCTTGAGGAAATGATTGGAATGACTTGCTTATTTATAGGAGAAGTGAATGGGATAAAAAATAAAGGTGAATGATGCAATTTGGAGCGAAATCGTGCACACCCGTGATCATAAAGAAAGTGTGACTTCATGTGTATCAAAACTCAACGATTCCTTGCGTTTTGATGTGCTAATTAATTCTAGGAAGTTTCTAAATATGATTAGTCACAAAATCAAGGCTTAATTTGGCTTAAAAATGAGTGGTAGCGCAAAATGCACAAACTGGTGGTGTACTTGAAACAAATTTTGGCATGATTTTCACACCAAGGCCAAATCAAATTCACTTGTGAGTTTTCCAATCTTTCTTGAGCCAAATGAAGTCCTCAAATAGTAGAACACCATGTAAAAAGAATCAATCTCAATGGATGCTTGATATGAGAGATATAGCCATTAGGATTTGTGAAAAAACACTGATTTTCAGGCCACGCCTTGGTCAAGCATGCCATGCTTTCTAAAAATGACCTATAATCTCTTTCCTTCAAACATGCTCTTCCACTCAAAATTTGTTCTTGACTTTCAAATATGACATAAAGTAGACCTCTCAAAGAGAATTTTTCAAAAAGAACCAACCAAAAACTCCAAAAAATGAGAGAGTTATGGTCTTTTGAAGTTGATGGAAATTTGTGAAATGACCTATAATCTTTTGACTTCTTTAAGAAACTTCCAAACACCTTCAGTCCTTGAAACTTAAATGGAGATAAATTTCACATCTTCAAGATTTTTTTGCAAAAGTAATTACCTCAATATGATAAATGATGGTCAAGATATGGTCTCTTGAAGTTGATTGATAAAAAATTGAGAAATTCATCAAGGACTTGTAATCTTTTGACCTCTTAGGAAAATTTCCAAGCATTTTATCTTCCTACCAATTGTAATAAGTTGTATAAGACATCCTTAGGTTAATTTTGAAAAAAGAATGAGATTAAGGAAGCAAGGGATGACCAAACTATGTTCCTTTGAAGCCATACAAGATAGATGAAGTGTCAATCTAGAGAGTTTGCAATCATAGACCTCCAAAACAATCTTCTCGTCAATTAAAATCCTTGGATCAAAAAGAGAGAGGGAGATATCCACTTTGTGATCTTTGTGCAATGCAATGACATGGGATATTATAGAATCTTAGGGGCAAAAATTGGGGTATAACAAAATCCTACAACACACATAATTGTTAATCCTATTCGGAACAACCTTCCTACATCTTGGAGAATATCAATCTAGGGATAAGTCCACTATAGTATCAGTTCAAAGTTCAAACAAATCCATGTTTACAATATTACATCCTAATCACTACCATGTGCAACTTCTATCAAAGACTCGCCTAGGTATGAATGGCTTCTTTTTTGTCCATGATGATATGGGAACATGTTGGAACATTTTACTTAGAAAGACACAATAATGAACAAACAAGAAGATAAATTGAAAAGATGGTTTCATCCTCTACAACTTCTATTGGTACCATTAGAAAGAATTTGAGGTGCAAATAAATTTGAAACTTGATGAAGTTTAGAGTGATGCACACTTGAGCTTGATGATTGATGGAGGGAAATACCTTGATCGTTATGAATGAACGAGAAGCTTGAATCATTGAGGAATGCATAAATCCTATTTAATCCATCACGTAGATTCCTTGATTCAACATACCTATCTCGTGAAACAAACAACACAAGTCCTTGCACAAATATGAGGTTAGTGATACAAAATTAAAGAGATGATATCTTGATGCTATGCGAATGATGCAAAAAGATGGTGGAATATTAGGTCGAACTTGTGGTATAACATTATGTTATGGTATGAACAAGACTAGACATAACGTATGAAATGAGCCTTATAAGTCGGTATATGGCCAATCCTGGAAAGGCGCAGTGACAAGCATTGAAGTGGATTTTAAGGTACATAAATGGGTCTCTGAGTGGAGTCTTGATTTATAGTGGAGCTTGTGGTGATGATAGTAAAGTAGAAATTGAAGGAAATGATGACTTTGATTATACGAGTTGTATGGATTTCAGAAAAACTATTTTTTTATGTGTCTTCACTATGTTTATCACAACAATTAGTTGGAAAATGATACTTCAGAAGGTTTTTTTCCTTATCAACCATTGAAGCGGAATAAATTACCCTCACTAAAGTTGTGAAAGAAACATCGTGGCTTGAATGTTTTGATAAGGAGTTGAAACCTCAAGGTAGAGTTATCATTGTTAAATGTGATAGTCAAAGTGTACATTTGTTGAAGAATTAAACCTATCATGAGAGAACCAAGAACATTAGTGTGAGGTTGTATTTTGTTAGAGAAATAATCGAGCGTAGAGAAGTCCAAGTGCTGAAGGTTTCAAATGAAGATAATGTTGCTAATATGATCAAAAAGACATTGTCAAGCTCCAAATACTTCTACTATATGAAGTTGATAAAGTTGCATGATGAAAACTAGTTTGATTCTCTTATGTTGTAGAGTTTGTCCCAATGTAGAGATTTGTGATATTTGGATCAAACTCTACTATCTCGACAGAGATAGGTTTCATCATTGATTGATATTAAGCATGCTGTAAAATTCTATTCACATGTTGATGTCGAAGTCCTCCTTGTTATAGTCAAAGTACACTCAAGCATGTCGTAGTCGAAATGTTAGAATTGTTAGCATATCGAATTGGACCTGTTAGTTTAGCCTAGTTGTTTAAGTTATCTTATAGTTTAAGTTAGCTAAATAATCTATAAACAGACTAGTTATCTCATGTTGTTGAGAGAGGTTAATTATTGTTATTCACTTGTAATCGGTAAATCCTAATAGAGAAAGTGAATAGTAAGAACAAGTATAACCAACCTTGATTTTCTTCTGCTTCTTGCCCCTTTTTTCTCTTTCGTAAAAATCTAATAAAATTTCTTGTGTTTATTCAAAAAACTCCACTTTTTCATAGTTTTATTTTGTTTTTGACGGCATTCCGTTACAACATTCTAAATCCTCAACCTCTCCTTTAAATGCTTAAGCTTCTCTATAAACACAATTTTTATTTTTGTCACAGATAATAGAGCAGTTCAAGCTTTCTTCAACCATAGCCACTATAGCCTAAGTAAATTTGAATTAATATTACAAAAAATATGAGATTAATAACTAGGAAAAATTTTCACAAAATTGAAAATAAGTACATAATGTTTTCTAGGCCAAACTAATTCATGTAATCGTAAATAAGTACATGTTTTAGGGCCAAAACTAACTCAAATTTTAAGAACAAACTTATAGGTATAAAAGTTTTAAATAACGATAAAAAATTCCCCACGCACAAACTGCCATCACTTTAGTAAAGAGATGATGAAAAATGAAAGATATTATCCCTACATAGACCAAAACATGATATCTATGTTTGTGCTTAATTGTGCACAAGTCTTTATCTACAAAGTTTTGAAAAGCAAAAGCAAGTTGGAGTTTGCCAAACCCACTAAAATCATGTCTCCTCTCTCTCACGCTCATCTCCTTCCACCAAAACACAATACTTCTCCTTGAGCTATACAAACCTTCTCTCCATTACTCTATTTTCAAAATAATTTTTATTTAACCACCATAACAAAAAAACTTCTTATAAATATATTTATGATTATTATAACATAACCATAAAGTTGATGTAAATTTAAGTGATACAAATTATCGTAAGAACAATATAAAAACTCCGGGTAACAATTTAAATTTAAACGAGAGGTGTTGATGTGTTGGTTTAGAAAGAGTTCCATTAAGCAAGATAGATACACTATGAGTACAATTATCAATATTGAAAGTAACAATCACTCTACCACTATGCAACTTGAAGTAGGAATTCTTGTGAGTACACGTAGATAAAATTGTAATAAATTTTTTAACTGACTCCATGGGGTTATGGGACACCTATGAAAACCCTAAAATGCCCTTCACATAATCGGAAATTTATTTTCAGTTCTACCATTTTCTGCAATTTTTAAGTGAAACCGGAAGTATATCTCTAGTTCCTTACCAGAAATAAAAATTTGGTTCTGGGCATGACAGTTAGCAGCAAAACCTAACTATAAGCAATTACTTTAAAATTTACATTTGTAATTCAAATTAAAGACATGCAATTTTTAAATCGAAATAAAGTCCGAAAATGTTATCTAAAATAAATTTCATAATAATAGTATTCACAATACAGATCTGGTACAATACGAAATAAAAAAACAAAGTCAAAATACAATCAAAATAAACTACTGCGTATGACGGAGCTAGCCTGTCACCCTCAAGGCGTTTCTCCGTTGCCTCCTGTAGACCAGGACACCCTGAGCCTCCGCCATGATGGCCTCCAAAACTCCTATGACTTCGAATCCGTCAAGAAACATCCCTCTATCAATGCCATCCCTAAAGATCCATGATACGGCGACATCTAGGCAACACGTCCTGGGCATGATCCCTCGTCGCTTGCTCCTCCTCCAGGATCTCCTGATGAACCGACTTGGGTGGGTCCCCTAGAGCCTCTAGTATACGGTATGGATGGGATATCCTGAAGAACCATAACATGTAACTGTACGTGTAAGTCCAATCGTTTGGTGCCACGATACTCCTGGCCTCCTCAGGTACGAGATGATTCTCAAGATCATCAAAAATCTCATTCATCTCCCTCCTCTTCACTGTTGGAGGAGCAGATAAATCAGGATGCCGAGGAATCGTCTGAGTATACCCGAACATACCCATCACTCGCTCGGGCATATAAGCAGCAGTATTTCGAGTACCGCAGGCCAACCAACCCGTAAATAGCGAAACCTCATCAAAAACTATCATCTCGCGGTGGTCGACATAGGCACTGAAGTGGATGTCCTCATGCACTATCTGGTCCCAGTAAACCCGATACACAAGTGTCGCCTAGTTGCCTTTGAGGGGCTTATATGCACATGCACGAGGCATCTGCTCAGTCTAACCCTCAGCAAATGACCATTCGGAAATTTATGGGAAGTGTTGTAGGATCCATCCCTGAAATATCAAAATTATATCACTTAATTTCAAAATCAAAAAAATAAAAAAGGAAGCAAAGAAAAAAATTTATACCATCAAAAGAGTCTGGTTGTCGGTGATCTTCCTCGTCTTCCACCTAGCCGCCTCCGCCAACTTGGTATAGAAGTAAACCAAGCAAGCAGCCTCCTAGTTCCAGCCACTGACCTGTTCTAAATCAGCATAGAATTTGAGGTACATGATGTCAATGTAGGTGGCGCTGGTTTCCACAAAGATCTGGGTCCCAACAAGATACAAGAGGTATGCTCTTATGGCATACCATCTGTGAAGGATAACCTGCTCGGGATCACCATCAGCCGCTCGTGCATGAACAACCTCTGCATCAAAAACCCTCTTCAACCAACTATATCTCACGTGGATTCCACGTGTCTTATCAACCTCCTCCAGGGCCTCCTCCAGGGCCTCCTCCATGGTGAGTCCCAGCCTCTCAACTAGAAACTCAATCGACTTGTCTTTCTCCAACTTCTCATGATCCAGAAACCTCCCTTTGATTGACAGATGAAGCAGACACGAGACCTCGTCCAGTGTAATTATCATATCTCCGTGTGGTAGATGAAGCGAAGACGTCTCCTCGTTCTACCTCTCTACAAAAGCGTTGGTCATCCCCCATTTGACCAAGGTATATCCACAGAGGGTCAAATCTCTCAACCCTGTAATGCTTAATAGATCATCAAACCATGGCTCAAGAGGGGGAGTTAGCTTGTTGATCTTCCTCCCATGGTTGATGACCTTCAGTGTATTGCGATCCTGCACGAACAAATTCAATGTTATAATTCATAATATTATTTATGATATAACATAATTAGTAAATGAAACATAAATGTAAATTTCGTATCTCTCCATCCCATAAATGTCTAGCGACATGGGTGGGATAATGTGCGAGCACATATAAGTCAGAAGGCCCCCTCCAAATACCTGAGGGACAATGTGGTGTCGCCGCTGCCGCCTCTACTATCGGTGTCGCTGCTGCCGCTGTCGCCTATTTTGGCACTGGTGCCTCTGGTCCCACCAGTACCTCGAGTGGCCCTAGTACTGGTACCTCTGGTACTGGGGGTGTAAGATCAGGTCTCACCTTAGATGGCCCCGCCTGTGTAGCAAATATGGATCCCGTCTCAAAAATCCGCGATGGTGAGGGTGGTGAGGGTGGTGAGGATGTGCGTCTGTGGTATGACGGAGGCGGGGAGGGATGGACTGGAGACTCTCGTATGCTACGGGAGGAAGAAGTAGAAGGTGTAGAATCGAAAAAAGCATAATGTTCCTCGGACATAGCCTGTCCGGATGTTCTATGAACCTGTGTGGCCTAACTCCTTGGAGCCCTGTGGCCTGAGTCCTCGGAGCCCGTGTGGTCTGACTCCTGTCTCTCTGCAAAGAAGCATGTTGTGTAACAGTAAGTTCGAAATTAAATGGATTGCCTAAATTTTAATAAAACAAATAATAGCAGCAATAATGTTCTTTTTGTACAATAGGATTTCTAAGTTATAATCCTATCTAGAATGCCTGAACATGTTGTATTGAAGAGTTTCAACATCTGGAACAACATGTCATATTAGAGGTCGAGACATCAAACCTCAGGACATCACGCTACTGAACTGTCAATGTTTGTTACAATTCTATTTTAATTAGTGCAGAATATTCTGGGAATATTATGGAACATAAGTCGCGTGACTTTGAAGGCATATGTGGAGGTCCAAGAGCTAAGGAGAAAAACCAGAAGGGACCTTGATTATAGCAGAAATTATCTGCATTTTTACTCTGCATGAAGTTTGTTACTGCAGAAGTTTGTTACAGTTTATGCTGTTATTTTGAAGGCACAAATCCAGTAGGGTAATAGGTTATAGATAAGTAGTTGTAACCTAATTTTAGTAAGCTAGCCGGTTTTAGAAAGATGTAGTCTTTAGGGTTAGCCATGTAACTGAACCACCCGGATCGTGGGATGGTCACTAATTTTTACCTCGAAGCCTATAGGCAAGAGGATCGTTTTTGCTCACTCAGAAGCTATGAAGAAATGAGTGTAGTTATGTCCATGGAAGAAGTTGTGAAGCAATTCCATGTTTAGTTTGTGCCACTTGAGTGACTAGTTTTAATTGTGTTTGAAGTGTGGTTTCTGCAAACTTTTTTAGTTGTGTTTGGAGTGATGTATCTCCAAGCTGATTTTAATAGGAGCCAAGCAGTCAATGCAATTGCTGGTGTGATATTAGATGATAGACATCACTGATGTGATTGGAAGTGAGCAGAGGTTCTCATATCTAAGTGTGATATCTTAGATAGAAGGGTCATTGGGTAGTCTGATTAAGGGAGGAGTGTAAACAGGGTGGTTTCCCTCCGAATTAATATTGCTGATAGTGAACTTCATTCCTAGATTGGTATGCACCCAGATGTAGGTTGGTTAGAATCGAACTGGGTTAACAATTCCTTGTGTTCTTTATTTTTTGCAATGTTATGCTTATGCCTACCTAGTCTATTTTGTAATGTCGGATCAGAAGTCACGACATCCTGAGTTTGGCCCTAACTAGAATTTCAATCGGTATCAAAGCAAGCATCTTGTCTGTCTCTGAATGAGATCCATAGGGGATACTTTCTGGTTGTATAAAAGGTAGGAAATTTTTTGAACAAGGACTGTTTATATTGTATGGTCCCAAGAAGTGGAGGATGGACCTATTTTTTGGAGTGCTAGACCAACCTGACTGAAGAAGATGAAGATACTGGAATAAGAAATTTAAATTCAAAGACTTCATGCGGGAGTGAAGATTTCGGATTGTATTGTTTAGCCTCAGCACAGAGATAGGAGTTATCAAAACCTTCATGCGGGAGTAAAGACATTGATAAGGTAATCCTTATGTTTATGCATTACCACATGGTCAGGATTTTTGGTTGGGTATAGAGTGTTGCTTGATGAAGAAGCAAGCAGATTGTAGGGTTGATTTATTTTCAATCCCTATATGTCATGCTTACAATAAAATTATGAAGTAAGCATTGTGTAAGTTCTGTTGAAGTATAGCTATTTTCCGCTGCGTAGCTTCTGATACAACCCATATAGTGAAGGAAGAATTCTAGGGTTATTTTATCAACAAAATATTTTGGCAGACTATTACAACTATTTTAAAAAGTGTAAAAGATACTTGATATATCTCTCAAGTCCACTCATAAAGGCATGGATTATGAAACTTTATGGGGTCAATTGATCAATGATACTCATATTCATCTGCAAAGTATTTTACCTTGAAGACCTTCAAGGATGATGTGTTCCCATAAGATGGAACAAATGTTCTACTAGATGTTAGAACTTTAGTATTGGTATGCAGCTACCAGCTGAAGAACAAATGTTATGGTGCTATACATAAGTTTGGAACCTACTCCTGATCTAGAAGAGGATACATTTGATTATCTGTTGATCAGGACACGATCAACAAAAGCTTCTATTACAGATGTCAGTTTATTTCTGACCTAAGCTTATGGGAGTATAGAAGTAAGGCTCGATGCATAAAATAAGATTCATAAAGGTACACCTTCAGTTCCTTTATGTATAATCAAGATGAGCTTATATCTGGTATTTTCTTATGATCAAAGGAACCAGGTATTGAATTCTATTCATGACTATAAAGCATACTTTGGAGCTGAATATTGTGTCTCAACCACAGCGAAATATGGTCTTGAATGTTGACTACCCTGGTTATTATCTAGAAAGGGTAGTGCCAATAAGAATCTAGAAAGTCAGATTGCTATGAATAATTTGACTACTTAAGTGTCATGCAATAATTGAGTCTGTTCCAGTACCCTAGATAAGGGAATCTCCTCTACAGGTACACACTGTGGCATCCATCATCTCAAAATCAGAATGAAAGTCTGAAGAAAAGTTTATTGAGATATGGCCTATACTATCCCTTGATATGTCTGGATGCAAAGTTGCTTATCACTATGTCTCTTTAGTTCCACCCCAAGTATTATGAATAAGATGTTATGAATGTTAACCAAGAACCATAATGGATGATGTCGTATCAAATGTCAAAGCATCATCTTATTGTCTTCAGTTATTGAAAACTGTTTATTGCCAAGAATATGCAAGTGTGAAGAGGTAATCAGTCAGAATAATCTAGTATGAGTAGTTAATTATAACTGACAAACTGATAAGTGCTTTGACGGGAGACTTAGTACTTATTATATATGCAGCCTGAATTCAAGATTCATATACTCTGTCGGGAGCTGTGTATTTGTATGAAGAATTCATGGACTAGTGTGAACTGAATGTAAATTTCATTGTTATCTTCACAAATTCAAGAAGTGTGGCAACGTTATCTGGTGATCATTTAAAGAACTGGTTCAACCAAGGAGAAGATTACAGATGTTGTTAAATATCTTGATGGGAGCTGGATATTTACAAAAATTGTATGGAATTCTGAATTAAGAAGAGAAGAAGTATGTGATGTATAGAAGAAAATGTTCTACATGAAGATGTAACATCACAACTATTGAAGACACCAGTGATATAAGGTTCAGACTTATATGTTGAAGACAAATTTATGGTTATACACATAAGGTTTCTTCTATTACAAGTTGCGGAGTGTGGCAATCTGAATCTTGTGTGGCAAGCAAACCAAGGACTCCTAATTTGGAAACTGTGGTAAATTCCAAATAAAATAATGCTTCAAGGACCAACATCAAAGATGTCCTTAATTTATATATCTAAGGGGGAGTAAACGGTAATTGAGATCAATAAAGATAGTGTGATTCTGCTTCTAATCAAATGGAAAGTCTTTCAAAGACTAATCTTTTCAAGCCAGAAGTACTATGTAAAATAAGAAGTCAGGACATAACTCAAGACATGTTTTATCCTTGAAAATCAGCAGGGATAGTTCTTAAAATTCTCATCCAAAACATATATTAATGGTGTGTATCACTTGTTCTGACTTAGTGCATATTTCAAACAATGCACAAAACCACCTGAAGAAATTCTTATTGAAGTAACATCCCTTGATCAAGACAATTGTTACATTCTGGGTATGTTATTGTTGCTCAGGTATTTAGAGTCCTTTTGTTTTCGTTTTTCTTTTAATTTCTTTTGTGTCCTTGTTTGTGTCTCTCATATCTTTCGTTCGGATATGAGTAAAGTTAGAGTCTATATAGGTTATGTCTGTCAACTTGTGACAAACATAGGGAAAAGGGTAGTGTTCAGACATTTTTAAGTCTAAGGTCTTATCTTTGCAGTTGTTTTTACAAAGATGTTAAGTCTGCTCGAGTCTTGTTTTGAGTCTTGAACACAAATTGTGTCTTATGTTCTGAATTATCCAATATAGATATCTGGTTCTCTATGCTTGTAAATGGATAGTCCAAGTTTTTATATTAGTTAATTAAGTCTCCTCTTATGTCGAAAAAAGAAAGTTGAATTAGTCAGTGTCATAGGTAGGGGGAGTAACTCGTATTTCCTTCCTCATTATGTATAGATGTCTTATGTAAAGATGAAACATCAATGCCCAGGAAAATTTGAAGAAAGATACATATGAGTTCAAATTGTATCGCATAGTCACTTATGAAGAAGATATATGGGGCAAAAGTGAAAAAGTGACTTACGGTAAAAAGTTCTTGTTCTAAAGTGAGTCACATAAAGAGAGGAGACAATGTCTGACCGAATGTCAGGACATCGTATAGAACATGCCAGTGCATGGACAGGTTAAAAGAAGTAAAAGATGCATGCATTAGATTGTTGTATCTCGAAAGAAAAGGTCAAGGGCTATTAAAGACATTCAAGAATATCCTGGCGGTGGTCAGGTAGTCATGAAATAGAATCTTGGCCTAAATTAACGCACAATTGACTAAGAAATTAATCTGCCGTTAATTCCTAAGGATCTGGTGGCCTATTTAAAGGAATTCTCGGCCATCCTCAAACAACAAGTGAAGATTCAATTTATCTTCATCATGAAACTTGTCAAAGTTTGGGTAAACTATTCCTGGATCTGGTTTGGTGAAGGCTCAAATTGTCAAATTTTATCTAAAAATAGGGAGAGAAATAGCATCAAACAGAATGAGCTCATAAGAATACGATACAGAAAAGAGCAAAACCATGTCTGAATCACAAGCTATGTCACACAACAATGAACAACAAATTAATTGTGACTTGTGATCTGAGTTTTGAACACAATTGTGACTTTTGTTCTGAGTTATCCGGGAAAATAATACGATATCTCTCAAGATATAGTTTATTTCTCATGGTCCTCTTCTTCCACCTTCTGTGACAAGATCTGTTACTTACTCTAAGGGGGAATGAGAGATATATTATTCCTCGTGTACAAACTGAACCTTCCTTCCCTTTAACCTGCTGGTTATATGGAGAAGATCAAAAATACGAGAAGATGTCGAACTGGATGTTGAGACATTGTCTTCAATTGACAGACCAGCGATGTTTGCTCCCTTTCTCTTAAGACATGAAGACAACTAAAGACTTCTGAAGAATCTTTTAATTATAAATTGTTAATTGTAAGTTCCAAATTATATGGATTGGCTAAATTTTAATAAAACAAATAATAGCAGCAACAATGTTTTTTTTACAGTAGGATTTCTAAGTTATAATTCTATCTAGAATGCCTGAACATGTTGTGTTGAAGAGTTTCAACATCTAGAACAACATGTCATATGAGATGTCGAGACATCAGGCATCAGGACATCATGCTACTGAACTGTCAAAGTTTGGTACAATTCTGTTTTAATTAGTGCATAATATTCTAGGAATATTATGCAATATAAGTGGCGTGACTTTGAAGGAATATGTAGAGGTCAAAGAGATAAGGAGAAAAACCAAAAGGGACCTTGATTGAAGAAGAAGTTATCTGCGTTTTTACTTTGCAGAAAGTTTGTTACTACAGAAGTTTGTTACAGCTTATGCTGTTATTTTAAAGGCCCAAATCTAGTTGGGTAATAGGTTATAAATAAGCAGTTGTAACCTAGTTTTAGTAAGCTAGCCGGTTTTAGAAAGATGTAGTCTTTAGGGTTAGCCGTGTAAGTGAACCACACGGATTGTGGGATAGACACTGATTTTTACCTCAAAGCCTATAGGCAAGAGGGTCGTTTTCACTCACTCAGAAGCTGTGAAGCAATGAGTGAAGTTATGTCCTTGGAAGAAGCAGTGAAGCAATTCCAAGTTTAGTTTGTGTCACTTGAGTGACTAGTTTTAATTGTGTTTGAAGTCTGGTTTCTTCAAACTGTTTTAGTTGTGTTTGGAGTGACGTATCTCCAAGCTGATTTTAATAGGAGCCAAGCAATCAATGCAGTTGTTGGTGTGATAACAGCCGATAGATATCACTGAGGTGATTGGAAGTGAGCGGAGGTTCTCATATCTAAGTGTGGTATCTTAGGTAGAAGGGTCATTGGGTAGTCTGACTAAGTGAGGAGTTTAAAAAGGATGGTTTCCCTCCGAATTAATACTGCTGATAGTGAACTTCATTCCTAGCTTGGTATGTCCTCAGATGTAGGTTGGTTAGAACCGAACTGGGTTAACAATTCCTTTTGTTCTTTATTTTTTACATTGTTATGCTTATGCAGCTAGATACTAGAAATAAATTTCCGGTTTTGTTCATCCCATGAAATCAGAAATAAACTTCGGGTTTCCTCTGCGAAATAGAGCAGTGGAAAAGCCCACCCCCAAAATCCCAAATGCGTTAAAATACACGGATAGATCGTCAAAAACAATTTACAAATAGTATTATAATCACTCCTAATGATGTAAACTACCAAAAACAACACATTTAAAGCCCTATTTCACTAATTTCAATTGATTTTACATAAACTCTAAAAATGTGTAAATCACTTACTTGATTGATTGAAGATGGTTGTTGCTTGATTGATTCCGTTACTTGTTGTATTTATGCAATGCTTGATGATTTGTGTTGATTGTTTGAGAAAAAATTTGACTTTGGTGATAAAGGTTGAAAGAGGGAGTTTGAGAGAGTTTGTTTTTTAACACTTTGCTGTTACAGGGAGGGGAAATGTTTTGAAGCGTTTAAGAGCATCCAAGTACCAGAAATATATTTTCGGTAGCAAACCGTAAGTAAATTTCTGGTTTGCACCCAACCCCTTTCAACCTAAATTGCATGGTATAGGGTGCTAAGCGGAACTTTATTTCCGGTTTCCAGGGAGCAAAAGTGAAATTTCACATGGTGCAGAAGAAGATCGTGAAGTGGGTTAAGAAATTCACAAACTTTATTCTTAGACATAGCCAATAGAAATAAGACAAATTATTATGAATGAGAGATAAAATTTTAAATTTATTTAAATTTTAATTTCTTTTTTAATTGGTATCATGGGTGGTTGAGATTATGAAGGAGATAGAAGATTTTAAATTTAATTTTTAATTAATTAAAATTTTATGATTGGTTGTGTGTAAATATATTTCTTATGGTTGTGTTTTAGAATTTCTCCTCATGAAGACATGATAATACTTCAGTAAAAAGTTAAAATTCATGAAAATAATAATAAAAATATGTATAAAATAACAACCACCCAAAAATTCTGCAATTCTAAATATTTTGGGTGGTTGTTATTTTACAAAAGGTTTTGGACCTATAAAATAACAATCTCACAATTATTTGTAAATTAATTTAGCTTTTTACAAACACCCTAAAAATAATGAAATATCTACGGCCATTACAACCTCACAAATATTAATAAAATGGGAGACAAACTTGTATAAAACCATAAAGAAAATCCTTATAAAATTTTGAAGAAATTGTTCTTGTCATTTTATTAACATAACTTTGAATTTATAATTTTTGATAGGTTTAAATCTATTATTTGTGAGAGCCTTTTGACTGCTGATAACTTTGTAAAAATTATATAGTATCTTAATTATGTCCATACAACTCATTTCTTGAATACATATGATGGAATCTTGCTCTGGTTTTCTCCCTATTGTCGTCTTGTGTCAATCATAACTTCCTCGCCCTGCATCCCTCTTCTTCGCCGCTGTGGATGCTTGCTTGTTCCTGGAAACCATCTCTGGTAGCTGCGTCCCTTTGGCCAAAGCTGCTACCATCCCTGTCCAGTTGTTTACCTTCAATGTTGTCGATTCAAGTACCAAACATCCCAAATCTTTCGCAGAAGCTGTTTCAAATGTCTATAACATCCCACTCAGCCAGCTCCCAACTCCTTGCGTTAAGGGAGACAAAATCTCAATAACAATACCAGAATAGGAATATCAACTTGGCCTCAATGATTGTAAGCATAATCTCCATAGAAGAATCATCTATCCTAAGGGATCCAGCCCTCTCACAGTTGTGGCACTGAAGAAGAAGCTCTCTGAACTTTGGAGTTCTATTTCCAAGTGGGGTGTCACATCTCTTGGGAAATGATTTTTTGAATTTACATTTTCTGTCTTTTAAGATGTTAGGCGTGTCAGATCTATCAGCTCGTGGAACCTTAACCCAGGGGTCCTGAAGTTATTCCCCTGGTCCAAGGATTTCTTCCTGACGGCATTCAATCAAGCTTCAGCTTAAGTTTGGATCCGGATTCATGGACTTTCTCATGAGTATTGGAGGCCCCGTATCTTATATGCCATTGTAAGTAGCATAGGAACTCCCATCTGCATCGATTCTTCTTCAAATAAACCTTTGTTTTAAAGACCTTTTAGACATTTCGTAAGGGTTTTGGTGGATTTGGATCTGGAAAAAGACCTAGCTTAAAAGGTTCTAGTGGAAAGGGTAGGATTCACATTTTTTGTTGAGACAGAATATGAGAAGTAGCCATCCTTTTTTAGTTTTTATAAATTCATTGGACATCGCAAATAGGAATGTAAAAGGCTATCAGTTGCTAAGCAAAAACATGACAACAATAGAAGTAAAGGAGAATATAACAAATTACATCAACCACAAAAAGAGGCAGTAGTTCAATAGTTCCAAGTGTCTCCAAAAGATGTTGTCCTTGAGAACTTGGTGTCACATAATTCGTCTGATCAAGTCATCCCTTCCTTGGTTCAGATGGAGAATTTAGTGGAGTTAACTCCCTGCCTTTCCACCCTTGTGTTTGAAATACAGGTGCAAGTCTTGACAAGAATGATACAATGGGTATTGAAATTCATGAAACTGAAGAAATCAGTTTCTATGAAGGCTCGGAGTTTGTGGCGGGATCTCAATTACAATTACCAACAACATCAAATCAGGGCCTTAAATCCAATGGAAACTTTCTCAAGAAATCTTGGAGTAACCTCTCGGAATAAGCGGAAGAAGTTGAGTCTGATAATGATGATCATGATGATTTCGATCTTGAAAAATTAAAATTCCAACTAGTGAAATCCAAATCTCACAGAAAAAAGAATCGCAAAAAAGAGAATTCAAAAAGCACCTTCATCACCAGATCCCAATTTGGTTTCTTCAAGCCTTTGCCATGAAGTGCATTTTTTGGAATGCACGGGGTCTTGCCAATGCTCCCACTAGATTGGTTCTTAAGAATTTTCTGATTTCTCATAAGCTTGACTTCTGTTTCCTTGCAAAACCATGGATGGATTTGCAAAATCTACCTACAAATTTCCTTCACTCTCTTAATCTCCATTGTTTTGCCGCTAATTGCTGCTCTAACAACCTCCCAAATCTTTGGTGTATTTGTTCTCTTAGTATGGAACCCTCTATCATTCTTATCACTGATCAACTGGTCGCCTTCAGTATTACAATTGATGATGTCCCCCTTTTCATAGTTGTCGTTTATGCCTCCACTTCTGTGTCAAATCGTAGGCTTCTTTGGACGGATCTCTCTTATATGTATTCGAATCATGTCGGCCCGTGGTGTTTCTTAGGAGATTTTAACACAATCTATGGTGCTCAGGAACATTGTGGTCACACTGCTCCTTCTAGAGCTTCCATCTCTAACTTCCGTAATTGGATTGACTTTAATTCTCTCATTGGTCTTCTTGTGCGTGGTGCTTTGCACATCTGGTCTAATGGGAGATCCGGATCGCAATTAGTTGAAAGGAGATTGGATCGTTTCTTATGTAATCAAGATTGGATTTTTGGTTGTTTTTCTTATCATTCTTACACACTTCCAAAGATTAGATCGGATCACTTTCCCCTGTGTTTGGAGGCTTCTTTTTCTGAGATCAGATTTAAGTCCAGCGTCATATTTCTGAGTATGTGGACTCTTCATGATAGTTGTTATAGCCTCATCTCTGACATTTGGGCCCAACCTGTTATTGGATGTCCGATGTACATTCTTTCCCAGAAACTTAAATTGTTGAAAGGAAAACTCATTCCTTGGAACAAAGATGTTTTTGGAAATGTGTTGCTGCGGTAGAGCGGCAAGCAAAGAGTTGGTATTATTTTTATCGGGTGATATATACCGGTTAGGTTATATCGTATCGTGTCCACAGAGATTGGTTATTGATTCGTCGTTCGACGATTCTACCATTAATGAGTTTGAGATTAAAAAAATGAAAATAAAAGACAAAAAGTAAATGAACAAAAAGTATAAAAGATAGACAGCTTGTCCGGAACGAATGTAAACTACCCGTCACCGACTTAAATCTACCACCCATGTCATACTCGGCCTACGTTACTCGTCCGTGTCATGACATACCTCTCATAACCTTGGTTATTCCTAACCCAAATTGAGATTCCTCCCGAATCATCTCAATAGCCATGTCTGGCCTATCTCAACAACACAGGAGTCAACTGCGTCACCTCCATACCCATTCCTAGCATACTTCACCAACGCAGAGGCATTAAGTTCAGATACTCTATAGTGAATGTCAGCTCTAAACCCATTTCTAGCATTCAGAAACTAACAGATAATCATCCTAGGTGAAAATCTAAGCGATCTATCTCTAGCAAAGCTCAAATCCCTAACATAAAGTAAAAACCCAAGATAATCACCGACACAAATTCGTAAAGCAAACTTTATACAAGCCAAAGGCGATAAATATACAAGAGTTATGAGTAGAAATACATACAAACCCAACAAAAGAGAAATACACAAAGAGGAGAAGAGATAAACCACAAATCTACTTTGGTTGTTGATCGGTGGTTTTTACACAGTTATTTAGCATTGAGTTTCGTTATCGTTTCTTTTATTTGTCTAGTGTTATATGTCTTTTATTGCATTTTACGCTTTGGTTATGTGTTTAAGTGTTTTCAGGGATAGAAGAATGAAATAGAACAAATCGGGACAAAAGAAGTGCAAAAAATCAGAATATTAGAGGCTACAGAGGAATCAACACGGGCACCCGTGTGAATCAACACGGCCCGTGTTGAAAAGCCAGTGGAAAGTGAAAATTTGCCCAAGTCAGTGGATCAACACGGGCACCCGTGTTCATCAACACGGCCCGTGTTGATTGACCTGGAGAGTTCCCTTGGATTTTGAAGACCAACACGGGCACCCGTGTTAATCAACACGGCCCGTGTTGATGGACGCGGGAGGAAACTTTATTTTTTAAGTTTTGGATCTCTTCTTTGTCATTAAGGGTATTTTGGACTTTGGCTAATATTGGGATGTGACTGAGACTATTAGAAGGAATTTTGGGAAAAAGAGAAGGCACTTTTGAAATTAGGGAAAAAATATCACAGAGGGAGGAGAGCGACAAAGAGGAATTCGGAGACGGCGAGATTCAAGGGCAGCCACCATTGAAGATCAAAGTCATCATAATTCTTTGTAATGTTTAACTCTTATTTGTTGTTTTCTTCTAATATTATGAGAGGCTAAACCCCCCAATGCTAGGGGGTGGTCCTGGTTTGATGATTGTATGAATTTTGATTCTTGATATCCTTAATGCATGTTTATCTATTTCAATTTAATTGTGTGGTGTTCTTATGATTTTGTATCGGACAAATACATGTATACCTATGACTAACAATTGGCAGGACCGTGATTGTTAGGGTTTCTACACAATTAGGTTATTAGGAGTCTCACCTAGGACTAGGAACTCTTTTTAATCACTTGAATTCTCGATATCGTTATGGTTAAAACTAAGTTGTTCGAATGGACATTTGAATAAGGATTAGGGTTTTAATAGTGTCTTTATTAAGGACTTAAGGAAGAACAATCTAGAGATAGGTAATTGATAGTTTTCATATGCAATGAGGAAATCTGGATTCGGGTCATAGTTTTGTTAAATCAACCACTCTCCCTAGCATCATTCTCACTATATTTCATTAGTCATCACTTGTTACAAGCGTAATTGAAACTTTTAAAATCACCCCAACCATTGTTTTTGTTCAATTGAATTAAGAGCACGAATAGGTATTTACTCCGCAGTCCTCGAGATCGATACTTGGGGAAACTCATTAAAACTACATCGGCTAAAATAGTACACTTGCTATTTTTCCGATCAAGTTTTTGGCGCCGTTGCCGGGGACTGCCAAAATACTGATTTACTCTTAGTTTGACTGAAATTTTATTGCTTTGCAATTAAAATTTTTCTATTTATTTGTTTATTTATTTTCTATTAAATTGTACTAGAACTAATATTGTGTCTAACATTTTATGCGAGGTCAGGCCTCAGCAGAATATCTTTTTGACGCAGAAATAGAGAGAACCCTTCGCGCTCGGCGAAGAGGAGCAAAGCAGGCAAGACTGGCCGAGGAATAAGATAGGAATTCAACACACTCCGGCTCAGAGTCAGAAGACGAACCAATGAATCCACCTCAAGAGAGATTGCTAGGGGATTATGGAGGGACGAATGCACCGGGAGGAAGACTAACCATTGTCAACCAACCGGTGAATGTTCCTAACTTCACTCCACCCGAGCACCATCACTCGATTGGAGAAGAGATCCTTTTCGAAGGGTTAATGAAGATGCTAACAAGCATTTGCAATGATTTCGACTATGAGCACCACTCAAGATTGATGGGCATCTTGAAGAATGTAAAAGTTGCGAATGTTTCCGTTCACCTTGGCGATGAAGCGGAGTGGTTCTATTCTCTTCCATCCGGTAGCATTACATCTTGGGAAGATATGGAAACAACATTCCTCAACGAGTATTTTCCACGCTTCATGAGAAAAGATATGAGATCCTGAATTTCAAGCGAAGGAGGGTGAATCATTAGACTGTTTCAAGAGATTTAAGAGACTCGTGGCATGCCCTACTCATAACTGGATCGGATCGAAAGATGCGATGTTTGTGAATGGTCTGAGAATCAAAACGAAGCAACTCATTGACACAGCAGTTGGTGGCTCATCCAACTTCTCAACAGCCACGGTATCAAGAAGATTATTGAAGCTATAGTGCAAATGAGCATCCGAATTATATGTGCTGCAAGAAAACCGAGGAGTGATTGATTTGAAGTTGGAAGTAAATAAACAACTCAAAATCGAAGAGGCGATAGCTGCAGAAGTGGAGAAAAAGCTTAAAGCTATGAACATGGTGTTGGCTGAAGATTTTGATATTTATGGTTCGAAAAGGGAGCAATGAATTTGAAACGAAGCAATAACAGTGTTCACTAGAACGAAGGAAATGTCATGATTTGGAATGAAAGAATTAGCTCTCCGAATAAGTATATTGAAACTTGGAGCTTCGAATAGCAAGTATGATGATGTACGTAGAAGGAGCTTTGAAGTGATAGTAGCGTGGAGTTGAGAAGCGAGTTCGAATCGAAAGGCAGTTTAGATATTTGAAATTCAAAATGTGAGCGGGATGAATGGTGGTTCGAATATGCGCGCTGGAAAACAGTTCGAAGACGTGGAGGCTAGAGAGGCATAGTATTCTGCATGTCCGAAACATGGCAAGCTCTCATAAGTCAGACCGTTATGGCCAGAATAGTATAAATAGAAGTCTTAGTGTTGGGATTTCGTGTGTCATATCTATTGTACTAAATTCAGTAACATTCAAAATACCACATGGATAGGGAAACGAATGCACGAATGATGTACGTATGATTGCACCACTTTTATCTTTCAACAATGTATCTTTATCTTTCCAATTTACCTTTATCTTGCATAAATGTCATTTAAATCATTTATATTCAAAGTCATTTAATTTTCCATGCATCTAAACGCTTTTCCTTTCATTTTGAAGCCTTTTACTTTTCAGAAACCTTTACATTCATGCTATTATTTTCCAGAAAACTTCTACATACTTGCTTTTACATTCCTGTCTTTTACACTTCACTTTGAAAATCTTTTACATTCACAAGTCATTTGAGCATTCCTGCACTTACATACTTTCTGCAATTCGAAGTCTTTATGCCTTATATGTTCAAATCATCTTTATATTGCTTTGCTTGATTACGTTATTAATTTATTGAATATCATAATCGAAATACACTTGAGACATATATAAAACATCTAAAAATAAGCCTTGAACGTTAACCAGCAGTTTAAGTTTATGCAAACGACCAATAACCCCATAGGATCAATCTAGTCGATCCTGCAAGTTACCAAAGGGATTAAACAACAATCATAACGCTTGTTTGATAGTTTGGAGGACTAGCGGTTGTTTCACCAGAAATCACTGTGAACAAATTGACACGCCCAGTGGGACAGAGATTGGTTATTGCTAATTAAAATTAACGTTTAAAAGACTTAATTTTTGTTAAAAGGTTCTTTCTGAGTAAACAAAGTTCATTAGTATATGAACCTTAGGAGTGGTAGAATAACTAACAGTAACCAACCCTTACCCAGAAGAAATCGAAGTAATAGGATGTCAGATCCAAATAACCCACAAGGGGAACAAAATGCCCCACATGGAACAGGCACTAATGCGTCTGTTTCGACAGGGACGTCCAGCGCGATCCCTTCGAACACACAATCTATTGCATATTCTACTAATAGTATGGCCGCGAATGGAACAAGTGGCATGTCAACAAACAATTCGATCCTAGGTAGTACAGGAACCACTGGGTATCCTGGGGGATTCATCCCACCGTCAGGGGCACAAACCCATTTCGCTACCACACCACCAACTAGACCATTTAGTTTCGACAGTACTAGACCCAGAAATTCCCAGTATGGAATGCCAACATCCTTTATGGCAGGTTTACAAACTTCGACGTCGAACGCGTCACCACACTTAGGGTCAGGTTCTGGGGCTAGTCAATTTATGACAAATAACCAAGGGTCAATAGGTTATGGTACGTTGCCCATCTTAACCACAGAAAATCAAATGGCTTTTAGGCAGTTAATGGATGATAGTAACCATAACATGATAGGAGTATTAGCACAAACTATGCAAGAAATCTTTGCCCCAATAGTTCAAAACGTTACTGTGACAAACAGAGAAAATGCTGACAATATGAGTCGAATAGAAGATTTCTTCACTCCACCTGAAAGGCGCAGGCAGAACCAGGCATTGGTTCGAGCGAACGCACCTATCATAGAATAGATTGCTGATGACCCACCGTATAGGACAGCCAGAGAGGGGGTTAACTTGGGGGCAAGAGCACAAAGGGTAGATGTCCCAGTGATTCGAGAAGAACCACAAAGGGGATTGATAGAACCACCAGCAAGGGTTGAAAGATTTGAGGCCCCAGTGATTCGAGAAGAACCACAAATAGGAATTATGGAACCAGGGGCAAGGGTCGAAAGACTAGAAGTCCCAGCGTTTCGAGAGGAACAACCCAGAAGAGTTGTCATTGCAGGTCGAAACCAAGATGTTGATGCGGTTGTCCATGGAATTCGAAATGACAACATCCTGGCGGAAAATAACCTAACTACCATGATAGAAAGGATCATGGCCCAAAACGGTATTAATACAGGAATTAGAAGGCCAAATTACGCTTCCCCCATAGCAGATTATGTAATCCATACTGATTTGCCAAGGGGATACAAGATCCCTAAATTTACAAAGTTTATTGGGGATACCAATGAGTCAACAGTCGAACACATAGCTAGGTATCTAACCGAGGCAGGAGACATAGAAAATAACGAAAACCTTAGGATTAAATATTTCCCAAGTTCCCTTACTAAGAATGCTTTCACATGGTTCATTACTTTGCCCCCTGGATCCATAGATACCTGGACCCTCTTAGAAAGGTTGTTCCATGAACAGTTCTATATGGGACAATCCAAGATAAGTCTAAAGGAATTAGCAAGTGTTAAGAGGAAGTTCACTGAACCTATAGATGAATACTTAAACAGGTTCAGACTTTTGAAATCTAGATGTTTCACAGTAGTCCCTGAGCATGAGTTAGTCGAAATGGCACGGTGGTTTGGACTATTCTATTCGAAAGAAATTAGATACTCAATACTTGAGGACATGGCCCGCTTAGCGAGATAGGGTCGACGGTCGAAGGCTAAAGGCCGAGAAGGCCGGGCTTCTAAGAATAATAAGAAGGAAAGAGTCTCCTATGTCGAAACGGAGGAAGGTGAAGACTACCCGAATCAAGAGGTCAAATAGATCTCATTGAATTGAAACAGCTCCACCTTACTCTTGTAAAATCCTAGTCCCTACAAAAGGAAAGAAATTGTTGAAAATGAGAAAATGACAAGTTTCCAAAGAAGGTGTATACCTTGATATAACAAAGTGTGATGAAATCTTCGATTTACTAGTCAAAGATGGCCAATTAATTGTGCCACCAAATGTCAAAATACCTCCTTTAGATCAAAGAAAGAAGAGAGGATTTTGTAAATATCATAGTTTCCTAGGCCACAAAACCTCACGTTTTTCTTTTCGTGGACTTGATTCAAAATGCAATTAAAGAAGGCGACTAAAGTTTCGATAAACCGAAATGAAGGTGGATGAAGACCCTCGGATATTGCGACACCAACTACTCGAGCCTTCGAGCATTGGAGACATCAATATGGTGGAAGCGAGGGGCCACTACATTGAAAGAGGAGAGCACCGAGTGAAAGTTGGGTGTTGGTCAAGTCAACAATGGAGTCATCAAGACGCCCACGAACGATGCGAGCCTTCGGTCGAACCAACTCCATTTGTTGTTTGAAGGAATCCGGCCACCGAGGGTCGGAAAGCCGAAATGAAATTGACACAAGCAGGCCCGAGGCTCAAACTAGAAAAGGTTCAGACACAAAACAAGCTTCCCCGAAAGAGACATGGGATACCTTGGGTGAACCTAGTGGGAAGTTCGACTATCCGTAAAATATTCTCGCCCGAGAGTTCGAAAGTCCGAATCAAGACGTCAAACCATCAGGATGGGGAGATGATGATACAGAAGGGGAAGATAAAGATAGTAACGTTCCCCAGAAAGAGACATGGGATACCTTGGGTGAACCCAGTGGGAAATTTGATTATATGGTAAAATATTTTGCTCCAGAGAGTTCGAAGGTTCGGATCGAAGACATCAAACCATCAGGATGGGGAGATGATGATACGAAAGGACCAGACGTGGATGTCAATATGGTGGACATGGAGAGACCTTGTTCTGAGATGCAGGAGATGGAAAGATATCTCAAAAAAGAAAAATACAAAATGGAGGATGGTTATGCTGCAGATACTAGCCTAAAACAATATCTCATGCTGTGCCACAAGGGACATGCTGAAATGATGCTTTGTCCAAGATGCAGCATCATATGCAACGAGAGGATTGCCATGGAGTTCGAACGAAAACAAAGGGCTCGAACTGGAGTAAATTGGCGCCAAGACAACCAACTGTTCAGATGCTACCCTAGAGCCGAGGAAAGTTTGTTGAATTTTTAGTCTGTTGTCACACAAAGGGCAACCAAGTGCTTGATTTGCCCAAGATGTTCAGCAGTATACGACCAGAACATGGCTGGAGCTTTCGAAACGATTCCCTTCACCCCATGCTGGAATCACAAGGAAGTTGGTCAAATGAGTCGGTTCGATGGTAGTCACGGCCCGATAGCCCATATCCAAAGGGTGCTCAAGGGTGACATTTAAAATCCTGCCAAGTACCAGCATGATGGTCGCAAGTCAAAACCAACAAAGGGAAGGATAGATGGGGAGGCAATGAGCGAAATGCGAGTCATGCCATGGTATACCGGAGACAATTCAACACAGCAAAGAGGGAGGAACTGAGGCTGGGAAACTATAAAGGTAAGAATCCCATGTCAAGATCCCAATGGCGGCGCGAATCAAAAGGAGAGGAAGGTTTAGCGGAAAGGAGCCGACCAACAAAAAGAAGTCAAGCACCAATCAACCAACAACAAACAGTAACTCAAGACAAACCTCCAGTTAGTAGGAGGCTTTTTTCTGAAACAAAACTAGATGAATCAAAAGAGTACACCCCAGGTCCACAAGAAGACGAGGATATGCTTACAGATAACTTTGAATCAGAAGGAGAATCCTCCCTTAACCAAAACTGCAATGTGGTATCTGTATTACCATCCGAATTTGGCCAGGAGACCGAAATCGAAGAACAGGAAGAAGAAGAAGACACCATTGATCTAATGAAACACAGACCAGTCTGTTATTATGTAATGGATAATGGCGCGGTCGAAGAGAAGAACGCATTCTTCGAACACCCAGATCCCACAATGAAGAATCATTTAAAGCCACTGTTCATTCGAGCAAAGGCTGGAGCCCACGGGGTGAACAAGGTCTTAGTAGATGGGGGTGCTGCAGTCAATCTGATGCCAAAATTCATGCTGAAAAAGTTAGGCATTCAAGATGGTGATGTTAAACCTCATAACATGGTTTTATCCAACTATGAAGGGAAGGTAGGACAAACGTTGGGGGTAGTGCAAGTTAATCTCGGATCAAGTCGCAGACCCACTATGTTCATGGTGATCGGCCAAAGCAAATTACAACTTGCTATTGGGAGAGTGGATTCATGGCGAGGGGCCCTTCGTCGATGCACCAAAGGTTAGTCCTGTGGAGAGAGGATGGGATAGTAGAGAACATCGAAGCGGACCAGAGCTACTTCATGACAACAGTTAATCTAGTTAACAAGAGGAATTATGACAAGTATCTGGCCAGCATAGCTCCTTGTACCCCAAGTGACGAACTGAATGAAACAAGAGATGTACATTACTATATGACCCTTCGCCATGATGGCATGTATTGGGATAGGAAAATAATTAAGGGTGATGAAGGAGGCGAAGGTACTTGCAAAGACGCCACCAGCCGGAGTCCGATGACCGATCATGATCGAGTCCTCTTTCCTCGAAAGGATTTCGCCTATATGGTGAGAATGAATGGAAAGCGGCTTCGAGGCTGCAATAGAACATACTGAAGTAAACGAACTTGAAGGAATGGTCCAAAGATTCACCGTGACGAGACGAATAGATCAAAGGCTTGATGCCATTTATGATATAGAACCCTTGGGCTTCGAGAAGGATCCAACAAACTCTAGTGTTAAGATGTTGGCACAGGACCCACTCGAAGAAGTGAATTTGGGGGATATCAACACAAAAAGAATCACCTACATAAGCGCGAAACTCATTTCAAGCCTCAAACAAGAGGTGATCGAAGTCCTCAAACAGAACAAAGATTGCTTTGCATGGGACTATGACGAAATGCCTGGTTTAAAAAGAGAGTTAGTGGAGCATAGACTTCCAATTAAGGATGGCAAGAAGCCCATCAAGCAGACTCCCAGGAGGTTCGCGCCAGCAGTGCTCACGAAGATCAAAGCAGAGGTCGAGAGGTTGTTACGCTGCAAATTCATCAGAACCACAAGGTATGTCGAATGGTTAGAAAATATAGTACCTGTTATTAAGAAAAATGGTTCATTGAGAATATGCATAGACTTTAGGGATCTAAATACTGCAACCCCCAAAGATCAATACTCTATGCCCGTATGGAAATGTTAATAGATTACGCTGGATTCGAATACCTAAGTATGCTAGATGGATACTCGGTTATAATCAAATTTTATTCTCAAGAAGATGTTGCTAAGACAAGATTTCGCCTGTGAGCCTTAGGCACCTATGAATGGGTAGTGATGCCTTTTGGTTTAAAAAACGCTGGGGCAACTTACCAAAGAGCAATGAACTCCATATTTCATGATTTTATTGAGACGTTTATGCAGGTGTACATTGATGATATAGTCATCAAATCTAGATCTGCAGAAAATCATCTGCATCATTTGAGCCAATCATTCGAAAGGATGAGAAAACATGGCTTGAAAATGAATCCCCTTAAATGTGCATTTTTTGTGCAGGCAGGAGATTTCCTGGGCTTTGTGGTTCATAAAAAAGGAATTGAAATTAACCAGAACAAGACCAAAGCCATCATGGAGACTAAAGCCCCCACATCGAAAAAGGAGTTACAGTCTCTACTAGGGAAGATTAATTTTCTCAGAAGGTTCATTTCGAACCTAAGTGGGAAAACACAGGCTTTTTCTCCACTACTTCGTTTAAAGCAAGGCTAAGCCTTCGAATGGAGCGAAGCACAGCAGGAGGCCTTCGACAAGATTAAAAGATATCTATCTCAACCTCTTATCTTGTTCCACCTTCATGGGAAAACCCATGAGATTGTATATATCTCGAACTTACTATAGGTAGTATGTTAGTACAGAAGACAAGAATGGCATCGAAAGAGCCATATATTATTTAAGTAGGTGTTGAATGATGCGAAACTAGATATAGTAATATAGAAAAGTTGTGTCTTTGTTTATACTTTTCTTGTATGAAACTCAAGTATTATATAAAACCCGTTGATGTTTATGTTTCATCTCATTTCGATGTTATTAAACACATGCTTTCCAAGCCAATAATGCATAGCGTAATTGGTAAATGGGCATTGGCCTTGATGAATATGCTTTGACTTTTATGCCTTTAAGAGCGTGAAAGGCCAAGTAGTTTCGATTTCATTGTGGACCATTCATTGGTCGAACACTGTCATGGGTTATGTCGAAATGAAACCTTGAAGCTATACTTTGATGGTTCGACCCATAGAGAGGCGTGGTGTTGGAGTTCTCATAATTTCTCCGAGGGAATTCCAACAAAATTCAAGTATAAGTTAGATGGCCCTCGTTGTTCGAACAACGAATATGAAGCGCCATTGTTGGACTTGAAGCTTTGTTGGAATTGGGGCAACTAGAGTCGAAATCAAGGGTGACTCGAGTTAGTAGTCAAGCGTATAACTAAGGAATACAAATGCATAAAGGAAAATCGATGATATATTTCGTCATAGTTAATAGGCTACTCAAAAATTTGAATACATGGACATTCAAAGACGTACCAAGAATAGAAAATCAAGAAGCAAATGACCTAGCACAATTAGCTTCAGTTATAAAGTCTCTGCTAAAAACTTAGAGGATTTGATTGAGATAAGAGGAAGAGTCATGGCTACCGACTTACACCATCGATCTAGAGAATATCAAAATAAGTTATGGTGATATAGATAGGTTCAAGTATTAGCCATAGACACTTTAATGATCTGATTAGCGAAATCCATTAATAAGGTATTTAGAAAACCCAACATTGAATGTGGATAGAAAAACAAAATATAGAGCATTGTCATATGTCCTTATGGGAAATGAATTGTTCAAGAAGACCCAAGAAGGTGTGTTACTAAAATGCTTGGGAGAAAGTGAGGCATATCTAGCACTATCAGAAGTCCACAATGGGGTATGTGGAGCACATCAAGCGGGTCATAAAATGAAATGGTTGTTATTTCGTTATGGTATGTATTGGCCCAGTATGCTCAAAGATTGTATAGATTTTGCTAAAGGATGTGAAGAATGCCAGAAACATGCAGGGATTCAACATGCTCCTGCGAGTGAGTTGCATTCGATCATTAAGCCATGGCCCTTTAGAGGATGGGCATTAGATTTAATAGGAGAAATCAATCCTGCTTCATCTAAAGGTCAGAAATATATCCTGGTAGGAATAGACTATTTCACTAAGTGGATCGAAGCAGTACCATTGGTAGCTGTAGATCAAGAGACTATCATCGAATTCGTACAAAAATAGATTATCTATAGGTTTGGGTTGCCAGAGAGCATAACCACAGACCAAGGATCGGTGTTTACTGGTAAAAAGATGCAAGAATTTTCCCAAGAAATGGGGTTCAAGTTGCTAACGTCAACACCATATTATGCTCAGGAAAATGGTCAGGTCGAAGCAGCCAACAAAGTAATAATAGGACTAATCAAAAAACATGTTGGTAAAAAACCAAGAAATTGGCATAAGACTTTAGATCAAATACTATGGGCCTGCAGAACATCCCCTAAAGAAGCTACTAATACTACACCTTTCCAATTAACATTTGGTCATGATGCAGTCTTACCAGTAGAAATTCATCTACAGTCAGTTCGAATTCAAAGGCAAAATGAAATCTCATCTTCTTTATATTGGGAAATGATGATGAATGAGTTGGTCGAGCTAGATGAAGTTAGATTGCATGCATTAGAAGTCCTGATGAGGCAAAAAGAGAGAGTGGCCAGAGCATATAACAAAAGGGTGAAAGGTAAAACGTTCAGTGTTAATGACTTAGTTTGGAAAGTTATATTGCCCATGGACAAGAAAAATAAAGCATTAGGTAAGTGGTCACCTCATTGGGAAGGACCTTTTCGAATAGTGAAAACATTTTCAAACAATGCGTATGAAATCGAAGAGTTGGCAGATGACAAACGAATCCTAAAGGTTAATGGGAAGTATTTAAAGAAATATAAACCACGCCTGCAGGAGGTTCGAATAGTAGCAACGTAAATCATAAACATATAACTCGAGGCCAAAATGGTGAAATTAGTTGCCAAAATGGCATTGTCAAGTGTTACAAACAAACATTCAACTAAAATACAAGATTGCTTTAAATAAACAAGTTTCAGAAGTGGGTATTGTTCCTTAATCGATCGAAGATATTCTTGAAAGATTCAAGCTTGTGTTGAGTAGAGCGCTGGGCTCCTTCCAAGATAGCAACTTCGCCTTCGCCGCCTCCTCCTGCAAGCCCTTTATTCAGAAGCTCTTCGAATCGATTACCAAAAGTATTGGACTCATATGCAAGTTGTTGTTGCTGGGCTTCCTTAATTTTATGCTGGAGTTCTTGGATCTGCTTCTCCCATTGAAGAATGGATTGAGATCGAAGATCATAATCAACTTTAGCTTGCTGGATATGCATGGCATGATCTTTAACCTCCTTTGTGAGCTTCGAGGCATGTTCATAAGCGGCGTCCATTGCAGTTCGTTTTTCTTGGACTTTGTTGCCAGCAGATTCATTTTGAAGAAGGCATCCAGTTACGTTATCGATCAGGGATTGAAGTTCAAACAAAATGGTGATGACTTCCAGGGAACATGTGGCAAGATTGACTTGATTGATAAGTCCCTTCATCACGAAGCAGGCTGTACTATCTTTTCTGAGTATTTCGAATAAATCCACATCAAGTATGGTTTTTCGAATCTTGTGAAGAAGTATGACTCTATCATCGAGGTAAATTGGAGGTCGAACCAAGATTAGCCTTAGGGAGGGAGTGTTTTTTGAGCTAGTTTAGCCTTCATGTACCCAATAGGGTCGATTCGTTTCAAGAGGGCTAACTCTCTTCTACCGTCGGCATTTGGAAGACTCGAAGTTCCATACGCAATGGAGTGACATCCATCTCAACGTCCATTGGGTCATTAGTGGGAACATCATCGCCTTCATTATTCGCTTCTTCATCATCCTCTTCATCATCAATCAAGTCCACCACCTCGATGTCATCATTTTGATTACCACCAGCATCAGATGCCGTCCCTTCGCTCGAACCTTCTTGAGCATCTTCTCCTTCTTCATCCTCAGACCCTTCCTCACTTGAATCTTCGCTCTCTTGGGAGTTATTGGTTTTTTCTTCTTCAGTATGAATTGCCCTTTTGCTCTCTTGATGGATTTTGGGAGGGGACTCTGGGTGAGAAGTCTCTGGAGGCGCTTCTGTAGCATCTTCGAGCGTTGTTTCGTTGGTCTCCTTGAGAGGAGGCGAAGTGCCTTGGTCATCTGGTTGTTCAGAAGTCCCAGTTGGAACTGCCATATTGGACGAACCTTTATTCTGCACCAGATTGCTTGAATCTCCATGAGGAGAGGAATGGATCGGAGCAGTTGTTTGTGGGGGAGGAGTCGAAGTAGTTGGGATCGGAGTTGAATCATCCTACACGAAACAAAAAGAAGATTAGAAACTTATAATTAAGGTACGAATAATCACCTTCAAAAATTCGAAGTAAAATCACCTGTGGGTTATCTGCAGATATATTGTTGTCTATGTGTTCCAACATTACGTTGGAGGTCGAAGGTGGATTTTTGGATTTTTGTGAGGGAGCAACATCCCTGGAATCAAGTCCAGGGACGTTAGTGTCTTTTGGAGTGTCTTTCTTATGCTTCTTTCTTAAAACCGATGGTGAACTTTCCCCAGCCTTGAGAGTCTTTCCACTAGCACTGGGTTTTCTCTTCTTTGGAGTAGTTGGTGGGAGTTTGCTAGGCTGAAATAATGTGAGCGTAAGTTAGACTTCAGTTATAGACTTGAACTTGTTTCGAAATGCCAAAATAAAATTGTTTACCTTTGAGGTTGGAACGGTTGTTGGGATTGGAGCAGGTGTTGGAGTTTGAGTAGTTGTTGGAATCGGAGCATTGGTGTTTGTTGCTGTTGTTGGTGTAGGAGTGATGGTTGGAGTTGCCTTGGGTACATTGTCATCAATTTCGTTAGTTGTTTGGGAACTACTTCCTTCCTTGGTCTTTGATGCAACAGTTTTTATTCTGATAGCTGAGAAGTGAAACACATAAGACGAAACGTTAAAATAAAGTAAATAAGACTTATTTGGGGTTTCCCAAGCATTCGCCTTCATTCGAAAGAATCGACATGGCAGAAAGGTCATAGCGAAGATGCCCTGGGAAATTATGGAGCCAATGTCAGGCCCATGTCACAGTCTCAGATGGCTTTAGTTTCCTTTGAGATTTGTACTTGAACATCTCTTTGTAAGTAAGCCACCAAGGGTATGGGGGAAACCAAGCCAGAGCCAGTTCTGAGGTAGGTAGTTTGGGAAACTTACGTGGATGCATTTCGAGTGCCAACCTATACCTATCCTCAGGTGACAGTCCTGAAGGAAGTCTGAACTTAGAGATTTTTTCTGTAAATTTTTCTTTCAAGGTTTGGGACGCTCGATATACCGTGGACTCCAAGCGTGTAGGATCATAAGTTGTTTCGAAGTAAGTTTGAAAAGCTTTAATTTCTTGAGCGTGAGTGAACATACCTTTCTTCTTGTGTACCTGCTAATCGAACGCAGCAGTCAGTTTATTCTGGATAGTGAGAGTATCAAACATACAAGATTGGTAGAATTTACTCCACCAATCCAGAAAACCTTTGGATGGAAAATAAGAGGGTCCAAAAGAGATTAGTTCGAATTGAGCAAATCCTTGATCGTTTTTGTCAGTATTTTGGCTTCTAGCCTTGAAAGTTCGACCGAGGTAATAGAACTTGAGTCCGAAAGAGTGGTTCGGAATCGGTTGGCATAGACCAAATTGTCTCGAGACAAAGTTGGGTTGATAGGCAAAAGGAGAATCGATTTTTAGTGGGAGTGATCCTTGAAGAGATTAGCCTTGGGAGCAAAAAGGCTTTCGATATCTTGAATTTCTTTGACCTTAGCACCTCGAAGGGGCATAGTGAACCATGATGGTCCATGAGTCCTCAAGCAAAAGGCGCCATAGTCTCTTGAACCGCTTCTTAGAAAAGAGCATAATGTATTGAGAAAATAAAACTGAAATCACCTTGTCATCACTTTCTTCTCAATCTTGTGCCTTCAACATTTCGATTTGTTATTTCTGGGGAGTGTGGGATTTTAAACTTGAAACAGCTGACCTCAGACTTTCATAAAGGTCAACTAATAAGAGCTCACTTAAATTAATCCTCCTATTCTCATGTAAATCCCTTGGGAATAAACCCTGGCTACCAGAGCGACCTCGCAGAAAACATATCTTCATAGCCAAAGAGTGAGAAAGGCAACATGTTCGATGTCAGAAACGCTATCACCTTCAGTGTGATAATGGCTGATGAACTTGGAGAAGCTAGCTAGTTTGAGATCGAAGTCAATAATGCTGGAATGTTCATCAGAGTCAGGGATGTATGTTTCTCCTATTGGTGATAGGCCAGTGATAGCAGCTATATCAAAAAAGGTGGGTGTGACCATTCCTCTCGGAAGGTGAAAAGTGTTGTAGGTACTATCCCAGAAGTACAGGGATGCAAATAGCAAAGGATGGCTGTAAGTAAAGCCTGGTTTTGATAACTTGAGCAGATTGTAAATACTTAGTTCCTCCCACTGATGGGATTTCTTAACCTCTATCTTAGCAAACCAATTCTGGTATGCTACATCAGCAGTAGGACAAGATCGAAATGGTTTGAAATTACTTTTAACATAGTCCAAAATGAAAGGATCCTTTGGGGGAATATCAAGGGTTCCTGTGGTTTTAGAAGCAGAGGGTTCATTCACATTATCAGTTTCTACTCTAGGGATTTCCAGTTTGTTAAATAACGGTTTGAAATCACAGCAAACAGGGAATATGGTTCTAGCGTCCTTCAAAATATCAAAAACTGTGAGAGGGCCCATTAGGGCAAACCTCTTTCCAGAGGCGTTAGTTGGGATTAATACCTGTGAAGAATACATGAGTTCTTGTTCCTTTGAGATGCCTTGAGGAATGAGCACCGATTGGCCGTGGTGAGTTTCAACCTTGCTTTCCGTGATCGTTCAGTTGTTCTTGGTCTTCTTCTTAGAAATCTTTTTCGAGATGTTGTTGTTGAAGACATTGTTGGAAGTCATAAGGTTTTAGGGTTTTTCAAAGAAAGAGAGAAGAAAAGGTTCGAGTGTGAAAAGAGTAAAAAGACCGAGTCTGGGTTTTATAGTCGAATTTGAAACAATCATCAACTAAGGCCAAGGTACGTGGAGAACGTGGGTTGGACACGGAGTGAGGTGGCGTAAAGCATTGAAATAAGCATGATTAAAGACAATCATTATCTTTAATAACCGCACCATACGTGGTAACTGTTTGAGCTTCGAAACCAGAGCCGTCGTGGTCGACGTAATGGAAGTCATGCATGTGTCATAATTGATCAAGGTCACATCAAAATCTTGGATACATTTAAAATAAGTATTTCTCGATAGAGATTCAAATACATATTTTAAAGTGGCATTTGTTGGTGAAGATTTTGATATTTATGGTTCGAAAAGGAGCAATGAATTCAAACGCAATAACGATGTTCACTAGAACGAAGGAAATTTCATGATTTGGAATGAAAGAATTAGCTCTCCGAATAAGTATATTGAAACTTGGAGCTTCGAATAGCAAGTATGATGATGTACGTAGAAGGAGCTTTGAAGTGATAGTAGCGTGGAGTTGAGAAGCGAGTTCGAATCGAAGGCGCTTTAGATATTTGAAATTCAAAATGTGAGCGGATGAATGGTGGTTCGAATATCGCTACTGAAAACGGTTCGAGACGTGGAGGCTAGAGAGGCATAGTATTCATGTCCAAACGTGGCAAGCTCTCATAAGTCGACCGTTATGGCGAATAGTATAAATAGAAGTCTTAGTGTTAGGATTTCGTGTGTCATATCTATTGTACTAAATTCAAGAATATTCAAAATACCACATGGATAGGGAAACGAATGCACGAATGATGTACGTATGATTGCACCACTTTTATCTTTCAACAATGTATCTTTATCTTTCCAATTTACCTTTATCTTGCATAAATGTCATTTAAATCATTTATATTCAAAGTCATTTAATTTTCCATGCATCTAAACGCTTTTCCTTTCGTTTGAAGCCTTTTACTTTTCAGAAACCTTTACATTCATGCTATTATTTTCCAGAAAACTTCTACATACTTGCTTTTACATTCCTGCCTTACACTTCACTTTGAAAATCTTTTACATTCACAAGTCATTTGAGCATTCCTGCACTTACATACTTTCTGCAATTCGAAGTCTTTATGCCTTATATGTTCAAATCATCTTTATATTGCTTTGCTTGATTACGTTATTAATTTATTGAATATCATAATCGAAATACACTTGAGACATATATAAAACATCTAAAAATAAGCCTTGAACGTTAACCAGCAGTTTAAGTTTATGCAAACGACCAATAACCCCATAGGATCAATCTAGTCGATCCTGCAAGTTACCAAAGGGATTAAACAACAATCATAACGCTTGTTTGATAGTTTGGAGGACTAGCGGTTGTTTCACCAGAAATCACTGTGAACACATGGGCACTCAACAGGTAGCACAAGTTAAAAATGTGGTGTGTGACATTTGTAGTGGACCGCACATGACTGCACAATGTCTTGCAACTCCAAAAAAAATTGAGGAGATAAAATTCTTGAGGCAGAATAATCCATATTCTAACACCTATAACCCTGGGTGGAAGAATCATCCGAACTTTGCTTGGAAAGATCAGCAACAACAAGCTCCTCAGAAGGAAGAGTGGGAAGTGGCCTTTGAAAAGATGGCTGCCCACACTTCCTAATTCCAAGAAGAAACACGAAGCAATCATAGGAACACCACGGCTGCGATTAAAAATTTGGAGGTTCAAATGGGGAAAATTGTGCAACAAGTAGCAATGCAAGCACAAGGCAATCCGAAGAGCCATGAGAATGTGAATGCTGTCACAACGAGGGGTGCAAATGTTTCCAAAGAAAGAGAAGATGAGGTAAAAGTTGATGATGAACTTATAGAAGTGGAGTTAGAAGTGAGAGAGAACAAGAGGAAAAAGGAAGAAGTGGCGCTACCGGTGAAGCCATCTGAAGAAAAGAGTAAACCTGTAATTAGGCTTCCATATCCTCATGAGTGGCAAAAGAAGGACGAAAAAGAAAGAGTTCGATAAATTTATCAAATTGTTCATGAAGCTAGAGATCAACATACCTTTGTTTGAAGCACTCGAGAAAATGCCTTTGTACACAAAATTCATGAAGGAGATCCTATCAAAAAAGAGGCCAACAGATGATGAACATGTACTCGTTGATGAGAAGTTGTGTGCAATCGCACCCGAGAGAAAATACCGCAAGGTATGATCCTAGATCGGTGGCAATACCATGCACCATAAAAGATAAAACTTTCAAAAGGGTTCTAATTGATTCTGGCTCTAGTGTGAGTTTAATGCCATTATCAATTTTCAAGAGGCTTGGCATTGAAAAGATAAGCGGGAGTGGAACACAATTAAAATTTGTTGATCACACCATCAAGAAGTCTTATGGGATAGCTGAAGATGTGTTGGTCGAGATTGAAAAATTTGCTTTTCCAGTGGATTTCCAGATCATGGACATACCTGAAGATGAAGAGACCCCGATCATTCTTGGTCGACCCTTTTTGTTAACTAGTAGGTGCAATTTTGATATTGAGACAGGTCATCTTACTCTAAAATATTTTGAAGAGGAGATAACCATGAAGGTGTTTGAGGTCAAGGAACAAGGTGCAGGTGAAAATAATAAATTTTCAGTTGGTATGGTCAAAATTGAGGGAGAGAGCAAAGTTTCAAATTCACTCCCTGAAGAAGTCTTAGGCGGAATCTTTCAAGTGGCATCAATTAAACTTCCCAAGTTCAGTCAAGAAGCCAAGCAAGGAAAGAAGAAGGTAGAAAAAGGTGAGAAGATTAAAGTTGGAAGTAACGTGAATCACGCAGTGGCTCGTGCTCTTGAGGGGGTTGAATTTTGGGCTGCGGAAAGTACAAGCACCAAGGTGTGGAAGAGAAAGTACCCCCCGTAAGGGGATGACCCGTCGAGCCATGCGACGTTAAACGAAGCGCTACGTGGGAGGCAACCCACGTTTTTCATAACTTAGTTTTCCTTTGTGTTTTGTTTGCAGGTAATAAAAAGGGATCCTATCTTGCGAAAGCTAGGAGGTAGCAACTGGTGTTGCATCACCATTTGTGAGTCACTTCTCTCGAGTTTAATCTGAAACATTCAGGTCAATGTTTAGTTCAAGTTTGGGGGAGGTTTTATTGCTTAGTTTGATTTTATTGCTTTGTTTGATTTTTGTTGTGCTGTGTAATAACACTAGTAGAAATTCTCCCAAATTTTTTGAATTTTGACCGAAAATTTTGTTTTGTTTTACACAAGAGCTTGTATTTCAATAAGGTCGGGATTGATATTGTGTGAGATGCAGGGATGATTGTTTCAAGGTAGGGAGTTCGGAATTATGTGACATTGATACGAGTCCAACGTGTCGATTCGTACTATAGTGCTTAAAGTCTGCGAAGTACTCCTTGAATAGTTTATCTATGCAGTCTGGCATATTTTAGATTCACATGCAGGTATGATTGGTTGAGAATCAAATAAAAATGGCATTAGATGATGAAAAGACGGTAAAAGGCAACCAGCCCGCTAAGTTGGGTAGCCCTCACCAGGTTATTCAGCCCAAAGGGGGTTGATCCCCAAACGTCGTCCAGATAAAAGCACAATAAATAACCAAAAGGTTTGAAAATTTCATCGATATGAGAAAATGGCAAATGTTGTTCGTTTGGTGCCTAAATAAGTGAAGTTCTTGGCTAGTCATATGCATGTGATGATTATCATAATTCCCAGTGCCTTAATCTGATTGTGCGAATGAAAGAGGAGGAAAAGCGTAAAGAGAGTATTTAAGTGCGAAGCATAGTTGGAAGGTGTTTTAGTGTCATGTGAATGCTGAGCGCACTACTTTCTGAGCAATAAGAACTGAACTCGCGCATATGAGTACCGATCTACTTTAATTTTCTTTAGTTTTGTTAATCGTCGCTTGAGGTCAAGCAACAGTTTAAGTTTGGGGGAATTTGATCGGTGGTTTTTACACAGTTATTTATCATTGAGTTTCGTTATCGTTTCTTTTATTTGTCTAGTGTTATATGTCTTTTTATCGCATTTTACGCTTTGGTTATGTGTTTAAGTGTTTTCGGGATAGAAGAATGAAACAGAAAAATCGACAAAAGAAGTGCAAAAATCGAATATTAGAGGCTACAGAGGAATCAACACGGGCACCGTGAATCAACACGCCCGTGTTGAAAAGCCGTGGAAAGTGAAAATTTGCCCAAGTCGGTGGATCAACACGGCACCGTGTTCATCAACACGCCCGTGTTGATTGACCGAGAGTTCCTTGGATTTTGAAGACCAACACGGGCACCCGTGTTAATCAACACGGCCCGTGTTGATGGACGCGGGAGGATACTTTATTTTTTTAAGTTTTGGATCTCTTCTTTGTCATTAAGGGTACTTTGGACTTTGGCTAATATTGGGATGTGACTGAGACTATTAGAAGGAATTTTGGGAAAAAGAGAAGGCACTTTTGAAATTAGGGAAAAAATATCACAGAGGGAGGAGAGCGACAAAGAGGAATTCGGAGACGGCGAGATTCAAGGGCAGCCACCATTGAAGATCAAAGTCATCATAATTCTTTGTAATGTTTAACTCTTATTTGTTGTTTTCTTCTAATATTATGAGAGGCTAAACCCCCCAATGCTAGGGGGTGGTCCTGGTTTGATGATTGTATGAATTCTGATTCTTGATTTCCTTAATGCATGTTTATCTATTTCAATTTAATTGTGTGGTGTTCTTATGATTTTGTATCAGACAAATACATGTATACCTATGACTAACAATTGACAGGACCGTGATTGTTAGGGTTTCTACACAATTAGGTTATTAGGAGTCTCACCTAGGACTAGGAACTCTTTTTAATCACTTGAATTCTCGATATCGTTATGGTTAAAACTAAGAGTTGTTCGAATGGACATTTGAATAAGGATTAGGGTTTTAATAGTGTCTTCATTAAGGACTTAAGGAAGAACAATCTAGAGATAGGTAATTGATAGTTTTCATATGCAATGAGGAAATCTGGATTCGGGTCATAGTTTTGTTAAATCAACCACTCTCCCTAGCATCATTCTCATTATATTTCATCAGTCATCACTTGTTACAAGCGTAATTGAAACTTTTAAAATCACCCCAACCATTGTTTTTGTTCAATTGAATTAAGAGCACGAATAGGTATTTACTCCGCAGTCCTCGAGATCGATACTTGGGGAAACTCATTAAAACTACATCGGCTAAAATCCATACAACAACATATAGTTGAGGGTTCAAGAAACAAAGAAATCAACATCCATACAAAAAAAAAGTGAATTGACACTCATAGACAAGCATCAAGTTCAAATAAAAATGGATGTTGATAAAAGTTCAAAGGGGCTAACAAATGATCACACACTCACAAGGTGAATTGAATATTTGGCCAAGGTAGTTTTGCTCAAAATCAACAAAATGTCTTGATCATTTTCTTGCAATCATACAATCAACACAAAACAAAAGATTAAGCATAATAAAATCCAGTTAAAACAAGAATGTGGACTCTCATATGTAAACAATGGAAAGCTTCCTCACATTTATGGGTAAAAAGGAAACTAAAGTGATTCAATTCATGAGCAAGTAATGCAAAAAGAATGAATGGCATGGTAATTATACAAATGATAAATTTCCTAAACATGTTATGCTATAGAAAGCGATAAACGAGTACCTGACATGTAGCAACTTTGAAAACTATCATTACCATAAATCCGCGAGTTGAAATGATCAAACTCGGAAAATCACCTCAAAAGTCTTCAAGTTACCGGACCAAAATTTGAGTCCAAAAAATAACAAAAGAATTAGAAAAAACAATACTAATTTTATTCAATACAAAAAGCCTTGGTGAAAGTGGGAAAAAGGAAAACCGAGTGAAATTTTAAAAGAATTCACTGGCACTGCATAGCAGAGCGCACTAAGCGCCAGCAGAGCGCGCTAAGCGCGCTACACCAGTTGCAGAAAAATGACAGCAACAGGTACAGCTGCTATGCAAGCTCCACTTACACACCTATACAATCTCATTTACACATCTAAACAATATTTACAATAGATACACACTTCCACAAGCTAAAACACTACAAACTTGTGGAAAATAACAAATTGACATAACAAAACAAAAGCAAATAACAATACACACAATTGGTGAAAAGGAATTAACAAGTTGAAAAGTGAAAGTTTGAAATTAAGAGCAAGTCCTATTTCAACTTGTTAAAACATAAGCCACCAAACAACATAAACATAAACAAACAAAAACATGCTTGTTTTACGTCGTAAGCTCGACGCCTTTATTGTGTGAGCACTAGTAACCTCCTCTCATCATTCCATGGTATTGCCACACCGCGCAAACCTAAAGAAAGTGTCCTAACAACCACACAACAAACGTTACGAGTACGAGACAATTCACAACATCACATGAAAGCTAAGAAAATCACAAATATGTACAAGTATGGAAAGTAAGCACACAACATGTACATGTAACATATACAAGTTCATATACAAAACCTATACAACATTTACAATAATTACAAAACTCAAAAACAACGGAATTATCGCAATACAAAACCAATAAAACCAATCCCCGGCAATGGTGCCATTTTGTTGCTGCGGTAGAGCGGCAAGCAAAGAGTTGGTATTATTTTTATCGGGTGATATATACCGGTTAGGTTATATCGTATCGTGTCCACAGAGATTGGTTATTGATTCGTCGTTCGACGATTCTACCATTAATGAGTTTGAGATTAAAAAAATGAAAATAAAAGACAAAAAGTAAATGAACAAAAAGTATAAAAGATAGACAGCTTGTCCGGAACGAATGTAAACTACCCGTCACCGACTTAAATCTACCACCCATGTCATACTCGGCCTACGTTACTCGTCCGTGTCATGACATACCTCTCATAACCTTGGTTATTCCTAACCCAAATTGAGATTCCTCCCGAATCATCTCAATAGCCATGTCTGGCCTATCTCAACAACACAGGAGTCAACTGCGTCACCTCCATACCCATTCCTAGCATACTTCACCAACGCAGAGGCATTAAGTTCAGATACTCTATAGTGAATGTCAGCTCTAAACCCATTTCTAGCATTCAGAAACTAACAGATAATCATCCTAGGTGAGAATCTAAGCGATCTATCTCTAGCAAAGCTCAAATCCCTAACATAAAGTAAAAACCCAAGATAATCACCGACACAAATTCGTAAAGCAAACTTTATACAAGCCAAAGGCGATAAATATACAAGAGTTATGAGTAGAAATACATACAAACCCAATAAAAGAGAAATACACAAAGAGGAGAAGAGATAAACCACAAATCTACTTTGGTTGTCAAGCCAATCGAAGAGCAATCCACCTCCAATCATCAAAATGCAAGCTCCAATGTTGTTTTCTAAGCTAATCTACCAAAGAAATGATGGTGATGGTGTTGGGACTCAAAAATACCCAACCCATAACCTAAAAATGTGTTTTTAGCCCCTTTTAAAGAATTCGATGTGCAGCAAGGCTAAGCGCGGTCTGTGATGTTCAGCATTTTGTTTTTGCCATATCTTGAGAACTGTAACTCGGAATTGAGCCCGATTTGAAGCGTTGGAAAGCTTATTCAATGCTCTATCTAACCATGAATGAATATCAATCAAATTAATGATTTTTATTTTGTTGATTTTGAGCTTTATTCGTTGACGAGATGCCCAAATCGCGCATTTGAAGCCGTGTCTTCGACACTTTATTACTCAATGCTCCAATTATGAATGAATACCTATAAAAGAGATAAAAATCTATCAAATGATATAATATTTGCACAAAAACTCAATAATTCTAATATGTACACATTTATGCAAAAATGCGGGGATTATTGAACTAAATATCAACAAAAGAATGGATAAGTGCCACAAAATGTATATACAAAATAACTACATTTTGGCACTTATCAAAATGTCCACAATCTTGTTACAAAAACTACAACTCATCTTGTGAATATTCAACATCAAATTCACCTACTGGGCATGGACGAAACTTTAAGAGCTAAGGAAGTTAATGCTCAATCTGATTTGGAAGATGCTTTGGCCAAGGAGGAGTTATTTCGGTTGGAGAAGTCTTGTATCAGATGGCACAAGAAGGGTGACCGAAACACCTCTTTTTTCCACAGGATTACCAAGATTAAGCAAAGCAAGCAGAAAATTACTAACCTCAGAGTTGACGGCAACGTTATTACTGATCTTGCTGCCATGGCAGCCCATGCTGTGAGTTATTTTTCTAACATTTTCGGTTTTGCAGGTATTGACCAGCAGTCAAATCTTATTGATATCATTCCTTTACTGGTTACAGATAATATGAATAATATTCTCACGGAGATTCCGACTGTAGAAAATATACTTCGGCAGTTTTCGGTCTTAAAAAGGATAGCGCGCCTGGTCCTGACGGTTTCGGTGGTGTTTTTTTATCAAAAGTTCTGGTGTATTATTAAACAAGAAGTGCTCAAAGCAGCGTGGCAATTCTTCAAAGATGGCTGGAATCCTAGAAACTTCAATGTTATTTTGCTTATCTTTATCCCTAAAGTTAAAGCGGCAGACTCTATGGAAAATTTCAGACCGATTGCTTTATCCAACTTCAAGTTCAAAATCATATCCAAAATTCTTGTTGATCGTCTCTCTTGTATTATGTCGTTTCTTGATTCAAATGAGCAGAAAGATATCATCCATGGTCGGAATATTAAAGATTGTTTATGCCTTTCCTTGGAAGAGATTAATTTTCTTGATAAGAAGACGGTGGGTGGGAATGTGGCCTTGAAGGTAGACATATTTAAGGCTTTCGACACGTTAGATTGGAGTTTCCTCATCTCAGTGCTTAAGAAATTTGGTTTTAATGAATTATTCTATCATTGGATCTCTGTCATTCTTGATTCGGCCTCAATTTCCATTGCTTTCAACGGTGTTGCTCATGGTTATTTCAACTGTAAAAGGGGAGTTCGTCAAGGCAATCCTCTCCCTCCCTTGCTTTTCTGCCTTGCCAAAGATGTGTTAAGCAGACACATCTATGTTCTTGCTGCTTCTGGTTCCCTTGCTCCTATGAGAATTAACCGAAACATCTCCGTTCCTTCTCATATATTATACGTGGACGACATCCTCATCTTCTGCAAAGGGCTTAATTCTAACATTACCACCCTGGAATCCTTGTTTCATTCTTATTCTGCTTGTTCTGGGTAGATTATAAATGCTGCTAAATCCACTATTTATTGCGGATCTATGTCGGTTAGAAAAGCTAACAGAATCTCTTCTGCCACTGGTTTTAATATAGGTAGCCTTCCGTTCACTTACCTTGGTGTTCCGTTGTTCAAAGGCTGTGTCAAAAGGATTTATTTTCAAGGCATAGTTGATAACATCATCTCCAAATTGGCTGCCTGGAAGGGTGCTTCTCTTTCTTACGCCGACAGGGTAATTCTTGTGGGCTCCATTATTCATATTATGTTATATCACTCTATGGCTATTTACTCCTAGCCGATCTCGTTGCTAAAGGAAATTGAGTCTTGCTCCCGCAATTTTATTTTGAGCGGTAACATTAATAACAAAAAACTTGTCACGGTTGCTTGGAAGAAATTTTTCCGCTCGAAATCTTTGGGTGGCTTAGGCATTCGGTCTTTGTTAATTCTCAACTCTACCTCCAATTTGAAACTATGTTGGGATACCATGTCTAGTGAAGAGGATTGGGTTGTTCTTGTTCGGGCCAAAATGCTGAGGACTTTCGTCCACATCCGACACCATATTTTTTTCTTCCATTTGGAGTGGCATCTGTCCCGAATTTGCTTGCCTCACTGAAAAAACGACTTGGGTTATTGGGAATGGCAGATTAATTCGGTTATGGTTAGATGATTGGTGCGAAGGCCGTTGATTGATCATACGGAAGTGCAATTGTTGTTAGATCTTAGGATCGACGTTAATGTGCGGCTGGCAGATTTATTTGTTGATGGCTCTTGGAGTTTTCCTTACTCCTAGTATCTTAGCTTTCCGTTCCTGCACTATTCTATTCCCATATCTATTTCATTTTCTTCTAAACAGGACTGCAGGTTTTGGAAGAATACTGCAAGTGGCAGCCTTTTCCTAAAGGAAGCTTACACCCACAAATCACCTATTGGTTCTAAAATGGGATGCGCTGGTAATATTAGGAACGGGGACATTGCTCCCTCCAAAGCTTTTCTCATTTGGAGAATCATTCACAACAAACTCCTGACCGATGAGGCGCTTCAACGGAGTGGGTGCTCTTTTTGCTCACGGTGTAGTCTTTGCGGAATGGCCCAAGATTCTTAAGATCATTTATTTTTCTTTTTCCAGTTTGCTACTAAGCATTGGAATTGACTTTGTTCTCACTTAAATTTTTCCCTCTCGATTACTTCGATGGACTCTGTATGGGATCTTTTCAAGGAAGGTGACTTGTGTGACACCCCGATTTAATTCAAAAATTAAATAAATAGGAATTTAATTATTTAGTTAATTAAAGGCTTGATTATTTATATTTTTGGAATTAATGGGATTAATTGAAGAAAAGAAGAGATGGAGGTGAGATGTGTAATTAGGGGTGTGAGGAGTAAATTACTCTACTCTTACTAATTACCACTTATTTGTATTTTATTGGAATAAATAAAGGAATATAAAAAGGAGAAGAAAGAAAAATAGGTCCTTTTTGGAGAAAGTCATTATACGTAGAATTGGAGAAAGAAGAGGAAAGAGGAAAAGCCGACGCCGAGAGAAATCGAAGATCATCGCGAGGTAAGGGGTGATTTCGTTCGGTTAATATGCCTTATGGGTTTTGGCAATCAACTGGGTAATTGGGTATGTTAGGAAATTGAATTATAGGTTTATGGAAGGAAACCCTATTTTGTGTCGGTGTATGGAAATTGGACCATTAGTGTGTCAGATAACTAATAGGCATGAGTAAACTATGTTGTTTGATGTTATAATGGTGTAAAATGGCTTTAGATTGGTGTTCCTAATATGACAATTCGTGTTGGGAAGTTTGGAAATGATAAATGATGCATAAAGCTGTCAAAAATAGCAGATTTTATCTTATAGTCGTGGGAACCGTTCCTCGTGGGAGGAACCGGTTCCAAGTGTTAAATTAAAATCGGCATTTTTGTGTGGGAACCGTTCCTGGGAGGAACCGGTTCCCCATACAAAAATCCAGGAGGCTTATTTTCAAACGTGGGAACCGTTCCTGGGGAGGAACCGGTTCCCATACAAATTTCCGTGAGTGTATTTTTCAAATTGTGGGAACCGGGTTCTCCCAGTGAGGAACCGGTTACCACTGTGTATTTTTCCAAAACTTCAAAAATTCATATTTTCTAAACCGTAACTCCAATTCGAGTTCCGTTTTCGGCGTTATTTCTTAAATTTCAAATACTATCTCTTGGAAAGGAAAAATATTATTTTCTCAAAATTATTTTTAAAAAGAGTCGAGCTCCCGATTTTGAAAAGTATGGATTAATTAAGGATAATGGAGGGTTAATACAAATGGTCTGAGTTACCGGATGATAGCTAAAGCATACCATGCTATATATGATATTCATTATGATTTGAATGTGATATATTGGTGAACTGGCATTATGTGGATTGTATTGATATTATGATCTGTGAAGTGATGTTGCATGCTTTTATGATGCATGCATGAGCATTGCTAAATTGGTTCATTCCCATTGTGCGGAAGTGAGCTTGCAGAGCCAATAGACTTACCTGGTTGGAGGTGGTGAGGCTAGATTCTTGACCCAAGGGTTGTGGGCGAATCATGGATTACACTGTCTTTCCACTTGTAAACAGAGCAATGGGTGAACTCGGTTCACGTTTTGGTACCACATGCATAGAGTCTGCATTGCATATGGGGTTGTAACATGTTAGGATGGTTTCCAGTGTTGCAATTTCCATTGTTTGATATATACATGATCATTGTGTGAACTGTTTTGAGAATTGCTTATGACTTTGTGTTTGGTTAATGGATTAATGTATCCGATTATTCTGTTGTATTTAAAAACACATAATACATGTTATATTGAATTGAAATCTCACCCTTACTTTAACGATTTCAGATCCGAAGTGATTAGCTGCTTGGAGTTTGTGAGGATAGCTCTAGAGTCGAGTCAGCTACTTAGTCCGCGTGTCAGTGTCGTGCTCTGGTAGATGTAACACTGGGGAAACGGTTGTTTGAAATCCTTTAATGGATATTTTTAATAGTTTTGAATTGTGTCTTGATTATATATCCTGGAATAACTATTGAATGATGTATTCGGGATTTTGGTTATGTTTCATTTCCGCTGTTAAACATAACTTTAAGTATGATTGATTTAATGATTATTCTTCAGTGAAAGCATGACAACTGTTTGGTCAATTTTATGATTTTAAATTGTGACGCCTCTTAATTGTGGTTAGAACTCTGATTATTAATTCTATAAAACGCGGGTAATTAGAAGGGGTGTTACAACTTGCCCCAAAGTGTTATTGTCATCACTGTTGCCATTGTATTTGTGTTTGATGCTATTTGGCAGGCTCGAAACCATGTGAGATTTTGCGCTAATTACTTTAATCTACAATCCAACATTGCTTCGATTCTTGCTAAGGTTTGTATTCTTGGTAATAACTCTTCCTGTTACGCTTCCTCTTCCATGTCGGATTTTAGGCTCATCAAATCTTTCAAGATTGCTATTAATTATCCCAAAGCTCCACGGGTTGTGGAGGTCTTATGGCAGCCTTCCCTTCATGATTGGGTAAAAGGCAATTATGACGGTTCTTTAATGGGAAATTCCAGTGGTTTTGGTTGCATTTTTCGAAACTCTCTTGGTAACTTTCTGTTAGCTTTTGTTGAGCCTTGTTCATGGCCTTACTCCTTACATGCCGAATTTTATGCGGTGTTTAGAGCGATTGAAATTGCTGAAGAGCGTGCATGATCAAAGCTTTGGATTGAAACTGATTCTTCTCTTGTGGTCCAAGCTTTTTCAAAGGAGAATCTGATCCCCTGGCAACTTAAGGCTAGATGGTTTCATTGTAAGGATATTATAGCACACATGGATTTTATCATCACTCGTATTTTTAGAGAAGGAAATTCGTGTGCCGACTATTTTGCTAACGTAGGTCGTAGTGCTACTTCTCTAACCCTTTTTGATGTCATCCCTATAGCTATTAGATGTGATTTTGTAAAAAATAGATTATGGATGAGCTTTTACAGGTTCATGAACTGCTGAGAGGGTCTTGGTATAGTCCCCCTCTCTTTTTTGTATTCCACCTTTTCTTTTAATTCCATTTGCCTTATTAAAAAAAAATTATTCCATACAACTTCATAAATAAATAGAGACAATCTTTTTAATTTCTATTACACAGTGCAAATAGTTATTGCAAGTAATCATAGTACTTTAGTTTTGAAAGAAAAAAAAAAAGGTAACATTTAGTGAAGAGATGATGAAAATAGGTGAGAGTAACCCAACATGCACAAATGCTTTATGTCTATGTTTGAGCTTAATTATGCATCAGTAATTGTCATCACAAACTTTGGTGCATAAAGTTATGAAAAACTGTGTTAAAAAAAGAAAAAGAAAAAGCTAAAGCAAAAGCAAAAGGTTGATTGGAGTTTGGTTCATTTTACTTTGCCGAACCCACCAAATTTTGTCTCTCTTTCACTATCATATCCTCCCCTAAAAACACAACATTTCTCTATAAAATCTTCCCACTACACTCTCCCTCTCTCTAACAATAACTCAGTACTACTTTTCCTTTAATTCTCAAATTACTCTCTTATATCATCTGCTCTGAAAAGATCATAAACGATGGAGCGTATTCACTAATTATTTACCAAAATATGTTAAATCAAGTTTTGAAGAGGTTATGTTATTCCATAGAGTTTTTAGTTACTTATTACAAAAAAATTATCATAAGGGATGTCATTCTTGACGGAGTTGACATATTATCCGTCTCCGTGGGAGGAATGTCGGATGTTAGTATCCGTATCCATTTTGAGGATGCATTCTCAGTTGGATCATTTCATGCTATGAAAAATGAAATCATTGCTGCAAGCTCCATGGATAGAAAATTTGTTACAAAGCTGAAATTAGGAGATAACCAAAATTTTGAGGTAAATCTTTTTTTTCTTTCTATCCTACTAGAGAACAACTGTTATTTGTTCTTCTTTGACATCAAAATAAATTGTTATACAATATCATTTTGTTAAATATAAACCATGCTGATTTAGTTTGTAAGTTTATAATATAATATTTATATTTAATGAGCACTTTCTATATATAATGACAATATTAAATAATAATTTTAATCCATTTTCTTCATGTCTAGGGTACGTCTTTGAATACATTTGACCTTCAAGGGAAAATTGTGGCCTATTATCTATGCTGGTAATACACCAAATAAGGAAGCAGGCCTCGATTAAGATTCATCTAGGTAACTATACCTCATATCATTTAAGTTAGAAAATGAATTACAACATTAACAGTACAAAAAAATAATATAGGGGATTTTTTTACTTTCTAGTTACGTTTCACTAAATTTAAGCTCTTTTATTTCATAAATAATTGTAAAGACTAAAAATAAATGGATTGAAGATAAATTGATCATACGTTTTTATAGATACTCAATAACTTAATGACATATTTTGAAAATTGTAGAAATTGCACAAACAACTCATTGGATATCAAGATGGTGATATGTAAAATAGTTCTATGTGATGATAAGATAGGATTTTCTGAGGCTTATAGAGTTGGTGATGTTGGTGTCTTGATACAAGGTCGAATATCTGATGATACCGCATACTCTTTTTCCTTGCCTGGATGCTACCTTCAATTGAAAGGACTCAACATTTCAGTGACTTTTAATTTATATAAGTACATTGTAATTTTTAATTTACAAGTTGGTGTCTTCGTACAAGGTCGAATATCTGACGATACTGCATACTCTTTTTCCATGCCAGGATGCTACCTTCAATTGAAAGGACTCAACATTTCAGTGAATTTTAATTTATATAAATACATTGTAATTTTTAATTTACAACTTTATATTATTAATGAATATAAGGTTTGAAATATTTTGGTGTGCATATTTTTAGTACATTGGAAACGTGAACATGGGCTACAATCCTGAATACCCTTAAGTGTGAGATACTAGGCTTTCTTCCGGTGTGTGCTTCTTGTTGTGCCTTTCTCCATACACTAGTTAATATATATATATATATATATATATATATATATATATATATATATATATATATATATATATATATATATATATATATATATATATATATATATATATATATATATATATATATATATATATATACACACACCACCTCTCCCTAAATTTATTTGGAAATTTCTTCACCCACTTAGTGGGTTTCTTCCCCATTTCTGGTGTAAAACAAAAAATATCCCACTGTTTCGTAAGTGCCCTTACGAATCCAAAAATAAGGTGAATCCGTAAGTGCATATTTTTGGAATTCGTAATTGCACTTACGAAGTCTGCGTGTTGTTTTAGAATACACACAGAATAACATCTAAAACCATTCATTTTAAAATACCCCTATTTCAACCTCTCTACTCCAAACCCTTGCAATTTCTACCACTTCAAAGTAACTTCATTCAAGTTCATCTTCTCACTTCAACTCATTCTAACTCATTGTAACTTCAAGCTCAAATTTGTGTAAGTTTTCTTCAATTTATTCTATTCAAAATCTAAATTTTTATTAGATTATTAGGTTAGGTTGTAGAAATTAATTAGTTTACAAAGTAGTAGTAGGTAAGTGTAGTAGGAAAAATAGGAATTAGGGTGTTTGAGGACTGAGTTTCTGGTTTTGGGATTTTCTGGACGAAGGGGGTTTCGCAAGTGTATTTCCGAAGTGACCAGGAGAGACTTCGCAAATGCACTTGCGAATTTACCCAGAATGAGTGAATTCATAAGTTGTTGTTACTCTATTTAAGGACTGCAAACCTTGTTTTGCAGTTTGGCAGTTCTAAAAGATTTAGAACTTAGTATTTTCAATTGTTGGTTGTTTATTGTGCTGGTTGTTTATTGTGAGCCTCTCTAGTATTAATTAATACTTGAGTAGGACGTTTGTTGTGTGTCATTAAAGAGTGTCTTCAGTATTTGTTCTTGTTGATAGTCACCGCGTGTGACTTAGGGAGTGAGCGGGGGTTCTCATATCTAAGATAGGTTTATTAGATAGAAGGGTCATTGAATAGGGATTAAGTGAGGAGTGTAAACAGGGAGGTTTAACTCTGAATTAATACTGCTAATAGTGGACTTCATCCCTGGCTTGGAAGCCCCCAAACGTAGGTTGGTTGGAAACGAACTGGGTAAATAATTCACTGGGTTTTTATTGTTTTCTGCACTTTAAAGTTTTGTACTGTTAGCTGTTCATAAGACAGATATCAGTGTTGTGACATCACCTTCAACATCTCATATCTGATATCAGAATTTCAATAAATAACTCACTTACAACCGCACTCTATCTAACAATAATTGTACAAGCGATATTATACATCTTTCGCAACTTTTATTTTATGTAATTTTCATTATAATGATGAGTATAATTAAAAGTGAACCTTGAATCTCACACGTAACTACTTTAAACAGATTATTTTTATTGGAGTTACACCTAGTAGGCCATTTGCATTTGGGCTTTTCCACGGTGCAGAACAAAAATCAAATCAACCGCTGATAACCTAATTCTTAATAAAAAAAGTTAAAACAATAAACTTAATAATATATATGAAGGTATAATTAAAAGTAAAATACTATATCAAAACTAGATATTTTCTTTATATTAGGCATATCTCACATTATACAATATGTTCATATCTATACCAAAACTAGAGATGAGTTTAAATTTTTTATAACCTCTCTTATATTTGATAACAGTTCGAAAGTTTGAACCACGATTCTTGAAATTGTATAGAATCATTCTCAAATTGTAGTTGCAAATCTCTTTTTAAAATTCTTCCTTCCATGTAGACTTAAAGACTTTTTCATAGCCACCGGCCTTACATGCAAACACTCTTCAATTGAACACCGACGCATAGTTTTGCTACTTCTTGGAGTAATAACCTTCCAAACACTGACCTTGTTCATCTCTTTCTCAATAACTTGATGATATCTTCTAGATCCAGATGATTCATCAGTTACTTCTCCAATCATGTTTTCAAATGCAACATTAATTACAATATTATTGTTTAAATCATTCTCTTGATCAATACTTGGATTCTCCATTTGAGTCTCTTGATTTCTTCTCAAGTTGTTATTTTCTTGCTCCGAATTCAACAACGTTACTTCAGGAGTAACGTTGTTGGAAACAATACCGGCTCGACAAAGAGGACAATTCGTATGAGATCTCAACCAAGTATCAATACAAGAAATGTGAAAAGCATGACTACACTTTGGCAATAGTCTCAAAGTTTCATCTTCATGAAATTCGTTCAAACAAACCGAACATTCGGTTCCTTCGATCAGCCCTTCGTTTTTTCTATACATGCAAACCGTAATCGAGTTTATAATTGATTGTTGCAAACCAACCGTAGCGATAAGCCACACGGGGTGATCGTGATTGTGATCGCGATTTTCATTGAGAAGCTCTTCGTTGTTAACGGCTTGAGACCGAGCCGAGTTATTGGTTCTCCAACCACACATTTCATTATAGCATTTCACTTTGATTAAATAGAAAACAATGATGATAAAAATCAATGAGAATAATGAAATGAGGATTATGAAATAGGAGCCAATGTGGTTAACTTGTGTTTGTGTAGTATGATCTAAGGGTGGGGGTGTGAAATAGTAATTTGTGTTAGTGTAACAATTTGAAGGACATAAAGGATCACAAAATCCATAACAATCTGAAGTTTGGTTTGAGGTAGTTTCTGTTGGGAAGAGCTTTCTTTGGATGGCCATAGTGTTTGTATTTTTCAAAGGACTAGTGGAAATTTTGAAGGAATTAGAAGAGAATGAATAGTTTTGATGTCTTTTTCTATGGTGTAGTGGAAATTTATGTGTTTGTTGTGTTTGGTAAATGACAATGATATTGAAAGTACCTTCATAACTCCTTTTGTTTATGGTTGGTTTGTTTATTAAACAAGCAACACATGTTATAGTATTAAAGCTTTCATCTAGAAGAAATTTTGCATTAGTTTAGGTGATTTGTCCTTATTCATTATTTTCAAATAGGATATATTAACCTAACATCATATTCTCATTAATGCATTCAATCCATCAAATAATTGTAAATACATTGATACATGGTGAATATTCTTTGGTAAAATAAATTATTTTTATATTTTCATATTTATCTTTTTAATATGTATAAATTACACAATTTATTTTGTTATTTTTGAACATGCATGCAAGAGTATTATAAGATAGTTTATTATTCTTACTTTTCTATGACTAACTCATCATAACATTGACTTTTAGTAAATGTCATTGCAATTATGAATTTTTTTCCCTCACCTTATAGATAATACACACTCAGTCCCATGACTGCAACTCTATAAATAAATAAATCAATAAATAATGGAGAAAGAATAATATTTTTATTAAATTAATTTAATTGATTTGTGTTGTGATGTATTGCTATAATGTAAATATTAAATGAAAAATTTTAACTTAAAATGATGAAAGTAGTATTAATTCATGCATATAGTTGAAAAATATATTAATATAATAATTAAAATTAAAATTTTTATTTATGTTAAGACTTTTTTTTTTACAAATAAGTTATTAATTATGGAATTATATGAGAGTATTTTCACCGTTCTTTTATTCTTTCCTTTTATTTAAAAAATTAAGGTGATTTAATGGGGTCATTTTTAGAGATATTCATGATCATTGTCATGTTATCCTTAAGTATGCTAATCAGACGTAAGGTCTTGAGTTTTTTTAGATTTAATCATTATTGGATATCTTACAGTAGTTTTAGTTTTATGAGTTAGTTCAGTTGACCTTGACTGTACTTAGATCCACTGTTATGTTGGAGAAGTAATAGCTGATTCTAAAAATTTAGAATAAATTTGTTTTGTAATCTTGATTTTTGCTCTTTTTTGAAAGATGATAACCATGTTTTGATACATCCCTTTATTATCAAGACTTAGACTATGTTATGTCTTAGTGTGAAGGTAACAAAATTCTAAGTCTGGATGCGTTCAATTTTTTCTTCTTGAAAAGGTTCTGGAATCTCATTATAGAATATCTAGAGATCTTGTTTGATCAATTTCATTGTTTGTAACTTTAATCCCCAAGGTTAAATCACCCTCTAATTTGGGTGAATTTAAGTTGATTTCTTTGGTGGAATCTTTCTATAAGTTGGTGGCTAAAGTGTTGGACACTAGACTAAGACCGGTGATGGATTAACTTATTTTCCCTATTCAATCGACTTTTCTTAAAGAATGAATATTGGTTGATGAAATGGACGTTGTCAATGAGATGATATATTTATATAGGAGATCTAAGAAAGCCTATCTTATTTTTATGTGAATTTTAAGAAAGTCCATGATTCAATCTGTTGGAGCATTTTGGATTATATGCTTATCAAATTTGGTTATAATGAGAAGTGGAGGGCTTAGATGAGAGCATGTGTGTTCAAGAGTAACCTTGCGGTGCTAGTTAATGGGTGTCCAACTCAAGAGATTAACATTCAAAGGGTTTAAAACAAGGGAATCCACTAGCTCATTCTTTTTTCTTGCTTGTGGTTAAGGGTCAAATTGGCTTAGTGTCTAGGGCTATATAGATTTTTCTTTACTTGCAGTTTATTTTTTGAACATCAAAGTTGGTATTATTTCATCTTTGTTATGCTTTTGACTTGGCTTCAGGACTTTTGGTTAACTTTATTAAGAGATGTCTTTTTGGGTTAATGTGAACTATGTCTTTCTAACCTCTGTAGGTGATTTCCTTAATTGTGTGATTAAAATCATTCCTTTTATGTACCTTGTTTTCCTTTAGGGGTTAATATTATGATTAAATCTACTTGGTACCATTTGGTCAATTTTCTAACCAGGTGGATCCATTCTTGAAATCACAAATATGTAAGTTTGGGTACTCGGATGGTTCTTCTTAATTTTGTGCTTAATGATATTCTCATCTTTTTCTTTTCCTTTTTTAAGATGCCAATAAAGGTTTCTAAGATATTGATTGGTTATATAGAAGATTATTTTCTTTTGGGAGTGGTGAAGGAAGAGAGGGATCTAAGATTTCGTGAATTAAATGGGGTTATGTTTGAAAGCCTATGATTAAATATGGGTAGTGAGTTAAGAAACTCTGACCGGTTAATCTAACCATTTTGGTTAAATAGAGATAAAGGTTGCTTACAAGGGATTTAGATATATGGTGTGATATTGTTGTATCTAATTATGGTACTTATGTTGTTTCCTATTTTCAAGGAAGGGGGAGACATTCCGGTTTAGATATATTGGTGGAAATATTTGACTCTCCTTAGATCCAAATACGAAGACCCATGTGATTGGTTTACTGGTGGTATCTTTTGGAAAGTTATGTTGGGCCTCCAAATTTCATTATGGGAGGATCCATTGGTAGGACACGTTACCCGAAAGTTTAAGGTCCTTGTTTTGTTTTCTTACTATATTCAACCAAATAAACATGTGGAAGAGATGTTAAGGACCAAATTGTAGCTATTATGTACATGATTTTGTGGTCCTTAACAATATCTTTTTAAGTAATTAGTATTATTTATTCTAGTATTTTGGTTTAAGTAAGTTTTTATTTAGTTGTAGTTCATAATATATTATTTAACTTATTTTACTTTCAATTGTAAGATTTTATTGATTAATTCTCCCAAGCTTGGATTCAAGGACACTTGAAGAGCTTTAGGGATGATTCTTTTTGAAGATATTTTTGGATGAAGGAAGCATGCTACAGGTCACGCTCAGCGCGGTGCCAGCATGAGCGTGCTCAGCGCGATTAACCGGGCTTAGCGCGGTCTGCAAAAATCAGAAATAGGACAGACCCATGCTTTCACCTTTTGGCCACCAACCCATCACTTCCAGCTGACTTTTTGGCTTGAAAAGGAAGAAAGCAACACTTCATCATAATTATCTTTTCATCTTTGAAAACCTAGGGCAAGAATTGAAAAGAGAACACCATAGCTTTTCTTCTTGATCTCTTGATTTTCATCATTTTCTACCAACAATCTTGAGAGCAAGCAACCATGGAAATGAGTGGCTGTGCTCTTTTTGTGTCAAGATTAGAGGTAGTTGATCTATATAGTATGTATTTCTTTTAATCCATTTGTGTATGAACATGGTTGATGATTAATATAGTTGAATATCTTTGTTCTTCATCTTTATGCTTTGAGTTTTGCTTGGAAAAGAATACTTCAAAGTAGACTTAGGATATTCATCCTCTAATGAACAAATGCTAGGGATAGATTTGTGTGTTATTGTTTACAAAATATTGAGCTTAATGATTATCATGTCAATAGTTGTAGTGAGGAATCATACAAAGATTAACATGATAACATTCACAATCTTGGTGGGAAATCTACAAGATTGAGAGGATATGTATTTGTAGAAATCATCTACTATGTTCATCACTTGATTAATTGAATATGTATGAAAATAGATCAATGAAACTAATCTTGACATGCCTCTATATTTGAAAACAAACTCCAACTCTCTTGAATCCAAACCATAACTCTCTTTTAAAAACATTGATTTAGTTATTTGTTTGGAAACTCATGGTACTAGTAGAGTAGATAACAAACCCTTTGGTTACCTAATCTTAAAATACATTTTCCTATTAAAAGACTACAACATACACCAATCCCTGTGGAATCGATAATTAAAAATACTTGTTTGCGGAAAAATCCTACAACAAAATGGCGCCGTTGCCAGGGATTGGCGTTTGATGTTGTTAGTATAGCAATAGTTTTGTGTTTTAAGACTTTTCTACTAATCTCTCTTTGTCTCTTTTGTGTGGCTAGACTTTTTCAGGAATTAGTTTATGCGGGGAAGTATTTCGGCCGACCAACTCCTTTTCGATCCCGAAATTGAAAGGACTGCTAGAAGACTTAATAGTAGTGCTAAAAGAAGAAAAAGACAAGCTAGGCAAAGGCAAGAAAGAGGAGAAAGAGGAGAAGTATCTACTTCTTCAACACCACCCGTGTTTGGAGGAGTCACCACTATGGCGGAGAATCAACCACAACCACCACCACCACCACGGGGGGCCGTGTGTCAATAGCCCTCGTCACAATGCTCAATTTGCCCGACAAGCAAATGCAAGGGTCGCGGAAATGAAAACGGGCTTGCTTCAACTTCTCTATGCAAGTCATTTTCATGGTCATGGCCATGACCATGAAGATCCTTACACCCACCTTACTAAGTTCTATGAGATCGCGGGAGCGGCCGGGGCTCCGGAAGACCAAGAAGAACAATACTTTCAAAGGCTCTTCCCTCATTCTCTAGTGGGGAAGGCAAAAGATTGGTATCTAGACCAATTGCAAGAAACCATGACAAATTGGAACGTTTTGGAGGAAATGTTCCTTGAAAGATTTTTCCCTCAATCGCGTTTCATGGAGGCAAAGACCGTTATCTCGGTATTTTCACAAGGAGTAAACGAGCCTTTGAATCGGGCTTGGGAAAGGTACAAGTCTATGCTTAGGAAGTGTCCTAGCCACGGTTTTGACGAGCTTACACAAATTCATATTTTCCGAAATGGTCTCCAACCTCAACATAAATTGTTGTTGGATGCCACGGCGGGTTCTTTGATGGCAAAAACACCATATGAAGCAATTCAAATAATTGAGAAGATGGGGAGGAATGATCATAAAACTCAACATGATTAAGGAGGTGTACAAGTGAAAACGGGAGTTCTAGAAATTGATTCGAGTCACGAAGCACTTGTGGAGCAAAACAAATTATTTGCGAAACAAGTTGAAGAATTGACAAAACAAATGGCTAGACTCCCTCAACAAATCATGGAGTTACAAGGAACATCAAGTAAGCAAGCTCACCAAATAGCTTATTGTGAATTGTGTAAAGGAGATCATAAAACCGGATTTTGTCCCCCGAAAAATGAGGAAGCTAACTATATGGCCAACCAAGGGCAAGGATACCAACAACGAGCTCCTTACCCTTATCAAAATCAAGGCCAAGGTTACCAACAAAGGGGTAACCAAGGTTATCAAGGAGGGTGGAGACAAGACAATAATAATCAAGGAAGGCAAAATCCATATCAAACTCAAAATCAAAATCAAGCTCAACCGCAAAATCAACCTCAAAATCAAGTGAGATCTTCCAACATTCAAGACACTCTAGCTCAATTTATGCAAGCTTCTATGGCTAATCAAAAGAGCACGGAGGTATCTATCAAGAATTTGGAAACTCAAGTGGGGCAACTAGCTAAGCAACTTTCCGAAAAAAAGGCTTCGACCTCATTTTCTCCAACTACTCAAGCAAACCCGAAGGAGTATTGCAAAGCAATTTTCACTATAAATAAAAATGAGATGACGGATTGTGAAAGCGATGAAGATGTAGAGGAGGATGAATCGGAAGTTTCAATTGAAAATGAAAAGGAGAATGGTGTAGTTGAAAAGGAGAAAGTAGAGGAGAAGAAGAAGAAAAGGAAAAAGGAAAAAGAGAAGGAAGTTACTTATCCATTGAGAAGCCTACCATACCCTCACCTTCCCTCTAAAAAAATTGATTATGTTGATGTGGAGGATAATTTAGTTGAAAATGATGTAGTAGTTGAAAGAAACAATGAAGATGTAGAGGAGGATGAGTCGGAAGATTTAGTTGAAAATAAGAGCAATGACGTTGTAGGGGAGGCAAACTTAGTTGAAAAGGGGAAAGAAAATGGTAAATAAAGGAAAAGAATAGAGAAAAGAAAAATACAAAAGAAGAAAAAATTTGTATATGAAAAAAAGAAAACAAAAGAAAAGAAAAAAGAGGATCATTGTGTGAAAAAGAAAAAGAGGTTGTGAATAATAAGAAGGGAATGAGAATTAGTGTTGAAATGCTCTTCATATCCTTTGACCCGATTCGTTTCAATGGATTTGTACTTAAATATCCCTTTTTTCTAACCTAAGCCAAGTTACAACCTTGAAAGTCCTTAGTGATCTTTGTTTCCATTTTGTCATTTAACTTATTTCGATGAATGCATGAATTGTTCTGGATGTGCATGACTATTAGTGAGAGTGTTTAGTCCTTTGTGAATATGCATTTTGTTCTTCATGAATTTTGAAGAAGTGATTAGGTGATTCAAGTGTGAACATATCTTTTATTTTGTTACATGTGTTGATATATTGTGTTTAGAACTTAATTCATAGTCATGTTGTGTTTCGAAGAAGCGATCGATGTGTGCTTTTGCCGGGTATGTCGAGTTTGAACCATTATTCTTGTGTGAGTTTGCATGCTTGCATTTTGTTTCTTCTAGATTTGTGTGATTATTGACTTTTGTTTGGGGACAAACAAAGAAGTAAGTTGGGGAGAGTTGTTAAGGACCAAATTGTAGTTATTTTGTACATGATTTTGTGGTCATTAACAATATCTTTTTAAGTAATTAGTATTATTTATTCTAGTATTTTGGTTTAAGTAAGTTTTTATTTAGTTTTAGTTCATAATATATTATTTAACTTATTTTACTTTCAATTGTAGGATTTTATTGACTAATTCTCCCAAGCTTGGATTCAAGGACACTTGAAGAGCTTTAGGGATGATTCTTTTTGAAGATATTTTTGGATGAAGGAAGCATGCTACAGGTCGCGCTCAGCGCGGTGCCAGCATGAGCGCGCTCAGCGCGATTAACCGGGCTTAGCGCGGTCTGCGAAAATCAGAAAAAGGACAGACCCATGCTTTCACCTTTTGGCCACCAACCCATCACTTCCAGCTGACTTTTTGGCTTGAAAAGGAAGAAAGCAACACTTCATCATAATTATCTTTTCATCTTTGAAAATCTAGGGCAAGAATTGAAAAGAGAACACCATAGCTTTTCTTCTTGATCTCTTGATTTTCATCATTTTATACCAACAATCTTGAGAGCAAGCAACCATGGAAATGAGTGGCTAAGCTCTTTTTGTGTCAAGATTAGAGGTAGTTGATCTATATAGTATGTATTTCTTTTAATCCATTTGTGTATGAACATGGTTGATGATTAATATAGTTGAATATCTTTGTTCTTCATCTTTATGCTTTGAGTTTTGCTTGGAAAAGAATACTTCAAAGTAGACTTAGGATATTCATCCTCTAATGAACAAATGCTAGGGATAGATTTGTGTGTTAGTGTTTACAAAATATTGAGCTTAATGATTATCATGTCAATAGTTGTAGTGAGGAATCATATAAAGATTAACATGATAACATTCACAATCTTGGTGGAAAATCTACAAGATTGAGAGGATATGTATTTGTAGAAATCATGTACTATGTTCATCACTTGATTAATTGAATATGTATGAAAATAGATCAATGAAACTAATCTTGACATGCCTCTATATTTGAAAACAAACTCCAACTCTCTTGAATCCAAACCATAACTCTCTTTTAAAAACATTGATTTAGTTATTTGTTTGGAAACTCATGGTACTAGTAGAGTAGATAACAAACCCTTTGGTTACCTAATCTTAAAATACATTTTCCTATTAAAAGACTACAACATACACCAATCCCTGTGGAATCGATAATTAAAAATACTTGTTTGCGGAAATATCCTACAACAAAATGGCGCCGTTGCCGGGGATTGGCGTTTGATGTTGTTAGTATAGCAATAGTTTTGTGTTTTAAGACTTTTCTACTAATCTCTCTTTGTCTCTTTTGTGTGGCTAGACTTTTTCAGGAATTAGTTTATGCGGGGAAGTATTTCGGCCGACCAACTCCTTTTCGATCCCGAAATTGAAAGGACTGCTAGAAGACTTAATAGTAGTGCTAAAAGAAGAAAAAGACAAGCTAGGCAAAGGCAAGAAAGAGGAGAAAGAGGAGAAGTATCTACTTCTTCAACACCACCCGTGTTTGGAGGAGTCACCACTATGGCGGAGAATCAACCACAACCACCACCACCACCACGGGGGCCGTGTGTCAATAGCCCTCGTCACAATGCTCAATTTGCCCGACAAGCAAATGCAAGGGTCGCGGAAATGAAAACGGGCTTGCTTCAACTTCTCTATGCAAGTCATTTTCATGGTCATGGCCATGACCATGAAGATCCTTACACCCACCTTACTAAGTTCTATGAGATCGCGGGAGCGGCCGGGGCTCCGGAAGACCAAGAAGAACAATACTTTCAAAGGCTCTTCCCTCATTCTCTAGTGGGGAAGGCAAAAGATTGGTATCTAGACCAATTGCAAGAAACCATGACAAATTGGAACGTTTTGGAGGAAATGTTCCTTGAAAGATTTTTCCCCTCAATCGCGTTTCATGGAGGCAAAGACCGTTATCTCGGTATTTTCACAAGGAGTAAACGAGCCTTTGAATCGGGCTTGGGAAAGGTACAAGTCTATGCTTAGGAAGTGTCCTAGCCACGGTTTTGACGAGCTTACACAAATTCATATTTTCCGAAATGGTCTCCAACCTCAACATAAATTGTTGTTGGATGCCACGGCGGGTTCTTTGATGGCAAAAACACCATATGAAGCAATTCAAATAATTGAGAAGATGGGGAGGAATGATCATAAAACTCAACATGATTAAGGAGGTGTACAAGTGAAAACGGGAGTTCTAGAAATTGATTCGAGTCACGAAGCACTTGTGGAGCAAAACAAATTATTTGCGAAACAAGTTGAAGAATTGACAAAACAAATGGCTAGACTCCCTCAACAAATCATGGAGTTACAAGGAACATCAAGTAAGCAAGCTCACCAAATAGCTTATTGTGAATTGTGTAAAGGAGATCATAAAACCGGATTTTGTCCCCCGGAAAATGAGGAAGCTAACTATATGGCCAACCAAGGGCAAGGATACCAACAACGAGCTCCTTACCCTTATCAAAATCAAGGCCAAGGTTACCAACAAAGGGGTAACCAAGGTTATCAAGGAGGGTGGAGACAAGACAATAATAATCAAGGAAGGCAAAATCCATATCAAACTCAAAATCAAAATCAAGCTCAACCGCAAAATCAACCTCAAAATCAAGTGAGATCTTCCAACATTCAAGACACTCTAGCTCAATTTATGCAAGCTTCTATGGCTAATCAAAAGAGCACGGAGGTATCTATCAAGAATTTGGAAACTCAAGTGGGGCAACTAGCTAAGCAACTTTCCGAAAAAAAGGCTTCGACCTCATTTTCTCCAACTACTCAAGCAAACCCGAAGGAGTATTGCAAAGCAATTTTCACTATAAATAAAAATGAGATGACGGATTGTGAAAGCGATGAAGATGTAGAGGAGGATGAATCGGAAGTTTCAATTGAAAATGAAAAGGAGAATGGTGTAGTTGAAAAGGAGAAAGTAGAGGAGAAGAAGAAGAAAAGGAAAAAGGAAAAAGAGAAGGAAGTTACTTATCCATTGAGAAGCCTACCATACCCTCACCTTCCCTCTAAAAAAATTGATTATGTTGATGTGGAGGATAATTTAGTTGAAAATGATGTAGTAGTTGAAAGAAACAATGAAGATGTAGAGGAGGATGAGTCGGAAGATTTAGTTGAAAATAAGAGCAATGACGTTGTAGGGGAGGCAAACTTAGTTGAAAAGGGGAAAGAAAATGGTAAATAAAGGAAAAGAATAGAGAAAAGAAAAATACAAAAGAAGAAAAAATTTGTATATGAAAAAAAGAAAACAAAAGAAAAGAAAAAAGAGGATCATTGTGTGAAAAAGAAAAAGAGGTTGTGAATAATAAGAAGGGAATGAGAATTAGTGTTGAAATGCTCTTCATATCCTTTGACCCGATTCGTTTCAATGGATTTGTACTTAAATATCCCTTTTTTCTAACCTAAGCCAAGTTACAACCTTGAAAGTCCTTAGTGATCTTTGTTTCCATTTTGTCATTTAACTTATTTCGATGAATGCATGAATTGTTCTGGATGTGCATGACTATTAGTGAGAGTGTTTAGTCCTTTGTGAATATGCATTTTGTTCTTCATGAATTTTGAAGAAGTGATTAGGTGATTCAAGTGTGAACATATCTTTTATTTTGTTACATGTGTTGATATATTGTGTTTAGAACTTAATTCATAGTCATGTTGTGTTTCGAAGAAGCGATCGATGTGTGCTTTTGCCGGGTATGTCGAGTTTGAACCATTATTCTTGTGTGAGTTTGCATGCTTGCATTTTGTTTCTTCTAGATTTGTGTGATTATTGACTTTTGTTTGGGGACAAACAAAGAAGTAAGTTGGGGAGAGTTGTTAAGGACCAAATTGTAGTTATTTTGTACATGATTTTGTGGTCATTAACAATATCTTTTTAAGTAATTAGTATTATTTATTCTAGTATTTTGGTTTAAGTAAGTTTTTATTTAGTTGTAGTTCATAATATATTATTTAACTTATTTTACTTTCAATTGTAAGATTTTATTGATTAATTCTCCCAAGCTTGGATTCAAGGACACTTGAAGAGCTTTAGGGATGATTCTTTTTGAAGATATTTTTGGATGAAGGAAGCATGCTACAGGTCACGCTCAGCGCGGTGCCAGCATGAGCGTGCTCAGCGCGATTAACCGGGCTTAGCGCGGTCTGCAAAAATCAGAAATAGGACAGACCCATGCTTTCACCTTTTGGCCACCAACCCATCACTTCCAGCTGACTTTTTGGCTTGAAAAGGAAGAAAGCAACACTTCATCATAATTATCTTTTCATCTTTGAAAACCTAGGGCAAGAATTGAAAAGAGAACACCATAGCTTTTCTTCTTGATCTCTTGATTTTCATCATTTTCTACCAACAATCTTGAGAGCAAGCAACCATGGAAATGAGTGGCTGTGCTCTTTTTGTGTCAAGATTAGAGGTAGTTGATCTATATAGTATGTATTTCTTTTAATCCATTTGTGTATGAACATGGTTGATGATTAATATAGTTGAATATCTTTGTTCTTCATCTTTATGCTTTGAGTTTTGCTTGGAAAAGAATACTTCAAAGTAGACTTAGGATATTCATCCTCTAATGAACAAATGCTAGGGATAGATTTGTGTGTTAGTGTTTACAAAATATTGAGCTTAATGATTATCATGTCAATAGTTGTAGTGAGGAATCATATAAAGATTAACATGATAACATTCACAATCTTGGTGGAAAATCTACAAGATTGAGAGGATATGTATTTGTAGAAATCATGTACTATGTTCATCACTTGATTAATTGAATATGTATGAAAATAGATCAATGAAACTAATCTTGACATGCCTCTATATTTGAAAACAAACTCCAACTCTCTTGAATCCAAACCATAACTCTCTTTTAGAAACATTGATTTAGTTATTTGTTTGGAAACACATGGTACTAGTAGAGTAGATAACAAACCCTTTGGTTACCTAATCTTAAAATACACTTTCCTATTGAAAGACTACAACATACACCAATCCCTGTGGAATCGATAATTAAAAATACTTGTTTGCGGAAAAATCCTACAACAAAATGGCGCCGTTGCCAGGGATTGGCGTTTGATGTTGTTAGTATAGCAATAGTTTTGTGTTTTAAGACTTTTCTACTAATCTCTCTTTGTCTCTTTTGTGTGGCTAGACTTTTTCAGGAATTAGTTTATGCGGGGAAGTATTTCGGCCGACCAACTCCTTTTCGATCCCGAAATTGAAAGGACTGCTAGAAGACTTAATAGTAGTGCTAAAAGAAGAAAAAGACAAGCTAGGCAAAGGCAAGAAAGAGGAGAAAGAGGAGAAGTATCTACTTCTTCAACACCACCCGTGTTTGGAGGAGTCACCACTATGGCGGAGAATCAACCACAACCACCACCACCACCACGGGGGCCGTGTGTCAATAGCCCTCGTCACAATGCTCAATTTGCCCGACAAGCAAATGCAAGGGTCGCGGAAATGAAAACGGGCTTGCTTCAACTTCTCTATGCAAGTCATTTTCATGGTCATGGCCATGACCATGAAGATCCTTACACCCACCTTACTAAGTTCTATGAGATCGCGGGAGCGGCCGGGGCTCCGGAAGACCAAGAAGAACAATACTTTCAAAGGCTCTTCCCTCATTCTCTAGTGGGGAAGGCAAAAGATTGGTATCTAGACCAATTGCAAGAAACCATGACAAATTGGAACGTTTTGGAGGAAATGTTCCTTGAAAGATTTTTCCCTCAATCGCGTTTCATGGAGGCAAAGACCGTTATCTCGGTATTTTCACAAGGAGTAAACGAGCCTTTGAATCGGGCTTGGGAAAGGTACAAGTCTATGCTTAGGAAGTGTCCTAGCCACGGTTTTGACGAGCTTACACAAATTCATATTTTCCGAAATGGTCTCCAACCTCAACATAAATTGTTGTTGGATGCCACGGCGGGTTCTTTGATGGCAAAAACACCATATGAAGCAATTCAAATAATTGAGAAGATGGGGAGGAATGATCATAAAACTCAACATGATTAAGGAGGTGTACAAGTGAAAACGGGAGTTCTAGAAATTGATTCGAGTCACGAAGCACTTGTGGAGCAAAACAAATTATTTGCGAAACAAGTTGAAGAATTGACAAAACAAATGGCTAGACTCCCTCAACAAATCATGGAGTTACAAGGAACATCAAGTAAGCAAGCTCACCAAATAGCTTATTGTGAATTGTGTAAAGGAGATCATAAAACCGGATTTTGTCCCCCGAAAAATGAGGAAGCTAACTATATGGCCAACCAAGGGCAAGGATACCAACAACGAGCTCCTTACCCTTATCAAAATCAAGGCCAAGGTTACCAACAAAGGGGTAACCAAGGTTATCAAGGAGGGTGGAGACAAGACAATAATAATCAAGGAAGGCAAAATCCATATCAAACTCAAAATCAAAATCAAGCTCAACCGCAAAATCAACCTCAAAATCAAGTGAGATCTTCCAACATTCAAGACACTCTAGCTCAATTTATGCAAGCTTCTATGGCTAATCAAAAGAGCACGGAGGTATCTATCAAGAATTTGGAAACTCAAGTGGGGCAACTAGCTAAGCAACTTTCCGAAAAAAAGGCTTCGACCTCATTTTCTCCAACTACTCAAGCAAACCCGAAGGAGTATTGCAAAGCAATTTTCACTATAAATAAAAATGAGATGACGGATTGTGAAAGCGATGAAGATGTAGAGGAGGATGAATCGGAAGTTTCAATTGAAAATGAAAAGGAGAATGGTGTAGTTGAAAAGGAGAAAGTAGAGGAGAAGAAGAAGAAAAGGAAAAAGGAAAAAGAGAAGGAAGTTACTTATCCATTGAGAAGCCTACCATACCCTCACCTTCCCTCTAAAAAAATTGATTATGTTGATGTGGAGGATAATTTAGTTGAAAATGATGTAGTAGTTGAAAGAAACAATGAAGATGTAGAGGAGGATGAGTCGGAAGATTTAGTTGAAAATAAGAGCAATGACGTTGTAGGGGAGGCAAACTTAGTTGAAAAGGGGAAAGAAAATGGTAAATAAAGGAAAAGAATAGAGAAAAGAAAAATACAAAAGAAGAAAAAATTTGTATATGAAAAAAAGAAAACAAAAGAAAAGAAAAAAGAGGATCATTGTGTGAAAAAGAAAAAGAGGTTGTGAATAATAAGAAGGGAATGAGAATTAGTGTTGAAATGCTCTTCATATCCTTTGACCCGATTCGTTTCAATGGATTTGTACTTAAATATCCCTTTTTTCTAACCTAAGCCAAGTTACAACCTTGAAAGTCCTTAGTGATCTTTGTTTCCATTTTGTCATTTAACTTATTTCGATGAATGCATGAATTGTTCTGGATGTGCATGACTATTAGTGAGAGTGTTTAGTCCTTTGTGAATATGCATTTTGTTCTTCATGAATTTTGAAGAAGTGATTAGGTGATTCAAGTGTGAACATATCTTTTATTTTGTTACATGTGTTGATATATTGTGTTTAGAACTTAATTCATAGTCATGTTGTGTTTCGAAGAAGCGATCGATGTGTGCTTTTGCCGGGTATGTCGAGTTTGAACCATTATTCTTGTGTGAGTTTGCATGCTTGCATTTTGTTTCTTCTAGATTTGTGTGATTATTGACTTTTGTTTGGGGACAAACAAAGAAGTAAGTTGGGGAGAGTTGTTAAGGACCAAATTGTAGTTATTTTGTACATGATTTTGTGGTCATTAACAATATCTTTTTAAGTAATTAGTATTATTTATTCTAGTATTTTGGTTTAAGTAAGTTTTTATTTAGTTTTAGTTCATAATATATTATTTAACTTATTTTACTTTCAATTGTAGGATTTTATTGACTAATTCTCCCAAGCTTGGATTCAAGGACACTTGAAGAGCTTTAGGGATGATTCTTTTTGAAGATATTTTTGGATGAAGGAAGCATGCTACAGGTCACGCTCAGCGCGGTGCCAGCATGAGCGTGCTCAGCGCGATTAACCGGGCTTAGCGCGGTCTGCAAAAATCAGAAATAGGACAGACCCATGCTTTCACCTTTTGGCCACCAACCCATCACTTCCAGCTGACTTTTTGGCTTGAAAAGGAAGAAAGCAACACTTCATCATAATTATCTTTTCATCTTTGAAAATCTAGGGCAAGAATTGAAAAGAGAACACCATAGCTTTTCTTCTTGATCTCTTGATTTTCATCATTTTCTACCAACAATCTTGAGAGCAAGCAACCATGGAAATGAGTGGCTGTGCTCTTTTTGTGTCAAGATTAGAGGTAGTTGATCTATATAGTATGTATTTCTTTTAATCCATTTGTGTATGAACATGGTTGATGATTAATATAGTTGAATATCTTTGTTCTTCATCTTTATGCTTTGAGTTTTGCTTGGAAAAGAATACTTCAAAGTAGACTTAGGATATTCATCCTCTAATGAACAAATGCTAGGGATAGATTTGTGTGTTAGTGTTTACAAAATATTGAGCTTAATGATTATCATGTCAATAGTTGTAGTGAGGAATCATATAAAGATTAACATGATAACATTCACAATCTTGGTGGAAAATCTACAAGATTGAGAGGATATGTATTTGTAGAAATCATGTACTATGTTCATCACTTGATTAATTGAATATGTATGAAAATAGATCAATGAAACTAATCTTGACATGCCTCTATATTTGAAAACAAACTCCAACTCTCTTGAATCCAAACCATAACTCTCTTTTAGAAACATTGATTTAGTTATTTGTTTGGAAACACATGGTACTAGTAGAGTAGATAACAAACCCTTTGGTTACCTAATCTTAAAATACACTTTCCTATTGAAAGACTACAACATACACCAATCCCTGTGGAATCGATAATTAAAAATACTTGTTTGCGGAAAAATCCTACAATAAGAGATCAGTCTGAAGGACAACATGGACATAGTTTGGGATCTCAAGTAGAGGAGACCTTTCTTTTTAAAAGAGTTACTGAAGATTGAAAATTTTCTCTCTTGGCTCTGAGACGTTATTTTCTCTCAAGATATATAAGTGAATTTGGAAGCATACAATAAAAGGTTTTTTTACTTTTTCCTATGCTTATCATATTAATTTTGTTAGTTTTATGTCATGTCTTTCTGCCTAGAGTTGCACCCCCAACATTTTCCCTCTTACCTTTGACCCTTTTTTTCTTATGCATTTCATCATCATACACATTCATTCTCATACACTCATTCTTATCATTTGGTTCTACAGTTAGGGGATCTAGGTATCTTGTGATTTGGGTTTCCCCCATTCAAAGAGGATCATAATCATGGTTATAATTTCAATTCTCAAGTTCATCATTCATTTCAAGGCTTCTCATGCTCATCTCAAGCAAGTGTTTCACAATGGTTTGAGACTTCTATATCAAATAAAGCCTAATTCTTTTGTTACTTTTTCAAGCAGTAAAGTGTGGAGTTAGGGTTGTGAGGTATGGTTATTGAGGATCTCTTCTTCATAAATATCCAAGGATATTCTCTTCTTCTTAACATCAAGTTTCAAGTTTTTCGTCTCCAAGGATTACATGATTAGGGTTTCGATCTTTGTGCTTCAACTGAGGTTCATCGGATTTTCATTTCAAGGCTATGTTGGTAATACTTCTTCCATATTTCCATATTAATTAACAAGGAGTTCCTCGAGGGTATGAGCTTTGTGTGGGGTCATGGATTTTCCAATTAAGATGTTTGGTGGTTTGAATTTATAAACTTTTGGCCATGGCATAAGATATGAATGTGTGGGTTCATTCTTGATCAAGGCTATCTTTGTTCTCATCATTGTGCTTTTTTGTTTGCAATACAAGGTGAACTGAATTGATCTAGGGGGATCATTGAGGTTGCAAGTTGATTTGAATTTGTTCGTTAAGATTTACAGTGGATTTGAGTTCAAAGATAATCAAAGTGAATTGAAATTTTTTAAGCATTGGTGTGGCTTTCTTGGTATTCAAATTACAAGATTAAAGCATTCATCATGATCATTCATCACCCATTATTCAAGTTCATTCAAGTTAAAGAATGATTCATAGTCTTATTCAAGTGTATTCATGTGCAATTTTACTTCAAGCAAGATTTGTCCATCAACGGTTTTCACCATGACATGGATCAAGCACTATTCTAGTACTAAATTCTTTGCAAGTAAACATTCAAAAATGAAAAGTAACTATCTCAAAATCATTTGTTCTGATTAAAAGTTTTGGTTGTGGAGATTTGGACAAGAAGCATGTTTCATTTAAAGTTCACAAAGTCTAAGAGATTATAACATTTAATCAAGATCCAAGTGCATTTCAAGCATAATCAAAGTCACTACAAATTCAAGTTGTTCTATAATGTTTCAAGTCATTACACCAGTACTATTTATTCCATCAAAATTATACAAGAAAAATTCCTATATGACTACAAATATTGAGCCTATTCTTGAAGTTGTTTAAAACCGAGTCCATACAAACCATGATAAAACAGCCTTGCACTCAATCTTAAACGTAGCCCTATCCAAGTAAACAAAGAAAGCCACAAAAAAAAAAATAAACTAGCAGCCTTACATAACATAAATCGTGCCCTATTAAAGGAACTCGCCAAAAGGACATAAATCAAATATTGGAATGCTAAAAAATATGGTGGGGTTGTGTTGTTGAACCAGGCCATGCGTACTTCACATTAGCCTGACCAATAAATTGTTTTTTTTTACACTTGATGCTTGCACAAAAAAGGCTGATTATGGATTGGACTTTAAGTTATTCTCATATACCACCTGGATTAATATACACTTCTGGTTGTTTAGAGTTTTAACATTTTTTCTTTCTTCGTGAGTTTTCTCTTTCACATTTTGATGATGAAAATGATACAAAATAATAATAGAATATTCTAGAAATGTTTTAGGATTTCTATAAAATTTATTTAAAGTTATCAATTATTCTTCTCATGTTAATGATCATCTTGGTTGTTACTCTCTTGCCATGATTTCATGATAGAAGGTTGATTTGTGATATTAAGCGTGAGGATAAATTTTGTTGATCATTAGTGAAGCTTCTGACATATTTCCTGATCTATTTTGCGCGTGTTGAAGAGGTAACAGACCATCTCCGTTAGGTATCGCTTGAATCTCTGTCACACATCATGCTAGACTTTTATTGATTGCTAGAAGCATATAGTGTACCTGCATCTGAATTCCTAGCTCGAAGTAGACAATGTTTTTATGATGTGCACTTGAGAAATATTTTGGATGTTGCAATTGATTGATGATTGTTTAATTGTTGACCTACTCTTTGAGCTAGTTTTTTGTGAGGTCTTAATACCTTGAGACATTGTTTGATTTGAACACTTTTCTAGGAGCTTCTTGCGTGCCTTGAGTCTTATTAGATTTAGGTGATGTGGTGTCTTGAGTTTTGTTAGGCTTAGGAAATGCTTGTCTTGAGTTCTTGGTTAATTGTTTAAGATGTTTGTAGGTGGTTACCTATAATTTAAATTTAGCTACTTATCTCGGATCGTGGTCAAGTGCTTGAGATGTTTATGGGTGTTTACCTCTAATATGATTTATCATCTTATCTTGAGTCTTGGTTAAGTGTTTGAGATTTGTTTCAGTGTTTACATTGACACATATTTACTTATTTGTTGATGATATGAAACATGTTTAGAGGTTAGCTTTATTTTCTTGCTATTTGTTGATAATTATTTATAATTGTTGATCCTACTTGCTAGTTTGAGGTTAGCTTTGTTTTGAACCCAATAAATGTTAAGGTCAACAACTAAGATATATTGGTATTACCTTCTTGAAAGTCTTGTTAATTGTTCAATACTTGTTTAAGTGTTACTCTTGTGTTATGTTTTGGTCACATGTCTACTTTATATTTCTTTGAGTACTCTTTTGAGTTTCTTTGATGCTTGGATAAGTGTTCTTTTTATGACATGTCTTGACCTTTTATATTTTTGGTTCCTTGATGCTTACCTAAGTGTTTAGACTTGACATTTTGTTACCTAATTGCTTATTTAAGCATGCTTTGTTTACCATGCAATTACTTGAAGCCTTTCTTGTTTAAGTTTGGTTTTGTCTCGAGTCTTGTTAGACTTAGGATGGGGTTTTTTCTGAAGTTGTACTTGGTGAAATGTGACTTTGTCTTGAGTTTTTTCCCACTTGAAATGTTACTTTTGGTTGTCACCTTTACACTTTAATGTGTTTGTTTTCATACTTGCTTGTACTAACATGTTCCCTTAGAAGTTTGATTCCATCTTTTCTTATATGTGAATTGAATAGACTTTAGGTTCTAAACCAAACATGCTAATATTAGGTAAAAATTCCCTTAATCCTTTCCCTTAGGACCATGATGCATGATAACTTCTATGTAGTTTCCCTTTTGATATCCTAACTTCAGGTCCATATTGCATGACAACATTAGGACTTGAGTTTCCCTTTTAGATTTTGTTTCCCCTTTTGCATCTTTAAGTCAAAAACTTCTTTTTCTTATCAAAATTCAAAAGCATCTAATTTTACTTTAACATATTCAAAAGTAAAATAGAAGCACTCCAATACCCTTTGTCTAAGGGAGCTACTTGATGTATTCGTCTACCAAAAAGACTAAACCAATTCAAATTATTTTGCCTTAGGACTTTTCTTTTGAAAACCTTTTTAGGTAAGAACATGTTAATTCCTTTCTATGAATAATGCGTGAGTCAACAAAGGTAGAGAGGAAGTAGAATGTGAAATTAACATCGCTCACAAAAACGCAAAATAAATCAAAATTTTCGAGAAGAACTATGGTGCTCTGATTCCTTCACGGGCTATGTGGGCATGAGGTTGTAAAACCTAGGCGAGCGCAGTAGTAAAAAAATTTATTTTGTTTGTTAACAATTCATTCATGAATTCCCTTAGATTGTAAGCTTTGGATATAAACACACACTTTGATTAGAACAACAAGAATGGATCATGTTGAGTACAACGAATATGAGGGGTGCTAATACCTTCCCCTTGCATAATTGACTCCCGTACCCTTTCTCTTGGTCGCGAGACCTTGGTGATTTCCTTTCTCAGGTTTACTCGATGTTTTCCTTTCCCTCTTTTATTAAAAATAACATTCGATCGCGGTTTCATTGTGTTTCAAAAATTTTTATGTTGGCGATAACTAGCAACTTCATCGGGGAATCTTTTTGTTTACTGGGAAACTTGGTAAACAACCGCTAATCTTCCAAATCAAATAGTTTTGGTAACTTATAGGATCGACTAGATTGATTCTAGGACATGTGTCTAAGTATTTGGTATTAAACTTGTCTTAGGATTCTTGTTTGACATTCTTTTTTCCTATAATACTAAAAATCTTAAAGATTACTGATTGAAGCAACTTTAGTTAAAGGGATTTAAATGTTTAAAGTAAACATTTCGACTGGAAACTTAAAGAATTGCAAAAGGATACGTAAAACAATACAGAGAATATAAATGACTGAAAAGATAAATATTTTTACTGGAAAGTAAAAAAAGTGTTTAAAAAGACGTTGTATTTGATAAATTAAATGCTTCAAAATTAAACAATGGTGTTGCTTATAAGTACATTTCTCTGTAACTCTTTTCTCTAACACTTGATACTTTGAGTATTTCGAGTGATTTGTACAAAATAAACACTTCGAAATCCTAACACTAAGACCTCTATTTATATTAATTTGACCCTAACGGTCCTATCTTAGGAAGACGCCGCATTCGAAGATTGCATTTTTTTTAGAATTCTCTGACTTCCACACGTCCTCCATGAGTAACGTCTTGATTTGAATTCGAATCTTATCTCGTTATGAACATCGATACTTAAGCATATTCAAATTCGAATCCTCCAACGAATAATTTCCAATCTAAAACCTTCTTTCTTTTGACCGAAGTGAGTAGTTTGGGCTTCCTTAACCTTATTCGAACAAAAGCCCAAAAATAATGAATCTTTGCTCTTCAATTTAACTGATGTCAAAATCTCTAGCCAACAAATTGCCCCTCAAAAATGTGTATTTCGTTACATAGAGAAATATTCATTTTTGAATTATATACTTGATTTCGACAATCCCAAGGCTCATAATAACCTTTCACTGTTATGACATCACAAATATCAACTACTTTCTTTAAACATCTTCTCAAACGTGCACACAATAGTTTTTGTAATCATTATTGTTCAAAAAATCAGTTTCAAAGATACTTCAAAAAGTAACCTCTTTTTCTTCCAATAACATAAACACATGTGTCCCACTACCTTTTTAGCTGAGAAAACTTTCCTAATGCCACCCCATTATAAATACCTCACTTCTTCATTGTTTCAAAATTTTAGCTTCTTCAAACTCTGGTTTTTTTCATTTGTTAACAAAGAAAAACCCAATTCCTCTTCTTCAAAAATCTTCTTCTTAAACAATGCCAAACATTCAAAAGTAGTCATTGTCATGGAACAAGAAAGTTGGGACCTCAAAAGCTTCTACTTCACAAATAGATCTCACCAGTCAACTCATGGTATCCGGGAATCAAGAATTCATCACTACTCCAAAGTTTACACCATAGGAAAAAGCCCATTGACGCTTCCCATATACTTATTCCAACTTCTGTATCTAGTAAAACCCTAGGTTTCATGGACCTTTGATTTCTGCTGAGAATGTAAACAATTTTGATGGACTTTATTCCTGTTTACCACGAAACAAAACAATAGCCAATAAAACTAGGCTACCCGAGAAAAAAGATGATGATTCTGCCGTAAAACCTACTAAAATCTCAAAAGAAAAAACTTATGAAGAGACCTCTGTAATTCCTAAGGCTAAGACAAAAATCTTCCAATTTGATTCCATAAATGAAAATTTTAAACCTTTTCGATCCTGCCCCTTATTAGATAGAACATATTTGGCCTGGCTTACTAAGGTAGAGAAGAAGAAATCCCAAGAGTGGAAAGATCTAGGCATTTTTGACCTAGTTTAGATGTCAAAACTCGACTTTAGCTATAGCCAACCCTTACTCCTCGCGTCTCTTTATTTCTAGGACGCCACCTATAACACTTTCCATCTCCCTTATGGGATGATGACTCCCACTCTCTTCGATGTCGTTGGAATCATTGGGCTTCCTCCTACTGGAGAAGCTTTAGATCCTAATGAAGATGCAGATAACACCATTAGTTTTGATGTTAAAAATGCTAGTTTTTCCATATACATCTTTCTCAGTCCTCTTATTAGTTGAATCAACCTTCGTTTCTTGAGGAGTTTTCTTCAGGGATGATGTTACAACATCAGTCGTGACTTCATCAAGAAAAGTTTCTTTTTCAAGATTCTCTTGAGGAGTCTCTTCTTCCCTCATGGATGATTCATTGTGATCTTTTGGAGCATCTTCACCAGGCATTTGGGCAAGAGGGATTGTGATCCCTTCAACAGGTAGACCCACACTTAAGGTATCAGCAACTAACCTTCTTATTACCCTGTCTACATCAGCAGCATTTTGAATATCATCATCAGTGGGTTCAGATACATTACCTCCAACTAAGATAGGAATTTTCCTTGGTTGTCTTGCATGACGGGTGCGAAGGTTTGTTGGTCTAGCATCCGAACAAGGAATCATGGAAAGTGGAACGATGTTTGGGCTTCTTCAGTTGGAATATTTTCGTCTTTGTTGCTTGATCCTGGTGTAGTGTGTTGAGACATCTTGATGATCAAGTGTGAATGATTGATTTTCTGAGGATTGAAGGTGGAGACTGTTGTAGGGTAAGTTTACAAACAAGTATTTTTAATTATCGATTCCACAGGGATTGGTGTTATATCTTAGTCTTTCAATAGTAAAGCATATTTTAAGATTTAAGTAACCAAAGGGTTTGTTTTCTAAGCTACTAGTATCATGAATTTCAAGCAAACAACTAAAATGTTCTTTTCAAATAAGAGTTATGGTTTGGATTCAAGAGAGTTAGAGTTTGTTTTTAATTGATGGAAGCATGTCAAGATTAGTTTCATTAACCTAATTTCATATGTATTCTATTGACCAAGTGATGAACTAGTTTGATGATTGCTATAAATACATATCCTCTCAATCTTGTTGATTTCTCACCAAGATTGTGAGTTTTATCATGTTAATCCTTGAATGATTTCTCACCACAACTATTGACATGATAAACATGAAGCTCAATACTTGTAAACACTAACTCACAAATCTATTCATAGCATTTGTTCATTAGTGGATGAATATCCTAGGTCTACTTTGAAGCATCCTTTTTTCAAACAAGATTCAAAGCATAAAAAGATAGAAGAACAAAGATATTCAACATATATTAATCATCAACCATGTTCATACACAAATGGATTAAAATAAATACATACTAGTTAGATCAACTACCTCTAATCTTGACACAAAAAGAACTTAGCCACTCATTTTCATGGTTGCTTTGCTCACAAGATTGTTGGAGAAGATGATGAACATGGAAGAAAATCAAGAAGAACTATGTTTTTCTTTTCTAATTCTATGCCCTAAATTACAACAATGATGATCTATGATGAAGAAGTGATGTTTCCTTTTCTAACACACCAAAAGCCAGCTGGAAATTAGGGAGTTGGTGGCCAAAAAGGTGAAAGCATGGGTCTGTCCTTTTTCTGATTTTCGCAGACCGCGCTAAGCGCACTCATGCTGCAACCGCGCTGAGCGCGACCTGTGAAGCATGCTTCTTCTTCCAAAAATTCCTTCAAAAAGAATCATCCCAAGAGCTCTTCAAGTGTCCTTGAATCCAAGCTTGAGGGAATCAATATTAAAAATCTACAATTCAAATGTAAACTAAGTTAAATAATATATTATAAACAAAAACTAAATAGAAACATAATTAAACCAAAATACTATAATAAATACTACTAGTTAATTAAAAGGCATTGTTAAGGACCACAAAATCATGTACAAAGTAGCTACAATTTGGTCCTTGACAGAGACTTTGGAGTATGCAGAAGTAGTGTAGCGTGAGGTGAAACTGTGAGATATTTGAACTTGGGTTGGCCCTTTTATATGTTACGCCTTATATTGTAATATCGTTGATTGATATTTTTAAAAATTAGGCCACTTAATGACATTCCCACATGCTTTTAATTGCTATAATTTTTTTGCAAATAGACCCCTTGCTCACTTCTTGAGCATTCATATATATTTCATCCTCTTGAATAACCATTGACGAGCTTTAGTTCAGAGAATTTTTGAACTAGATTCATGGTTTTTTTTCTCTGTAGACTGATCATTAACTTTGGCAGATTTGACTGATGTTAAAACATTCATTGGGACATTATGATCAGCTGACTTCAAACTTGTATTGTCCTTCAGGGAATTCTTGTCTATAGATTGTTTGTCTTTCATATTTGTCTCTAGACGGATCCATAAATAGAAGTTGTCTTTGTTTCTTCTACCCTTCATAGTGACTTCACCATCTTTGTTTGTAATGATACATTCAGCTCTTATGAAGTTCATATTAAATCCTTGATCACATGTTGACTTATGTTGATCAGGTTAGAAGTTAGCCCTTTGACAAGTAATACATATTCAATGTTAGGAAACTTAACACTGTGTATCTTTCACGTTCCTTTGATTTCAACCTTCAATCCATCTCCAAAATTTACATAAACAGTTGGGTGATCTTGCAAATTAACCAATAGGATTTGGTTTCCTGTCATATGCCTTGAGCATCCACTGTCAAAATACCAGTCTCCTGTAGTTTTTACTATGGGTGACGTGTGAGCTAAGAAACATGAGACATTTGTTTTAGGAATCCACTATTTATTTGGGCCAGCTTGAGTTACATTTGATTGATGCGTAAAGTTAGGGTAACCATAAAACTTGAAACAAAATGGTTTTATGTGACCATATCTTCCACAATAATGACATCTCCAGTGTTGATTTCTTCTGTTATGTTGTCTGTGATTATTCATTTTGTGATGTTCAAACATCTGATTTGACATCTTGGGTTCAACCTGATTTTGAGTAGATTCTATAGAAGACTCCCTTGTATCATTGTACCCTAGTCCACTCATGTCTCCTGCAACTCTTCCATCTTGAAGTATCTTGTCCAGTGTCTCAGATCCACTGTTAGCATCTTGACATATTTGGTCATCTGATCAAGGTCACTTTTTAGCACAGTTACTTCACCTTCAAGCTTCTTAATCATCTCCAGGTGCTCCTTCTTTATGTCTTGCAGTTGTAGTATGAGCTTCTTCTTTTTCTCATTCTCCTAGAAAACTTCAACACTTTTGATGCATAGTTCTTTGTATGTAGTAGCCAGTTCCTCAAAAGTTAGTTCTTCATGACTAGAATCTCCATCAGAAATATATGTACCAGTCAGGGTTGTTACATGTTTGGCTGATTCCTCTTGTATATCCTCTTCAGAGTCTTCATCTGACCACATGCATTCAACCATTTGTCTTGTCTTTTGAGATAGGTTGGACAGTCCCATTTGATGTGACCAAAGCCTCCACATTCATAGCATCTTAGTTCTCTTTCTTGAGTAGATATTTCCCTGGATTCTGCTTTCTTCCCAGAGTTTCCTGTTTTTTTGATGTCATATGGGATGTTCATGACATTAGGTATTGAGCTTCCCTACATCCTTTTCATTACTTTGTTGAATTATCTTCCAAGAAGAACTATGATGTTTGACAGACCTTCCTCAGTGTCCAGATCATATTCCTCACTTTTCTCTTTGGTGTTGGTCTTGAATGATATGTTTTTGGGTTTCTTCTCAGACATCTCATTAATACCCAACTCAAATTTTTGGAGTGAACCCACAAGTTCATCCACTTTCATGTTGTTGATATCATGAGCTTATTCAATAGTTGTTACCTTCATATCAAATCTCTTAGGTAGAGATCTGAGCATCTTCCTTACCAACTTCTCTTCTGGAATGTTCTCACCCAAGGCACTACAAGCACTAGCAATTTCAAGTACATTCATATGAAATTCTTTAATGCTTTCCTCTTCCTTCATTCTCAGGTTCTCAAACTTAGATGTGAGCAGCTGCAGTTTTGATATTTTAACCTTGGAGGTCCCTTCATGAGTAGTCTTGAGTATTTCCCAAGCATCCTTGGCCACTTCGTATGTATTGATCAATCTAAAGATGATTTTGTCAACTCCACCGAATATAGCATTCAATGCCTTTGAATTTGCAAGATCTAGTTCATCATCTTCCTTTGACCAATTTTCATTAGGTTTCAGCTCACCAGTAGGTTGATTATCAGCTCCAATAATCACAGGATGTGTCCATCCTTTCAGAATAGCCTTCCTAGCCCTGTTATCCAAGGACTTTATATATGCTGCCATATGAGGCTTCCATAGATCATAGTTAGAGCCATATAGGATGGGTGGTCTATTCAAATATATTGCCTCCTTGTCCATATTACCAGAAAGTATCTTCCCTAGATCTCGCCCAGAGACAAAGCAGGATGCCTGCTCTGATACCAATTGAAATTCTGGTATCAGATATGAGACCTCACCCAGAATTTAACAGTGCAAGAAGCAATAAAAACACAGAGAGTTGTTAACCCAATTCGGTTCTAACAAACCTACGTATGGGGGCTTCCAAGCCAAGGATGAAGTTCACTATTAGTAGTATTAATTCAGAGTTAAACATTCCTTGTTTACACCTCCTCACATAATAAAACTACCCAATGACCCTTCTATCTAAGATACCACACTTAGATATGAGAACCTCTGCTCACTCCCTCTGTATCACAACTCGTGACACTAAAAACAACTAAAACTGAAGACACTCTTCAAGGACACAGAATCACACTTGCTTCAAAGCTTATGGTGATTGAAAACTTACAACTGAAAAGTTGTCCTTCTCAAGTAGAAATACTCGAGAGGCTTACAATAAAAAATTAACAACCAACATAATGAACAACCAACAATTAAAAACTAAACTCTCTAATCTTGGAATGGTCAAACTGCAAAACAGGGTTTGCAGCCTTTAAATAGAGTAACAGCAACTAGGGTTGCTTTACTCACAAGTCTTCAGCGCCTCCTATCTTTTCTCCATGAAAGCATGACACTAAATCTCCAAGTATATTGCTGAAGAAGTTTCTCAAGCTTCCTTAGTCGAAGCATACAAATAACAAACAAACTGACTTCCTAAAAATTCTGCACTTTTGTCAGTTTCACATGTCAGGACATCTGTTGTGACATCTGCTACTTCAGTAAACTTCAAGGTATTTTTGGAAAGAATGTTTTACCAAAATTTCTGCCAATAAATAGAACCAAAAATACCTATTAGTAAAGGAATAAATCAGAGGGAAAAATATTTTTTAAAATAGTGGACTCGCCTTTGTTTTTGAACTATGTGCCTACATAACTTCTTAAGAAGAAATCATAGTCCTTCGTAGTACAAATGTTTGGTTAGTATTTTTTATAGGATGATGTAGAATTTCTTTCGAACAATTTTCGAACTTTGTCTAGCTTTGAAAATTGAGTGATGGTATATGCAATTTGAATTTAATTTGAAAGCAATTTTGATAATCCTTTATTGAAAAGTCTTGAGTTTTATTTTGTTAGTAAAAAAATCTTGAGTGTATTGGGTTCTTGGCAAGATTGATCTTCAGATCTCGCAGTAGATTCAAAAGCCAAACAACTTGACATGCATCTACAACACCTATAATGCACTTTGCTTTACACATTGATAGTGCAACAACATATTGATTCTTGGAACACCAAGAAATAGGACCTTCCAGAAACATAAACAAGTATCCAGAATTACGTCTCCTGTCAACTCTATCTCCACACAATCAGAGTCTGAGTAACTCATCAACTTTGAATTAGTCTTTCTTCCAAAAGGAAATAATATTCCCTACTTCAGAGTTCCATTAATGTATCTTAGAATAATTACAGTAGCTTGGTAATGGGACCAATCAGGATTACTCATGAACCTACTAACCATTCCAATTACATCGAAATATCAGGTTTGGTATTACATAGATACCTTAGAGAACCAACCAACTATTTGAAGGTTTTAGCATCCACATCCTTGCTATAACGCCCGAAATATTTAATTAGAATTATTTAATTAAATATTTTAAATAATTATTTTTGAATAATTATGTTGGTCGCGTCGAGTAATAATACTGATAATAATAATATTATTATTAAGTCAGTGAGGTGGGCCTGAAGAGTGGCGTTGGTGATAGTAAGGTTGGGGGTGTGGAATTAAGCCCAATTAGTAATTATAAGGATTATTATTATTATTATTTAAATTAGTAATAATAATAACTGGGACTTTTTGGTTGTCAGTGGAAGCAAACGTAGAATTGAGAACAAAAGAGGCAGAGTGACCAGAACGAAGATTTTGACGGAGAAAGGTGAATCGACAGAGGAATTCTAGATCAGCCTTCAATCCAAGGTAAGGGTGGGGTTCTTGCTCTATAATTGGGGATGTGATTGGCAATTGGTAGTTAGGGATGTATGACGCTAGGTTGTGTCGTATCTATGTGATTAACCATAGAAAATCCCAAATTGGAATATGTGATCTTGTATTTTGTGTATATTGTTGTTGTTGATTGTATAAATTTTGTGCATGTGTTGTGTGGTTGTCAATCGTATTAAAGGAATGCACAAATTTTACTGCTTTTGTTGTACTGTGGTTGTTGGTGATGAATGGTATCGATTGGAATTGCATAACAGTGGAAAAACCAGGTTTTTGGTGAAAAAAACGTAGCATGAGTCAACACATGATGTTATGTATCGATACAAGTAACAAAGCATTTGAAAACCAGGGGCACGAAAAAGGCTTGTATCGATGCATAGAGCCTTACATCGACTCATGTGGCGAATTTGGAAGTCTTGTATCGACTCATACGTGGTATGCATCGATACAAGACAGTTTTGTGTCGATACAAAGGGAGCTTGCGTCGACTCATACTGAAGAAAAACAGAAAAATGGAATTTTGCAGAACGTATGAGTCGACTCATACGATGCTTGTGTCGATACAAGCTATGTATGGATCGACACATGAGATATTGTATCGACTCATACTGTGCTGGAAGTGAAAAATAATTTCTGAAAACTATTTTGGTCGTATCTTCGCGACCGTAACTCCGTTTTTGACGCTGTTTGAACCGTTGGAAAGCTAGAAACATGAGTTACCTATAATATTGTTGTTAAACACCGTAAGTGAGAATTTGAATAAGTTGAGGTAGTTTCCGTATGTGATTTCGTTGTCGTCGTACGTTGTCGTTGATGAGGCTTGACGGCCAACGTTGTTGGATTGCGTTGTTGGACTACGTTGTCGTTGTTGTCGGATGTTGTTTGATTTCATTGCATACCAGCATTGCATCATATGTTGGCCTATGTTGGCAGAATACATTGATCCGTTGGGGGCAATGTTGTTTATGTTGAAGGCTTGCGCCTTGATGCCTCGAAATTACTAGCAATGGAATTACGTTGGGAGTTTCACTCCGTTGGTACCGCATGCATGTACATTAATCGAGTCGCATGTCAAAATAAGTCATGATATCATTGTTGTGATAATTGGATTACGTTGTTGTGTATGATTGCTAGTTGTTGTGGATAGTTGTATGTTGTGATGAGTTAGATGTGAGTTACCGTTGATTACGTGTATGATTAGAAATAGTGATGTGTCGCACCCCAAAATTTACCCTCCTTTCCATAATCTCTTTTTGGAATATTTGTTCATGTCCCTTTCTCTTGTGTCCACCCAAAATTATTTGAAACAAGTAATTCGTCAAGACCAATCTTGTACATCCAAGTTTATATCAATTACAAGGTACCAGGATTGTGGTTGGTGCAGATCCATCCGAATTTCAGTTCACAGTTATAAATTTTCTCAAGCCCAAAAGGAAGTTCAAATTCTCGAGCCAATCGGAATGTTGGTCTATGTTTTAGCAGGTTGATCACGAATTGGAGTTCAAAGGAAATTTTGAATTCTATTGGTGAAACAAGGCAAAGTAGAATTGTTGAATTTTTACAGCGACTCAAATGTTCAAATTATTGTTCAAATTCTAAGTCTTAAATTTACACCAACATTGGCAAGTTGAATTTTGAACACTTTTCAAATGCGAGCTTCATTCAAATGTTCTAAACACGCTACAAGAATTCTTGCAAGCTTTGGAAAATTTTGCCAGGATTTGTTTCATTCAAAGTTCGCTACGAGAATAAGTTTATCAATATTTCCAAGTTATTACAAGCATGGAATGTTGGTGTTACTATTCAAAGATCGAAGAATATCCAAACCAAACTTGCTTTCATTCAAATTGCTAAAATTGTGATACAAGAGTGTTACAAATTGAAGCATACAAGTGCATAAAGTGTTGAAACTTCTTACAATTCCAATTCCAATATTAAAGTTACAATTCAAATTCTCCTAAAGAAGTTCTAAATCCTAAAGCTACAAACTACACTCCGACAACGTCTTCAAATCATCGCCGTCTTCTTTTCAAGCTCTCCTATTCTTGCTCTATCCATATTCTTCATGCCTGCCATCCATTGCCACATGAAACAGAAAGAACACAAGTTAGAAGTAACAATGCATAAATTCAAACAAAGCAAGAAATTGTCAAAGATTGTTCTTTTGGTCGAAACATCATCATTAGGCGGTTAGGCGGGAATCAGGTTTCAAACGATAAGCCTCAGAATCTTAAAAAGATTAATCATCGGCGTTTGACTTGTTTGCAAATCACGGGATAACCCGGTTCACAAACCAGCGTAACGGGCTGCAAGCATACGAAAGCAACAGTTTAAATCCGGGCTGCAAGAGAAAAAACGAAGCGACAATTCAATTTCGGACAGCAAGTAATGCGAAGCGACAGATTCAGTTTCGGGCTGCAATGCGAAGCAGACAGGTTCAATTCCGGGCAGCAGCATACACATATACATTTTAATCCCAAAAAAAAGGCAACATATATCAAGGCAACAACAAGTGTATAATAATTCCAGCCAGCATACATAGCAACCATAGCTAAGGCAGCAGGGACAATGAGAAAGTAAGAGGGACAACAAGCATAGCAAGCATAGCAGGCAATATAAACAGCCATGATTCATGATGATCCAAAGTACAATAGCCAGCATTGAGCCCAACATGATAAACCTCAAAAGTCAACAAAAGCAACAATTAATCATCACAAACCAGCACTCAAGAGCAGGGACAGTTGAAGGAGATTCGGAAAAAGAGAGAAAATCATCACAGTTCAAAACAGACAGCATTGAGCAGTTCAAAATAAGCCCAAAAAGTCAAAGTTCAGAGCAGGAAAAGCATGGTGTTAAGATACTGACACAAGCAATTGGGACAGGGACAAGCTAAGATCAGGGTGCATATCTGTTCAGGACAACACTAAGAGAAAGGGGCAGCATTGTTTTAAGAAAAAGGAGATAACACAATCAAAAAAGATCAGAGGGTAGCATCCATTCTTATCAGACCAACATCCATTCACAAACTAACAGAGCCAAAATCCCAAAACCGACCCATCTCAAAGAAAAGAAGCAAGCATAGTATCTGTTGTTCTGCTGACAGAAACGAAAACACAAAGCATACAAACAGAGTCAAAGCAAACATAACAAGACACATAGTCATCATTTTCGCCAACCAAACGCCTTCAGATATTGTTGTTTTTCAGAGATTTATTCTGCATAGAGAAAGAAGACGAGGAAGAAGAAAGGTGTCGGAACAATCTCACCGGAGTTCATTGAAGCTGAACCATCATCATTGTCATCCTAGGGTTTCCAAACCTCCAAGATCAAACGGTAAACAATCTGTCGAAATCAGAGAACAAACATTCAAAATCAGTAATCAAATACTCAAGAAATCAAAACATGCAATACGGTGAGAGAGAGGCCGCGACGGTTCGAGCAGAAACGGATCGCGACGACGGCGAATCACGGTCACGGCGTGAGGAGGACAGAGAGCGGCGTCAAGGAGGGCGAGAGGCGACGGTCAGGAGAGAGTTCCGGTGAGGAATCGAGCGAGTGAGAACAGAGAGGAAGCGGCGAGAGAATATGAGGGTTCGGCGAGAGAAGATGAATGAGTTTGAGAAACTGAGTTTCTCTGTGTTGCCATTTGTGAAAACAATTTCATTTTAATTTCTTTTTCTTTTCTTTTCTTGAATTAAAATATAAAAAAAAACTTAAAACTTAATTTTCATTTTATTTGCAAAAAATCTGGTGGTGACAAGTGTCACCACCTCATTTTTTCTAAAAAAAATCTTTTGTTTTTTTATTTTGATATTTTTAGTTAATTTACTGTTAATTAGAAAAATGGTAATTTATACAATGCTATATCACTTGGGTCATTGGGATATTTTCGAAGAAGAAAGATATGACGCACCCAAACCGCCAGCAATTTGACGAATTTTGCGGAATAATCAAGATCAGACGGATTTCTCTTCGCATCGTCCAGAACCACGGCAATCAGGCTATTTCTAAATTTTTGCCTATTTCAATTAATTTATTTTATCGCAAATAATATTATTGTTGCGATGTAATAAATAATTGTTGGATCTGGTAGTTTTTATTTGATGATTTATCGATTAAACTATTAGCCGATTTTTCATCAAACAGAAAAAATCATCTCTAATAATTATTTAAGTTTCCGATTGTATTGTTTGATATTTGTCTGTTTATTTACTTATTCAGCATCTATTTACCATTGTACACTGTGCACACGATGAAAATTAAAATCAATTCGACTTCATCTTGATTGGCTCATATGCCGATTTCTTAAAGGGTCTCATAGTTGGGGATGGGCATGGCCATCCTCACGAGATTGGTTAAAGCCCTTGTTGCTTTAATCGATCATAACCCGAAAACAATATTGGTCTATATACCAATTTTCCATGCACCAGGGTCTCATGGTTGGGGATAGGAGCACCTATCCTCACGAGGTTAATTAAGTCCATATACTTGATTAATCATAACCCGCTTCCATTCTCTCTCAGCACGCGCATCAGATTGCTTTCATAATTTAAAGTTCTAAACCTCGATCCAACGTCGAGTTTCTTTTCAAAACAATTTCATAAATACTCTATTTCTCCCTCCTCCCAACATATGGTAGTCAGTCCAGTATCGACCCTCGACCGTATGTTTGGTGTCTTAATTGAATTAATCAACGTGAACCATGCTTCACTTCACCTTTTCTTAACAAAAGCTTTGGGTAGAAAAAGATGATTCAGATGCTTCTGTCCACTCATTCGAGTAATTGGGGCGTTAGCCGTTGAATGCTTATGGTCCAATACTTGTCTCCCACATAAAAACAATTCAACTCACTCAAAATCCTTTTATCGCTCATATGCGATCATTAAAACTCTTTTCAGATAAAGAGGGTGCAATAGTCGTTTCAAAAACGAATGAGGACTTAAGCTTTTCAAACAAACAAAACAAGTCCTAGTTCAAATCATTTGAAACGTCTAAACGCACGATTTTTCAGATAAAATCAATGCAACCAATTAAAACCTTTTTAAGAGGAACTACAGAGTTTTGACTTTCCCATTGCACAAGGGAATATGTAGGCACACGGTTCAAAAACCGTGCCAAACTCAAAATAATAATAACAAATTCTGTTTCTTTTATAACTCAGAGATTAGCGAATATACACACACACGTAGAACTAAACGGGTCCCATCGAGTACGATGGATGTAAGGGGTGCAAATACCTTCCCCTTACATAACCGACTCCCGATTCCACTTTTCGGTCTCGTAGACCGCCTTATCCGTTTCTTTGGGGTTTTATCTATATTTCCCCGTTCTTTTCAGAACGAATAAAATTAGGTGGCGATTTCACTGTTTTCGAGAATTTTAAAAGATTTTTGAAAATCGAGTTGCTTCAGTTGGCGACTTCACTGGGGACAATTGACTAAGCGTGTCAACCCTAGTTTGGTTCTTCGTATGTGTGTTTATTTTCGCTTTCTTTTATCACTCTATTCGTGTGTTTAATTTCAGTCGTTCATTTCCTTCGCTTTAATTATTACCTTGTTGATATATTATTGTTGTGTGGGAATGATGGATGGGACTATAAGAAAAGCCCACTACCAAGGCTATAGAACACATAAATTAGAGTGGTTGCGTAGTATTGATTTGCTAGACGGAAATGTCTTGTAAGTTGATGCGAAGACCACACCTAGGGGAGGTTCTTTCGAAGACATTATTGTCGATTGCAAGTTATTTTTGCATTGACGATAGTGTTGTTAGAAGGGATTTTTCCCCTAGTTTTGACCTTTAAGAAAACCTAACCAGTAGGCTTTAAGAATGCTCAAATGAGACGTTCTTGGATATATCATCTAATCACAAATTTATTTGCGGTGAAAATGGTATACCCAAGTTGGGATCAATGATTTTGAGTACCCCGTTCAGATCCCAGTATTGAGGGTTACGTTTGTTATATCGATAGACCTGCTTTGTCTATTCGGTCAATACGTAACTCTCCCTCAAACCAAAGCTTGGTAGCGTTGCAAGTATCTTTGCGATGCGCGAGAATTTGTGTTTGTTGTATCAAAAACCCTAAGAACCAACCTTGTTTGGGGAATTTTTGGGTAGACGTCGAAACCATGTCCGACCGTCCCTTTCAAACCCATGTCTGTTTAACTTTACATGTGATTTTGCGCATAACATCAATATGTATCGCATCACATTGCATTCTTACATGCATCACCATCAGATGGCATTCTTACATGCATTACCATTACATCGCATTCTTACATGCGTTACTACTATATTACATCGCATTCTTACATGCGTTGCCATTATATTACATTTGCATTCTTTCATACAATGCATGCATTTCATCGTCACCAGAAGCTCATTTCATTTCTTCTGTCCAGAAATATCAAACTGTCTACTCGACGCACGTTCAGAACTCCAAGGATGTCTCAGAGGACTATAGACGAGCTTCAGCGTGGTCAGGAACTTTTGAAGGCAGAAGTTAAGCACTTGAAGAGTCAGATGAATCTGGTCTTGGATCTCTTGCAAGTTGTGTTGAAGAGAGAGTGCAACACCGCACCAATCTCCGCAAGTTTGGTTGCTGCTCTATCATCTGATGTCTCTATAAGTCAAGGACATCCACATGTGGTGAACTCTCCAGTTCGAAATCCTCCTACTGAGTATCATCCTCGGCCTTCACCTTCGACGATTCCTCGACAGCAGCAATTGCTTGCTCCCCGATCGAAGAAGAAGGATCCAAATCAGCGTATTAATCCGCATTATCGCCGATATGCTCCACAGGATATTCAGCCAATCCCGATGTCGTATTCTCGGCTTTTGCCTTACTTGATTCAGAGTGGCATTGTGATACCAAGAGAGTTGAGGCCAGTACCAGGGGTTGCCAAAGCTTGGTTTGATGAGAAAGCTAGATGTGCTTTTCATGCTAACTCTGTGGGACACGAAACTGAGAATTGTTCGGCCTTCAAATGCACAGTTCAGGAACTAATTGATGATAAGGTTCTGTTTTTCAAACAGGATGGGTCGAGCTTGGACATCTTACTTGCAAGTTCTAATCATGGCAATTTTGAGGAACTTCCAAAACTCATTGGGACAATTGCTCGCCAAAAGGAAGTTGAGACTTTGAAGAGTAGTGATGAAGTAGACCAGATGTTCACTTCAGAAAAGGTGGTAACCTTCCGCAAAGATATCTCGAGTTCTAGCAAAGGGAAGTCGGTTGCATCACCAACTCATTATCCTCCATTACCATCTTTCGAATCTTTGCATCAACAACTCTTGTCTGATCTTCCTCAACTTCAGAGTCAGAACTCTCAAAATCAAACTGTGCCTCGGAATAATTTAGAAAGAAGGAATGCTCCTCTTGATCCGATTCCAGTGACCTACAGTCAACTTCTGCCATATCTGGTTCAAAGCTCATTGGTGGCTCCCAAATTTCTTAACTCACCAGAATTTTTTCCCGCTTGGTTATGATCATAACGCGCGATGTGGATACCATGCTGGTACAGTAGGCCACTCAACAGAGGATTGCAATCCTTACAAAGCCAAGGTTCAACAACTGATTGACCAGAAATACTTGACTATTCAAGGAGGGAATCTGTTTGTGAATGGCAGCCCTATACTCAAGTGAAGTCGTCAGAATCAACAAGTCAAGGCGGAGCTCAAGTCTCCCCAACAACGACAGTCGTTTATTTCTTTACGGAATTTTCATGTGTACCTTGTTTAACTGTTTAAACTTTGTTTGCATGTAGAAACTTGTTTGTTTTTATCTTAATGCAATGAGTATGTTTGTCTTGAAGTAATCCATTCGTTGTCACTCTTTAATTGATTTGCGAGCATTTTGATACCAACGTTACCAATCCTTTCGCCTAGGCAAAGATTGGAGGGAGGATGACGATGATTAAAAAATGCCAGGTCTCTAGTCATGTGCTTTTGAGTAGAACCCTGCTAATGATGTACAGGCCTTGTTTCAAATCCCCAAACACCGGAGTTATAAGGAAGATAAACCCTCGTTAACCCATTTGAGCCTTGAAGCAGGAGTTTCTTTTCTGTTCAGAAAAACCCTCATCATTTTTACCCCAGGGGCGGGTAGTGTTCAGTTAATCTGATCGAGCGTTCAGAACTCACCAAGAGATTGTGCATTTAAGGATACAATAATGGCTATCCTTCAAAAGGTTGAGAAAGGTCAAAACCACAGTAGTCGACCTCCATCTATCAATAGTGTGCATCAAAAAGAATGATACCACATGGGTATCTCTCGCACATCAGAAGGTCAACAGATGACGACACCATAACGGTTACCCTTTCATCTACCTAAGGACTCAGACAGTCACCATCACTTTAACAAATCAAAGGTTGTGTATAGATCCACGACTTGTCCAAAAAAAGATGAATAGAAAAAGACAAAAAGCCCGCTAAGTCGGAACTTAGTAATAAGTCGCTTAGGCAAAAGTCAGGCAAAATTTAAGAAAAGAAAATCTTGAAATGCATTGTCAAAGAAAATTCTCAACAAAGAACAAGTTGTGTGGTCAAATACCAAAAGACAAAATGTGGGTGTCTGTTGTGTCCAAGAAACCTCATATCGGTTCCTCAACCATCATAACGCCTCTCGAGAGATGAGTGCTCGTATCAGGATAGTTGAACTTAAGACTGAAGGACATCTTGGAGAATGGGCGGGCACCAAATATTTTGAGCCTAAAAATCCTTTTTTCTAAAAAAACCATGAACCAGACCACGTTACAACCCTCAAAAGTCCTAATTGAAGCAAGGGTTAATTCAAAAGCATATAACGAAGAGATCGCGTTTACCTGACTCCTACAGTGTGTGCTAAGTACCTGTGTTGGTATCATATGCTCGTCTTATCTTTCAAAAAGAAAATTTTCAGTGTTGCACTCCAAAAGTGTGTCACTCACAAAAAGTCATGTTTTTCATACAAAACTTCAAGACGCATAAATGTTGCATTATAATTGTCACAATAAACATTCTTCTACATGTAAAACAATTGTTTGAAAGTGAAGAAGTTCTCATAATGAACGTCAGTGAAGAGTTTAACTTTGTCCAAAGAAGAGAAACTTGTTTGTTCTGCTGAGTTAGCAGTTATTTGTATCAAGGGGCAAGACGCCTAAGGACTCCTTTGAGCATATCACAAGTTGCCTTCTCAAGATTCTGTTAATTTGGGGGCAATCAAATCAAAATTCAGCTCCTCGAATTTCTGCCAATCCGGGGCAGATCCTTAGAGAGCAATCAGCAGTTGAGTTAGTCTTTCTCAAAGAGCAGTTAGCCTGAGACAACCGTCATCCCATGTTTTCGAGACATGCGAGTCTCTCTAAGGCTGTTTACAGTGGGGCATTTCGCTTCAATCTTTTTCGAACCAATCAGTTCCAATCAATCTCAGACAGTTACTTCGACGCGTGGAAGCTTTCAAAAGCTCTTGTTCCACCAAGTTAATCGCTCACTTGTTGATTGATCTGAAGCAGTTACTTCATAATGGTGAAGCTCTCTTAATTGGAGCAAGTGGTCGTTCAAGAATCAATCAGTCTGAAGCAATTACTTCGAGACGTAAAAGTCTCTCTAAAGTTCGTCCTGGGGCAGGTCTTCCCGATACTCGCATAGCTCCTTATTCAGATGCAGTCAATCTGAGGAAATATTCGAGATGTAGAAGTCCCTTCAAGACTCTTTCTAAAGCAAGCTTGCTGAAAAGATTCATCTGAAGTAACTACTTCGAGACGTTGGAGTCTCTCCAATGTACATCTTGGGGCACGTTGTCCATCTACGCAGAGTCTGCCACTCTGAGGTTCGGTAAGTCTAAGGAGGTTACTTTGAGATGCGGAAATACCTCCAAAGCTCCTATCAAGGCATGATATTCCCATATCAGAATATCCAGTTCCTTTGAAATATTGATGATCAGTAAAGTATTGTGTCAGAATACAGGATGCCGGGGCACTCCTTTTGGGAAAGATTTTTAGAAGGTCTATCAGACCGGGGCAGGTTGAGATTCTGAGGTCGATATCTCTGAAGTGCAAAATCTAATGCCGCTGCATTCCCACGCATGGGGCACGTCTATAATCATCATTGTCTGATCAACTCAGAAGTTTGCTATTCTTCGTTCTACAAGAATTAGCATTGCAGCCCTTCCAGCGGCAATTCAATATTTGGAGCTTGGTCAATCATCTTGTTGTGCCATGTTCTTTTATCCATTGACCCCCAGTGGCGTCGGGCATTCAGTTTGATAACCAATACATCGACCAGTATATTCATGCATTCATTCATTCATGCATTCATATCATATACCACATTCATAAACCTCACCCAGGACTCGGGTTATTCCAAGATCGGTTATTGATTGTTCTCAGCAGAATCATAATTTGAAGACTATTTTGAATGACAAATTCAGTTTCTTCCGATCACAAGTTTGAAAGCTCGACCGTAATTGGTCTACAACGATGATGATTCTCAAAATCGAATCTATTCCGGAGTGATTGGGTTTCCCCAAGCGAACTCGTGTATCAAAGCAGAACTTCTTTATAGAGTTTCTTTTGGGATACCCCATTAAAAGCAGGAGACTTTTCTCAAAAATGACAATCTAGCCTTTCTCCCCAGTGCCAGGAGAATGCTTGTGTGAAAGACGTGTTGACAATATTGTCAACTCCTCAATGAAGTCTCTTCCCCAGAGAATCGATTGATCATCCCCAGTGAACTCTTATGACAACAAGATCATTCAATTGGATTCCCCAGTGATATCTTCCTTCTCTCAACAGTCAGGAAATCATGCATCATTTGCATTAGAAAAAAAATCACATCATGCATATCATATCATGCACATCAGACTCATGCATTAGCTTTGGCTATCTGTTTTGTAGGTTTTTCAACTGAAACTGTAATTATCCTCGTAAGGATCAGATTGAAGGATTAGTTCTCAGACGACGAATTACCCTCTTTTCTACAAGCACAAGTTATATACTTGTTTGGATCTCAACAACTGATTTAATGTCTCCAGTTGGGATTTCTTCCCCAGCGAAACAGTTGTCTCTTTCAGATGGACTCTGATGTCAGCAAAATTATTCAACCAGGAATCCCCAGTGAATTTTCCACATGGTTTTCTTACGAAGTTTCCCCAGCGAAGTTTCTTTACTTCCCCAAGTGAATCTCCTTCAGAAAGGATTACTACAACATTATTCTTGGTATTTTCAAAGATTTCTTTCAGACAAGAATCTTCCCAGCAAATACTATTGGCAGTGGCTTCCACAATATACTCCTATGAGCCGTTCTCAGAAAATTACATCAAACTTCTGGTGCATTTATTTCCCCAGTAAGTTATCAACTACTCAACAAATAAATATCCACTCGGCGGGATGTTTATTCAAATCTCAAGATATTTCTCCAACTCAGACGTTGATCTACATATCCACTTGCTGCAACGCATGGTCCATACAATGTCGGCAAATTGAAGCTCATTACCCTAGAAGTTTTTCAGTCACAGGCGTTGAATCTGATTCTTCTATCAACGGTAAAGCTATCTGCATATAAATTGAAGATCTTGTCAACTCAGAAGTTGTTCAATATGTCCGTACATGTTCGGTAAGATCTCTCATCAGCAGAAATGTCGGAAACAAGATTTACCGACTTCATAAACATCTATATCACGCCGGTGTGCTAGATATTATTATGTTCATCCCCAGAGAATTGTATTCTTGGGTGCGCTACTGATTTTGTTCTGCGGGTAACTCGGAAGTTACACGGTTAAAGACATTCAGCATGCCATGGCTCCTCGCACTGTCGTGCACCAACAATTCTGATATTGTTCTAAGCCATTCAATCAGAGAACTCTTTGTTAAGTTCTCAATCATGTCATTTCAATTTTGTTTAAGGTCTCCAGGTAGTCCTTAGTTCAGAGAACTCTTTGTTAAGTTCTCAGTCTTGTCAATCAGAGAACTCTTTGTTAAGTTCTCAATCATGTCATTTCAATTTTGTTTAAGGTCTCCAGGTAGTCCTTAGTTCAGAGAACTCTTTGTTAAGTTCTCAATCATGTCATTTTAATTTTGTTTAAGGTCTCCAGGTAGTCCTTAATTCAGAGAACTCTTTGTTAAGTTCTCAATCATGTCATTTCAATTTTGTTTAAGGTCTCCAGGTAGTCCTTAGATCAGGGAACTCTTTGTTAAGTTCCCAATCATGTCATTTCAATTCTGTTTAAGGTTTCCAGGTATTCCTTAGTTCAGAGAACTCTTTGTTAAGTTCTCAGTCTTGTCAATTTTTCAATTTTGTGTAAGGTTTCCAGGTATTCCTTAGTCAATCAGAGAACTCTTTGTTAAGTTCTCAGTCATGTCAATTTTTCAATTCTGTTTAAGGTTTCCAGGTATTCCTTAGTTATCAGAGAACTCTTTGTTAAGTTCTCAATCGTGCAGTCTTTCAATTCTGTTTAAAGGTTTCCAGGTATTCCTTAGTCCCTCAGAGAACTCTTTGTTAAGTTCTCAGTCATGTCAATTTTTCAATTTTGATTGTTTTTCCTTTCGCTCGAGAAGTTCGTTTCTCTTCTCATAGCATTTTCGTTAAAGTTGTTGTCAAAATCATTTCGGTTACACAGTTATCCCCAGTGTTGTTAAAATCTCCTAGTAATTGTGTTAAAGCATTCCGTTGATGCTTAGCAAATTTTCGCTTCAAATGTTTTTCTTGGCTCCGTAGTCAAGATATGTCATCTGTTTTCTATTGTGGCATTGGTTTCCCGCGTAGGGCAAATTTTCGGGGTTCTCTAGTATTCAATCCTCTTCCACCTTGAACGTTCGAAAGTTGTCAATCTTTCTCACTTACCAGGTCTAAGATGATTGAATAGGGGCAACTGTCGCACCCCAAAATTTACCCTCCTTTCCATAATCTCTTTTTGGAATATTTGTTCATGTCCCTTTCTCTTGTGTCCACCCAAAATTATTTGAAACAAGTAATTCGTCAAGACCAATCTTGTACATCCAAGTTTATATCAATTACAAGGTACCAGGATTGTGGTTGGTGCAGATCCATCCGAATTTCAGTTCACAGTTATAAATTTTCTCAAGCCCAAAAGGAAGTTCAAATTCTCGAGCCAATCGGAATGTTGGTCTATTTTTAGCAGGTTGATCACGAATTGGAGTTCAAAGGAAATTTTGAATTCTATTGGTGAAACAAGGCAAAGTAGAATTGTTGAATTTTTACAGCGACTCAAATGTTCAAATTATTGTTCAAATTCTAAGTCTTAAATTTACACCAACATTGGCAAGTTGAATTTTGAACACTTTTCAAATGCGAGCTTCATTCAAATGTTCTAAACACGCTACAAGAATTCTTGCAAGCTTTGGAAAATTTTGCCAGGATTTGTTTCATTCAAAGTTCGCTACAAGAATAAGTTTATCAATATTTCCAAGTTATTACAAGCATGGAATGTTGGTGTTACTATTCAAAGATCGAAGAATATCCAAACCAAACTTGCTTTCATTCAAATTGCTAAAATTGTGATACAAGAGTGTTACAAATTGAAGCATACAAGTGCATAAAGTGTTGAAACTTCTTACAATTCCAATTCCAATATTAAAGTTACAATTCAAATTCTCCTAAAGAAGTTCTAAATCCTAAAGCTACAAACTACACTCCGACAACGTCTTCAAATCATCGCCGTCTTCTTTTCAAGCTCTCCTATTCTTGCTCTATCCATATTCTTCATGCCTGCCATCCATTGCCACATGAAACAGAAAGAACACAAGTTAGAAGTAACAATGCATAAATTCAAACAAAGCAAGAAATTGTCAAAGATTGTTCTTTTGGTCGAAACATCATCATTAGGCGGTTAGGCGGGAATCAGGTTTCAAACGATAAGCCTCAGAATCTTAAAAAGATTAATCATCGGCGTTTGACTTGTTTGCAAATCACGGGATAACCCGGTTCACAAACCAGCGTAACGGGCTGCAAGCATACGAAAGCAACAGTTTAAATCCGGGCTGCAAGAGAAAAAACGAAGCGACAATTCAATTTCGGATGACAAGTAATGCGGCAGTTGATTCGGGCTGCAATCGAAGCGAGAGTTCAATTAAGCAGCATACACATATACATTTTAATCCCAAAAAAAAGGCAACATATATCAAGGCAACAACAAGTGTATAATAATTCCAGCCAGGATACATAGCAACCATAGCTAAGGCAGCAGGGACAATGAGAAAGTAAGAGGGACAACAAGCATAGCATAGCGAGCAATATAAGCCATGATTCATGATGATCCAAAGTACAATAGCCAGCATTGAGCCCAACATGATAAACCTCAAAAGTCAACAAAAGCAACAATTAATCATCACAAACCAGAACTCAAGAGCAGGGACAGTTGAAGGAGATTCGGAAAAAGAGAGAAAATCATCACAGTTCAAAACAGACAGCATTGAGCAGTTCAAAATAAGCCCAAAAAGTCAAAGTTCAGAGCAGGAAAAGCATGGTGTTAAGATACTGACACAAGCAATTGGGACAGGGACAAGCTAAGATCGGGTGCATATCTTCAGACAACACTAAGAGAAAGGAAAGGAGATAACACAATCAAAAAAGATCAGAGGGTAGCATCCATTCTTATCAGACCAACATCCATTCACAAACTAACAGAGCCAAAATCCCAAAACCGACCCATCTCAAAGAAAAGAAGCAAGCATAGTATACATTGTTACAAACGAAAACACAAAGCATACAAAGCAGTCAAAGCAAACATAACAAGACACATAGTCATCATTTTCGCCAACCAAACGCCTTGAGATATTGTTGTTTTTCAGAGATTTATTCTGCATAGAGAAAGAAGACGAGGAAGAAGAAAGGTGTCGGAACAATCTCACCGGAGTTCATTGAAGTGAACCATCATCATTGTCAGGGTTTCCAAACCTCCAAGATCAAACGGTAAACAATCATCGAAATCAGAGAACAAACATTCAAAATCAGTAATCAAATACTCAAGAAATCAAAACATGCAATACGGTGAGAGAGAGGCCGGTCGCGACGGTTCGAGCAGAAACGGATCGCGACGACGGCGAATCACGGTCACGGCGTGAGGAGGACAGAGAGCGGCGTCAAGGAGGCGGGCGGCGGTCGGAGAGTTCGGTGAGGAATCGAGCGAGTGAGAGAAGGAGCGGCGAGAGAATGAGGGTTCGAGAGAAGATGAATGAGTTTGAGCCGAGTTTCTCTGTTGCCATTTGTGAAAACAATTTCATTTTAATTTCTTTTTCTTTTCTTTTCTTGAATTAAAATATAAAAAAAAACTTAAAACTTAATTTTCATTTTATTTGCAAAAAATCTTGTGGTGACAAGTGTCACCACCTCATTTTTTCTAAAAAAAATCTTTTGTTTTTTTATTTTGATATTTTTAGTTAATTTACTGTTAATTAGAAAAATGGTAATTTATACAATGCTATATCACTTGGGTCATTGGGATATTTTCGAAGAAGAAAGATATGACGCACCAAAACCGACAATTTGACGAATTTTGCGAATAATCAAGATCGACAGATTTCTCTTCGCATCGTCCGAACCACGGAATCGGCTATTTCTAAATTTTGCCTATTTCAATTAATTTATTTTATCGCAAATAATATTATTGTTGCGATGTAATAAATAATTGTTGATCCGTAGTTTTATTTGATGATTTATCGATTAAACTATTAGTCGATTTTTCATCAAACAGAAAAATCATCTCTAATAATTATTTAAGTTTCCGATTGTATTGTTTGATATTTGTCATTTATTTACTTATTCAAATCTATTTACCATTGTACACTTGTGCACACGATGAAAATTAAAATCAATTCGACTTCATCTTGATTGGCTCATATGCCGATTTCTTAAAGGGTCTCATAGTTGGGGATGGGCATGGCCATCCTCACGAGATTGGTTAAAGCCCTTGTTGCTTTAATCGATCATAACCAAAACAATATTGGTCTATATACCAATTTTCCATGCACGGGTCTCATGGTTGGGGATAGGAGCACCTATCCTCACGAGGTTAATTAAGTCCATATACTTGATTAATCATAACCCGCTTCCATTCTCTCTCAGCACGCGCATCAGATTGCTTTCATAATTTAAAGTTCTAAACCTCGATCCAACGTCGAGTTTCTTTTCAAAACAATTTCATAAATACTCTATTTCCCTCCTCCCAACATATGGTAGTCAGTCCAGTATCGACCCTCGACCGTATGTTTGGTGTCTTAATTGAATTAATCAACGTGAACCATGCTTCACTTCACCTTTTCTTAACAAAAGCTTTGGGTAGAAAAAGATGATTCAGATGCTTCTGTCCACTCATTCGAGTAATTGGGGCGTTAGCCGTTGAATGCTTATGGTCCAATACTTGTCTCCCACATAAAAACAATTCAACTCACTCAAAATCCTTTTATCGCTCATATGCGATCATTAAAACTCTTTTCAGATAAAGAGGGTGCAATAGTCGTTTCAAAAACGAATGAGGACTTAAGCTTTTCAAACAAACAAAACAAGTCCTAGTTCAAATCATTTGAACGTCTAAGCACGATTTTTCGAATAAAATCAATGCAACCAATTAAAACCTTTTAAGAGGAACTACTGAGTTTTGACTTTCCCATTGCACAAGGAATATGTAGGCACACGGTTCAAAACCGTGCAAACTCAAAATAATAATAACAAATTTCTTTTATAACTCGTAGATTAGCGAATATACACACACAGAACTAAACGGGTCCCATCGAGTACGATGGATGTAAGTGCAAATACCTTCCCCTTACATAACCGACTCCCGATTCCACTTTTCGGTCTCGTAGACCGCCTTATCCGTTTCTTTGGGGTTTTATCTATATTTCCCCGTTCTTTTCAGAACGAATAAAATTAGGTGGCGATTTCACTGTTTTCGAGAATTTTAAAAGATTTTTGAAAATCGAGTTGCTTCATGATGCTATATGATTTCGAACTATAAATTGTTTATCATAAATTCAATTATATGGTTTGGTATCTCACCGTTTGTTGTTTTCGTCGTTACCTTTATATTGATAACATGCAGGTGATCAAAAGGAGTAGTTCTTGCAGATGTGGTCCTGGTTTAGTGTCGTTTGATCTGATACGTAGCACTCAGGGAAAAACGCGTGATATTTCTAGTATTTCGTTGTTTAAAGTTGAAACTAGTATTTTTTAATAGTCATGAGATGCTTTGTTTTGCATTGTAGAACCATTTGGATTCCGCTGCATGTTTATTGAACTAATTACGTTGTTAACCATTGAGTAGTGTTATGTATCTGTTAAAGAGATAATGACATGTTTACGTTGTGTTTATGTTGATTTGTGGCATTCTGATTATGTGGATTTTTAGTAAACGGTGAATTTTGAAAACTGTGATATTTTATTAAATAAATACGTGGGGTAGAATCGGGGTGTTACAATAGTGGTATCAGAGCAGGTCGATCCGTCCGGCCAAGTTGTTGAGTCTATAACAATCGAGTATTGTTAATTATTTCTAACTGTTGGTTGTGTTGTAGTGTTAAGTTGAGATGGGTGGAAGGAACGATGCTGCAATTGTTGCTGCTTTGGAAGCAATGGCTAACGTGATGGAGAATCAGCCGAATGTTGGCGGGGATGCTGGATCCCGAAGTTTGGCGATATTCCAGAGGGAGAATCTGCCAGTGTTCAAGGGTAAGCATGACCCTGATGGAGCGCTTGATTGGCTAAAAGAGATAGAGATGATCTTTCGCATGATGGATTGCACCCAAGTGCAGAAGGTTCGTTATGGGACGCATATGTTAGCTAGTGAGGCTGACGACTGGTGGCTGGAAACGTGTTAGAGATTGGAGGCTGCAGGTGAGGAAATCACTTGGGTTGTTTAGCGTAGAGAGTTTATGAGGAAGTACTATCCTAAATATGTTCGGGGTAAGAAAGAAATCGAGTTCCTTTAGTCAGCGGGAAACCAGATCAGTATCTTTGAAAGTTCGTGAAGTGGATAAGTTCTACCCACACTTTAATGGGGAAGGTGCTGAATTTTCCAAGTGCATCAAGTTTGAGAACGGATTGCGCTCGGATATTAAGAAAGTTGTTGGCTACCAGAAGATTCGTTACCTTTCTGATCTGGTGGATAGTTGTAGAATCTATGAGGAGGATAGTAATGCTCATCATAAGATTCTAAATGATAAGAGAGGCAAGGGTCAACAAGACCGTGGCAAGCCTTATGATGCTGGTAGAAGTAAACAGAGGGATGCTCAGGGTCAGAAGACTAGTAGGGGAGATGCTCCTGCTAAGATTGTTTATTTCAAATATGGGCAAGCTGGGCATAAGAGTTTTTCTTGCACCGCTGATGTGAAAAGATGTTTCCGTTGTGGTAAGCTTGGGCATGCAATGTCTGACTGCAAACATAAAGGGATGGTATGTTTCAACTGTGGAGAAGAGGGACACTTGAGTAGTCAGTGCTCGAAATCGAAGAAGGGACAGACTAGTGGGAAGGAATTTACTTTGGCTGGGAATCCGTTAGCTAGTGAGGACAGACTCATTAGAGGTACATGTTTCATTAATAGTACGCCTTTAATTACTATTATTGATACTGGTGCTACTCATTGTTTTGTTGCTGCTGATTGTGCTAAAACATTGGGTCTTATGTTGTCATCTATGAATGGAGAAATGGTCGTCGAATTTCCGTCTAAGGGATCGGTGACTAATTCTCTTATATGTTTAAATTTTCCTTTGTCAATCTTCGACAGAGACTTTGTTGTTGATTTGATTTGTTTGTCGTTAAGCGGACTAGATGTGATTTTGGGTATGAACTGGTTAGAATGTAACTATGTTCATATCAATTGTTATGACAAGTCTTTGAGGTTTTCTACCCCTGAAGAGGAAGGAGCTGGTTTGTTGACCGGTAAACAGTTGTATCATACCCCAATTTTTGACCTAAGATATCACCTTACATTATTCACATATGCATCATTGCATCACTAACAATTTCAGAACACGATAGATCGTGTGTGTGCTCCTAAAATCAAAGTTAGGGTTTTATCAAAATTTCATTTGCTCAAGATATGATCAATTAGGGTTTGAGTCTCCACTCACCTCAATTGATCTATCTTAATCAATCATCAACATTTGATCTTCAAATTTCCAACTTTTTCTCATGATCCACCTTGAATCGACCAATTAGGGTTTTGATCGAAGACAGTGAATCATTGACTTTCTGCTCAATGGATGACTTATTTGTTTGAATATTGATCTTAACATCTTCAATTCAACATCTTGACCTAATTTCTTGGTTCAAAATATTGTAAAGTCCATGTTTCTTCATCAGACAAATTCTGAATCATCTGATAAAAATTCATCTACTCAAAAAAGTCAAACTTTGACTTTTGGTCAACTTTTTCAAATCCAAACTTTTTCAATCATAAAATCATTTCAAATAATCCATCATGATCATAAAAAATCAAGAAATATGAAAAAGTCAACAAAAAGTCAAAATTGGAATTTTTTCTAACACTTAGAAAAATTTTCAAGTGTTAAGAAACATGGTTTTTCCTTACTTTCATGGCCATTTTTCACCTAGATCCATTTTTATTCAAGAAAAACTCAAACCATGAAAGTTGTAGGTCTTGTTACAAGCTTTCTAAAATCTCCAAGAACTTGCAAAAACACTTTGTGTAGCTAGGGTTTTGATTTTGAGACATAGAGCTCCAAAACCATGGATTTCCAAAATCATGCACCAAAATTACAAGTTATTTTTGCAACTTCTCCTTCTAGAAGCCTTGTCACCATTGAGAGATAAGTTATAATTGATAAATATCAGTTAGAAATGATTGAGAGGAGGATTGGATCAAGAATAAATTTTAATCATGGTTAAAAAGTTAACCATTTACATTAAATGCAAAAGATTCCTTCTTACCTCTTAAGCCAAGTTGCAAGCTCTCTCAATTATAACTTTGCCTTGTCATTCAGAATTTTTGGCCTATAAATAGAGGTCATTTCTTCATTCAAAACGACCCCAAAGCAATCATAATCCAAGCTTTCCTTCTTTCTTTCTTGATTTCCAAGTTTCAAAGTTCTAAGAAGGAGAATTTTGCAAGTTCCAAGTTTTGCAATTTCTGAGCAAACTTAGGTTTCAAATACTTTCTAAACATCATTAGAGAGTTGTTAGAATCCTCAAGCTAGCACAAAAACTAGCCAAACTCAGAAATCATTTTCAAACCTCATGTATGCACATATTGAGCCATAACTTACAAACTCTCAATCCACTTGTGCATCTTCCAAACTTTCACTTCACACACCTTATATACATCATATAGAAGTAATCCAAATCATCATTCCATCACTGTAAACACAAAATCACTAGATTCGATTCTCACTTCAAGTGACTGTAACTGGACTTTGTCAGAACAATCCAGACCATTTTAAACCAAGGTAAGCATACCAACACCTTCCATAAACTTCACTGAAGCTGTAGCAATCATCAAAAAACCTTTGGAACACCTCCAGCAAGAAACACGAATTCTGTTTAAAGAGGTATAAACTTGAACTTTGAACTCTATGATTTCTAACTTTCAGTCCAAAAAAGGCTTGGCCATTTTGTTTCTGCACTATCACTGAGTAATAACCCTCAATCAATTGCTTAAAATTATGCTCATACATGATTTCATAATCAAAACTTAGAATTAGGGTTCTTCGTGTTCATACGAAAATTAATGATTCTAAGCTTAAAATAAATGAAATTAAATGTCATAATCATGTTCCTGGTAAAAATCTGAGCAAGTTTGATTTTTGGATCATACAATTTCATTGAGAAATGAAGAATCCATGGAGAAAACAATCTGGAGGAAGAAGATGAATCCCTGCGCGCGTTTTTCTAACTTCTGAAAAATTCAAATTCTTGGTTTATTTTAAATTTATTGGTTGTTGTTATATGACCGGATGTAACAGCCACCCCAGTGGCAAGCCAGCACGCATTTAGTCCTTTCCTTCGAGGTCCAGGTTGAATCCTCCCGGACCTTTTTAATAAAGGCACATCAAGCTTCGATGCTTGTTTCTCCGAAGCGAGGTTCCACCTCGAAGTACTTCAAGCCTTTAGAAGCTTTCCACTTCTACACTCTTCAGAAGCGTTTCTAATGCTTCTATCCCCAGAAGCATCAAGCTTCTACATCCATAAACATCAAGCTTCTCACCCTCTAGAAGCATCAAGCTTCTAAACATCCAGAAGTAGCCAGCTTCTAAACATCCAGAAGTAGCCAGCTTCTAATGCATCCAGAAGTAGCATGCTTCCATACGCCTCCAGAAGCAGCAAGCCTCCAAGGCCTTCCAGAAGTAGCCAGCTTCTAAGCCCTCTTCCTCCATAAGCAAGCCAATTTCTGACCCCATCAGAAGCATACAACTTCTGATCTTTTTCCAAACTTCATTTTTTCAAAACTCCTTCTAAACAAGGTGATTAAATGACAAGTCAAGCACATGGCTCAGTGGAAAAACTCTTCACTTCTAAGCCAAAAGTCCAAGGTTCAAACCTCCTTAGGACCAAAAACTCTTTTTTATCACTAATTTCTTAAGTTTCTAGCAAACTTCAACATTTTCAAAAACTAATCAAAACTTCTCATTTTGAGATGATTTTTTGCACACTTGTCATTTAATGTACCTATTTTATGATTATGTCAAAAAAATCCAAAAAAATATTTTCTTTTTGATTATATTTTTAATTAAGTAAAAAATGTGACATTTTAAGTATTTCTTAATACTTTTCAAAAATGTTTTCTTTCAAACTTAAATCTTTTTTCAAAATTTCTTGTGAATATCCTTCACTCTTCAAAATCATTTTCAAAAACCTTTCAATAAACTTACACACCTTTTTCCATGATCAATTGGATTTAAAGATAAACCAAACCAGGTTTCTCCTTGAATTTCTTAATTGATCATGGGTCTCCCTCACGGTGTAAGTCTCAACCCTCCTATGTACATATTCATTTCCTTGTACATAACAACCCTTTCGTGTACATATTCGTTTCCTTGTACACATTCAATCATCTTTGTAAATATTCAAGCATAAACAAACTTCTTTCGTTTGTTTTCATCCGCTTGTTTATACACCGATTCCATTGGTATTAAGAGAAGCATTATTCTCGGTGAAACTGCTCTTAAAACCAATGGGCGTCCCTTAAGGTGTAAGTCCCAAACCTTTTGTATATATTCAAGTTACACTTGCTTTAATTGCTTATTTTATACACTTGTTTATATATTTCCTTCATAAACTCCTGTGAATACACATCACACACTTGTTTATATAACTGTTCAGTTATAACATAACAACTAGCCTAACAACTAGGTTCCCCTTTAGCCTCCTCTTAGGCTTCGTATAAGAAAACTCATTTATTGAGTTTAGCCTTCTCTTAGGCTTCGTATAAGAAAACTCATTTATTGAGTTTAGCCTCCACTTAGGCTTCATATAAGATAACTCCCCTGCTGAGTTAGCCTCCTCTTGGGTTTTGTTCAATAGAACTCCCTCATTGAGTTTAGCCTTCTCTTGGGCATCAAACAAGAAAGAGACCTGGAAATCTCTTAACAGCCTCCTACTGGGCTTCCAATACAAAGAATCACCCGCGCTAGGATAGAACCCTCAGAGTATGATTTCCCGGTGAAACCACTCTTGAAATCCTAAGAGGATGGTTTCCCGGTGAAACCACTCTTAAAGCCAAAGCCAACCATACCCTATAACTTCCTCTTGAGCTTCATACAAGGACCCTCGATGACCCTCGGAATGCCTTCTCTTGGGCTCACAATACAAGGACCCTCGATGACCCTCAGAATGCCTCCTCTTGGGCTTACAATACAAGGACCCACAGGCTTCTTAAAAGCATCCCCCTAATCCATAATCAATTTCTCCTCGAGATTTAGACATTTATCATCTCTATGGAAGAAGTATCTCATCTATCATATTACATACGATCAAACTCTTTTCAAATCACACTTTTTCAAACAAAAACATCTTTTAACTATAAGTGGTAACGCTTGTACACTCGAGCAAAACACCTAATACTTACAATCAAAGATTCAATCATCTTTCAAACATCTTTCTTAACTCGTAAGTGGTAACGCTTGTACACTCAAGCAAAACACCTAATACTTACGATGAAAGATTCAATCAATCAACCCTTCAAAATGTATGTGATGAAATAGATTAGATACATTTTTCATTAAGATGACATTCGTCTTTGTCTCTTAATAACACTCGTCGCTTCCACTAGCATAAGTGGGAACTACGATTGCTCTGACTTTCTCAACCTCCCTTTGAGAATACGTAGGCACAAGGTCTCATCCTTGGCGAGCATACTTCTTTCTCCCTCAAACCAAACAAAACCATAGCTCCTTTAGATCCGAGTTATAGATGCTCTGATTCCCATTAAGGGATATGTATGCAGAAGATCCCAATGATCTTTGCGAGCACAATAATAACAAAACCTAGGATCCCACATAAGGAGAAACTTTCCCATGAATAGAATAGAAAATTAAAACACACAAACATATCAAAATATTCATATATAAGGCTATAGATAACTATATATATTTAGGGTGCCACATCTATTCCCTTTATATAACAAAGCCCCTTGCCCAGATCTCTCCCCAATGCGTTGCGTCTAGTTCACGCTAGTCGTACTGCATATCATATTTATTGAGGGTATTGCAGCTTTCCCCTTTTTCATCTCATTTTTCTTGTTTTGGAAATAATAAAGCTTGATGCTCGCGGCATCTTTAAAAACAAATCAAAAGAGTAAATCGTTTCGAGTTAGAGATTCAAATTCCGATTCGATTCCCTCGTTCGTCACTTTTTAACGCGAACAAGTTAAAGTGTTTGATGCAAGACGAAGCACAAATGTACTCGTTAATGGCGACGTTGTCTGCTGAGAATCAAGTTAGAGTGGATGAGTTATAGGTGGTGCGAGAATTTCCTGAAGTGTTTCCTCATGAAATTCCTGAAGTGTTTCCTGATGAAATTCCTGAAGTACCTCCTGAAAGGGATGTTAGATTTGCGATTGATCTTGTACAGTACTGACTTGTTTCTCGGCACCGCATGATGTCTCGCATCCGAGTTGTCGAATCAAGAAGCAATTAGAAGAGTTGCTTGAGAAAAAGTTTGTAAGACCAAGTGTATCTCCGTGGGGAGCGCCTGTGTTATTAGTAGAGAAAAAGGATGGAAGTATGAGACTTTGTGTTGATTATCGACAGTTGAATAAAGTGACGATTAAGAACAAGTATTCGCTTCCAAGAATTAATGACTTGATGCATCAACTGGTGGGTGCTAGTGTGTTTTCTAAGATTGATTTGAGATCTGGATATCACCAGATTAGGGTGAAGGAAGATGATATTCAGAAGACCGCGTTCAGGACTTGGTATGGACACTACAAGTATTCAGTGATGCCTTTCGGTGTTACTAATGCGCCGGGAGTATTCATGGAGTACATGAACCGTATTTTTCATACTTACTTGGATCGATTCGTGGTGGTATTCATTGATGACATTCTGATTTACTCCAAATCGAAAGAAGAACATGCAGAACACCTGAGAGTCGTGTTGCAAGTTTTAAAAGAGAAAGAGTTGTATGCAAAGTTGTCCAAGTGCGAATTTTGGTTGAAAGAGGTTAGATTTATTGGCCATGTCATTTCTGGTAGTGGCATTACCGTGGATCCTTCTAGGTTTGATGTTGTGTTGCAATGGGAAACTCCGAAGTCGGTTACTGAGATTAGGAGCTTCTTGGGATTAGCCGGTTACTATAGGCAATTTATCGAAGGGTTTTCGAAGTTGGCACTTCCATTGACTAAGTTGACTTGCAAAGGGAAATCCTTTGTGTGGGATGTTCGATGCAAAGAGAATTCCAATGAGTTGAAGAAGAGGTTGACGTCGGCTCCATTTTTTACTTTACCTAATCCAAAAGAGTCTTTTGTTGTGTACTGCGATGCTTGTCTGATGGGGTTAGGTGGTGTGCTTATGCAGAAAGGCAAAGTGGTTTCTTATGCGTCTAGGCAATTAAGGACTCTCGAAAAGAATTATCCTACGCATGATCTTGAATTGGCTGCAGTGGTATTTTATTGAAAATTTGGAGGCATTATCTGTATGGTTCTCGATTTGAGGTGTTTAGTGATCATAAGAGTTTGAAGTACCTTTTTGATCAAAAAGAGTTGAATATGAGGCAGCGAAGGTGGTTAAAGTTGTTGAAAGATTATGATTTCAGTTTGAATTATCATCCCGGGAAAGCTAATGTTGTAGCTGATGCTTTGAGTCGGAAGACTTTGCATATGTCGGCCATGATGGTTAAGGAGTTGGAGTTGATTGAGCAATTCCGAGATTTGAGTTTGGTTTGTGAAGTGACACCGCATAGTTTTATGTTGGGAATGTTAAAGATTAACAATGATTTTCTTGACGATATTAAAGAGGCTCAGAAGCGAGATGTGAAGTTGGTGGATTTGATAGTAGGAACTGACCGACCCGAGAATGACGATTTCAAGTTGGATGCACAAGGTGTGTTGAGATTTCGAGATCGTATCTGTATTCTCGATGATGAAACGATTAAGAAAGTGATTCTTGAAGAGAGTCATAGAAGCAATTTGAGTATTCATCCAGGAGCTACTAAAATGTATCAGGATTTGAAAGGTTTATTTTGGTGGCCTTGCATGAAACGTGATGTGGCACAGTTTGTGTATGCTTGTTTGACTTGCCAGAAGTCAAAGATCGAGCATTAGAAGCCTGCAGGATTGATGCAACCGTTAGACGTTCCGGAATGGAAATGGGACAGCATTTCGATGGACTTTGTGACGAGTTTACCTAATATCGTGAAAGGACATGATTCGATATGGGTGATTGTTGATAGGCTTACAAAGTCGGCACACTTTATACCTATTAACATTACTTATCCGATTGCGAAGTTAGCTGAGATTTATGTTAGAGTGATTGTGAAGTTGCACGGTGTTCCGGTGAGTATTGTGTCGGATAGAGATCCAAGGTTTACTTCTGATTTTTGGAAGAGTTTGCAGGGGGCGTTGGGATCTAAGTTAAAGTTGAGTTCGGTGTATCATCCGCAGACTAATGGTCATACCGAGAGAACTATTCAATCATTAGCGGATTTGTTGAGAGCTTGTGTTCTTGAGCGGAGAGGCTCATGGGATACTTACCTTCCGTTGATTGAGTTCACTTATAATAACATTTACCATTCTAGCATTGGGATGGCACCTTTTGAGGCATTGTATGGACGAAGGTGTAGGACTCCGTTATGTTGGCATGAATCTGGTGAGATTCTGGTGGTCGGACCAGAAAGTGTTCGAGAGACTACAGAGAAAGTGAAGTTTATTCGGGAGTAGATGAAGGCTTCCTATAGTAGGCAGAAAAGTTACCATGATAAAAAAAGAAAAGATTTAGAATTTCAGGCTGGTGAGCATGTGTTTCTAAGAGTCACGCATGTGACTGGTGTGGGACGAGCTCTGAAGTCTAAGAAGCTCACTCCTCACTTTATTGGTCCGTATTAGATATCGGAACGTGTTGGAAAAGTTGTGTACCGTGTGGAATTACCTCCAAATCTTTCTAATTTTCATGATGTGTTTCATGTATCGCAACTCCGCAAGTATATTCTAGATCCGTCTCATGTGATTCAGATGGATGATGTGCAAGTGTGTGATAATCTCACAGTGGAGACAGTGCCTGTGCGGATTGTGGATCGCGAGATGAAGATTCTTAGAGGTAAAGAGATTGTGTTGGTGAAAGTTGTTTGGTTAGGAGCTGCTGGTGAAAGTTTGACCTGGGAGCTGGAGAGCAAGATGCGAGACTCCTATCCAGAGCTGTTTGAAGCAGGTAAACTTCTTTTTTCGAGGACGAAAATGTTCTAGTAGGGGCAAGTTGTAACGCCCGAAATATTTAATTAGAATTATTTAATTAGAATTATTTAATTAGAATTATTTAATTAAATATTTTAAATAATTATTTTTGAATAATTATGTTGGTCGCGTCGAGGAATAATACTGATAATAATAATAATATTATTAAGTCAGTGAGGTGGGCCTGAAGAGTGGCATTGGTGATAGTAAGGTTGGGGTGTGGAATTAAGCCCAATTAGTAATTATAAGGATTATTATTATTATTTAAATTAGTAATAATAATAACTGGTACCTTTTGGTTGTCAGTGGAAGCAAACGTAGAATTGAGAATAGAAGAGGCAGAGTGACCAGAACGAAGATTTTAATGGAGAAAGGTGAATCGACCGAGGAATTCTGGAGCAACCACTACAAGAAATTTTCCATATACCAACGGTCCCCTTTAGTGACGGTAAAAAGAGGAGTTGGTATAGATAATATTTAGAGTCTGAAATTACAAACTAAGGGTTGGTAAAGGGTGTCCAATATTCCTAAATAAAAAACACTCAGTTTTGCACTTTAGAAAAAAATTGACTTTATTTAACCTTTAATAATAAATTCACATTTATTATTAATTTTTTTAATTAACCTTTACCACATAAATTGACATAAATTTTTATAAAGACCTCACCTTTACCACATTAATTTTTTATAATAAATTGACATAAATCTCTTTTTATTATTATATTTTAATAAAACATTTATTTTGGTGAACTTATACAGACCTCACGTTTTCTATCAAAGAGCAAATTAGGGAAAATTCATTTCCCACACAAGTCATTCTCGTTCTCTCCCAAATCCTTCCCACTTCCGCAACAAGCCCTTGCCGTCTTCAAGGTGCATAGCTGAAACAAGATGAAAACCCACTGCCTTTGACCTTACAACCAATTTGATACTTCCTGTTGCTATCAAAAATCTTGGTCATCCAAATCTTTATTATCTTCCCACTTCCGCAACAAACCCTTGCCATCTTCAAGGTTTCACGTTCTCTTCTCTTTCTCCTTAACTGTTTTGTTGTTTGTAATCATTGATTATTCATTTTCTTATGATTATTGTTGCTGGTCCATTAGTTTTTCTTAGGTTTAGGTTTATTTGATCTTTTAGTAGTGAGATTTTCATCTTGTTTCAGCTATCAATGTAATTCATAGACTGAAATGAGTGATTAAAAACAATAAAACATGTGTCAAGGTTAAAAAAATAAACAAGGTTTTTCTTCTTTCACTGTTCTCAAAATTTCATCTCTATATCAATTGAATTGACAAGTCCTGGAACTTTCTTCTTTCACCTTAAAAACTGCTAAATAATCTTAAATTGTGATTTATATACTTCCACTCATTCAATTTTGGAGGGTATTGTAAATTTTCATACTTATGTTGTCATTTGGAGGCTCTTGGAGTTATTTTTTGTCCACATAACGCCTTGTGTAGTTCTTAGACTTTGTGCTTTCAATTCATGTCTCGTACAAGAATGCAAATTTGACATATAGTCATATATGATTTGCAATAGCTATCATCATTCTCACACTATACAATCTGCTAACAGGAGCAATTAGCAAACACTTCTTTTCAATCTACTATGTGCTCCTATTTCTGCTATCATGAAACTTCACACTTGCACCGCATGCTTCATTTTCTCATTCATAAGTAAAGAACCAGAGTCATAAATGGGTATAAAAAAAAATTAAGCTAGTTATTTATTCTGTCAAATGACACCTAATTAGAAACAAGTAGGGGTGTTCGCGGTGCGGTTTGGGCGGTTTTGACGCAAAAAATCATCCGAACCGCGAGAGAAAAAAGCACGCGGTTTGGTTTGGTTCGGTTGACTTTTAAAAAAAAAAACAAACCAAACCAAACCAAACTAATGCGGTTTGGTTCGGTGCGGTTGGTTCAGTTTTTTACAAATAATTTGTTGAGTCATACATTCACATATATATGACAACATAACTTTGTATTTGGTCATTCATACATGACACACTACTAAATTATAACCAAAAAACTAATCATATTTGGACAATAACTTCTCATTTAATATGCAAAAGTTAGATTAGAGAAAAATGAAATAATAAACATAAAATAATAGCATAAAACAATATAAAAAAAATTATAATAAAACAAAAAAATAGAAGAGATGAGAAATTAGTGAAGATGAAAAAGAAAAAACATAAGAGAGGAGAGATTAGAGATAAAGATGTGCGATAAAATGAAATTGAAAGAGAGAAAAATTGCATAAAAAATAAGAACGTGCAAAGGAAAAAATATAAGAGAGTAGATATTAGATAAGAAGAGGCAAGGTGTAAGTGGTGAAGATGAAGTGATAATGTTAGGAGATATTTAAGAAGATTGAAAATGAAATCATAACGGTAAAGATGAGAAAATTGTCTGTAATCATAAGGCTAATGTATAATAGATTTAGGTTTGGGTTAGATGCGAGTTAAGTAAAATTTAAGTTGTAACATAATGCGGTTTAGTTCGGTTTGGTTCGGTTCAAAATACAAACAAGAACCAAACCATGCGGTTTTGTTAAAAAATGACCCAAACTAATCCGAATCAAATGCGGTTTTTTGCGGTTTCGGTTTAGTTTGGTTTGGTTTTGCGGTTTTCTATTGGGTTGGTTTGGTTTTGAACACCCCTAGAAACAAGCCTTCAATTCTCTTTATTTGGCCATATATAGTTAGTTTGAAATTAATTGGATGTTTTTTCTCAAATTAATTCAGTAAATTTATAATACTTATAAAAATTAAGTATTAAAATAGTTTAATTAGTTTTTAAATTGAAACTATAAGAAATATGTAAATTCTAACTTAAAATTATTGATAGTATTAGGTCTGATAATATATCTCAACTTAGAACTCAAAAGATCACAATTGTGTGTCTAAGATTATGATAATTATTACTACTTCTATAAATTAGAAGAAATTGAAACATTAAATTAATTGAAGTAACTTATCAAAATAAATATGTTTGGTCAAGATTTTTATAAAATGGCTTTTATCATTTTAATATGTATGTGTAAGATTTTAAAAAATGAACTTTAATTTTAAAATAAAAAACTAATTCTAGAAGCTTTTGCAGAATTTATTAATTTTTAAAATATAAGACGCTAGCATATGAGCTTATAATTAAAAAAAAAAACATATACATGATATTAATTAAAAAAATTAAGCTAGTTATTTATTCTGTCAAATGACACCTAATTAGAAACAAGCCTTCAATTCTCTTTATTTGGCCATATATAGATTATTAGTTTGAAATTAATTTTTTTTCTGAATTGAAACAGAGAAAAGACAACCAATCAAAATTATTAGAGTCCACTAAAATTATAGAACAAAACCTTCTATTTCATTCAAATACACATATACCTATGATAAAAAATATAATGAATTGCTTTGAGTCAAAGTCATGTAGTTGTGATCTTGATGAATAAAATATAATAGCATAGACTGAAATGAGTGATTAAAAACAATAAAACATGGTCTAGGGTCTTCAAAGTCTTGTCATCTCTATCAAACTAGAAAAAAGTAAAAAGAAGAGAAAAAAGAGATTAATCTAAAAGTGAATGGGATATTAAATACTCTTTTTATTTGCTCCAATTTGGCAGTGTCTATTTCTTGTGTTTCTTATCAGCATTACAATAACATAATATTGAAAAAATGGATTTTAAAGATAAAAGAAGAATGAATATTAAATACTCTTTTTATTAGACAATTTGTTCAATAGTTGTGATTTGATTTGCAGTTTCTTTTTAAGCTTTAGTATAAATCTCTTATGTTTACTGTTAATGTATATTAAATTTGAGTTTCATATTAACAAATAAGTATATAAAAAATATGAAGAAAAAAATAGGTATATAAAATTTAATGTACATGAAAGAAGTTCTACTAACATGAAAGAAGTTCTACTAACATGAAAGAGTTTCATTGCTAAACTTAGTTTCGTCCCTAATGTCACCTATAAATCATTCAAGCAGAAAGCTTCCGTGACCATGATTCAATGTCTATTAACTATTTTGCATAGTTAAAATGTTTCAATTAAGTTTTTTAGATAGGTTCTTACTCTTTCGTTTATTCGAGATAATTTGGTTCAAATGTTTCAGCTAAATTTTTTGAATGGAGAATAGAGGGTGGGTATGTGATCCAACAAAAGGAAGTGAAGATTATATTCGAGGGGTTAACGAATTTCTTGAATTTGCTTTTCAAAACTCAGTAGAAAACGGAAAAATATTGTGTCCTTGTATAAAATGTGCTAACTGTGATTCACATTGTCGCTCAAGTGTTTATGAACACTTAACTGATCCGAGACGTGGATTCCTTAGACGTTATACGCAGTGGATATTTCATGGTGAGAAACCTACAACTTCAATTGGCACAACTGAACAACATTTTGAAATGGAGCATGACATGGACGGGTTACTTCGTGATGCTTTTGCAATGCCTCCTTTAGAAGAGACAATTTATGGTGAAGGAGAAAGGAATCAAGAAGTAGGAGAAATGCCAAGTTTTACAAATTGGTGAAAGAGAATGAACAAGTTCTTTATCCAAATTGTAAGAAGTATAGCAAACTATCCTTTATGGTGCATTTGTATCATTTAAAGTGTCTTCATGGGTGGAGTGACAAGTCTTTCTCCATGCTATTAAATTTATTGAGAGATGCTCTACCAGAAGGGAATGTTTTGCCAAAGTCATACTATGAAACAAAAAAGATTATTTCAGGGTTAGGTTTGGGGTATGAAAAGATTCATGCTTGTCCTAACGACTGTATATTGTATTGGGATAAACATATTAAAGATCAAGTATGTCCAAAGTGTGGTACTTCAAGGTGGAAAACAACAAATGAGGATGTACATGCTAATGGAAAAGAAACTTCTGAAAAGCGTAAGAACTTACCCGCAAAGATCCTTCGTTGGTTTCCTTTGAAACCAAGGCTACAAAGGTTATTCATGTCATCTAAAATATCTGAATCAATGAGATGGCATCATGATGGTAGAGTGAGTGACGGGTATCTTAGGCATCCAGCTGACTCATTTGCTTGGAAGGAGTTTAACTCTCGATATACAACATTTTCGTTAGACGCGCGTAATGTTCGATTAGGGGTTGCTTCTGATGGCTTCAATCCTTTTAAAACAATGAGCATAACCCATAGTACTTGGCCATCATACTAATTCCTATAATCTTCCTCCTTGATGTGCATGAAACAATCATTCTTCATGTTATCGCTACTAATTTCGGGTCCTAAAGGTCCTGGGAATAATATTGATGTTTATCTACAACCTTTAGTACAAGAGCTGCAAGAGTTATGGTTTGATGGAATAAAAACATTTGATGCCTACAAGAAAGAGACATTCCAACTCTATCTGCTATAATTTGGACTATTAATGACTTTTCGCATATGCAAACTTATCCGGATACTAAAGGTCAATACGCTTGTCCATGTTGTGGTATTGAAACTTCCTCACGATGGCTAAAGCATGGTGGAAAATTTTGCTACATGTGTCATCGACGTTGGTTAGCGCCTAACCACAAATGGAGGTTGAATAGTAGGGATTTTGATGGAACAAAGGAGTCAAGGGGTCCTCCTAAAATAAATGACGGGATTCAAATTTTAAGGCAAATTGATGAAATTAGAGAAGAGGGTCTCGAGAATGGGGCACAACCGTGGAAAAAGAAGAGTATTTTCTTTGATTTGCCTTATTGGGAATACAATGTATTACGTCATAATCTAGATGTGATGCACATTGAAAAAAATGTATGTGATAATATCATTGGTACATTGTTAAACCAAGATGGAAAATCCAACGATAATTATAAGGCACGTGCTGACCTTGAAGATATGGGCATAAGAAGTACACTTCATCCACAACCAAGTTCCAAAAGTAGTGCAATGCTTTTGCCTAGAGCATGTTATAAAATGACTAACAAAGATAAAGATGCTTTTTTGAGTGTCCTTGAGAATGTAAAAGCTCCGGATGAATGTTCATCAAACATCTCACGTTGTGTTCATCTCAAGCAACGAAAGATATTTGGCTTAAAAAGTTATGATTGTCATGTTCTAATGCAACAACTTCTTCCAGTGGCATTAAGAGGTTCATTGCCAGATAGAGTCACTTCAATTATTATTGACCTTTGCAATTTCTTCAAGCAAATATGCTACTTAATGTGGATTTCCTTGCACAATTAGAGTCTCGAGTAGCTTTAACACTTTTTCAACTGGAAATAATCTTTCCTCCATCATTTTTTACCATTATGATGCATTTGGTAATTCATTTGGCTTATGAAGCCAAAATTGCTGGACCAGTACAATATCGATGGATGTATCCTATTGAGAGGTATGTGTTCTTCATTTTAAAAACTCATTTTAGTTATATCTCTTAAAGAAGTTATTATTGATGCTAAGACAAAATTTTCTTTTAGAATTCTTCTCACTCTTAAGTCATTTGTACGCAATAGAGCACATCCAGAAGGATCAATTGCAGAAGGTTTTTTGGCCAATGAATGCTTGACCTTTTGTTCACAATATCTAATTGGGGTGGAAACTAGGTTTAGTAGACCTAGCAGAAATAATGATGATTCTACATTTAAAGATGATGCAACTTTTCTACATCCTGTTGGAAGACCACTAGGAAGGAAAAAACAACAAAAGTTCCAATTAGGGAAACGCAACAGAATGAAAAGAATCAAGCTTAATGAAAAAGAGTTAATGCAAGCTCACAGATATGTTCTTTCTAACTGTGACAAAGTCGCTACATTTATAGAGTAAGACACCAATCATATTTCACTTTTACACTTGTGTGTCCATTGTTCGTACTCTTCTAATTATGTTATCTTTATTTTTAGAGAACATGTTGGACTTCTTAAGAGACTGGCTCGACCGCATCGGCTATCACAACTTGAAGTAGATAAACTACATAGCAAAAAATTTAGTGATTGGTTTCGAAAAAGGGTGAGCGCAAAAGAATTGAAATATTTGATTTAGTTGCTGCTTATTTTGTGTAGCTAACTATTTTTATTGAATTATTATAGATTCATTACTTGGATGAAAGAGAGAGCCAAGAAATTACTCATGAACTTAGATGGCTAGTGCGTGGACCAGTTGAGGTAGTAAGAAGACACACTGGTTACGCCATTAGTGGTTTTAGGTTTCACACTAGGAAAAGAGAGAGATACTTGAAGACACAAAATTCTGGAGTAGTTGTAAGGACAAAGACATCAAACGATGAAATTAATTATTATGGAGAAATAACTGATATAATACAATTGGACTATTCTGGAAAGTACAAAGCTGTGTTATTCAAATGTGATTGGATTGATATCAAGAAAGGCGTCAAGAAAGATAAGTTTGGGATGACACTTGTGAATTTCAAATTTTTGAAGCACACTGGAAAAAATCTTTGGGATGACCCGTTTGTTTTTGCATCACAAGCAAAAAAGGTGTTTTATGTATATGATGGGAGAAAAAATGATTGGTGTGTTGCTCTAGATGCAAATGTGAGGGATGTCTATGATATGGGTGATGAAGATTCCAATGAGGGTGACGAAATCAACGAGAAAGCAATACACAACATAAATGAAGATACTCAAAATGTTGATGATTTAATTGCGGTTTCAGTTGATGAAAATGATTTCCTCGAAGTTGATGTTAATAATCAAATTGAGGAAGAAGAGGAAGATTGGGAGAATATGTTTTAATTTTGAATGATTTTATACCTTTTGTATGCAATTGTACTTTACTTATTATGTTTAGTGAATGTTTTGTATGCAATTGTACTTTACTTATTATGTTTTGTGTGCTAACATTTAGTATTCAAATTCCAGTGGCTGCTTATGCTTAAAGAACTAACATTTAGTATTTTTATTATATCATCATATTATATTGATATTGTTATCTTTTAACTAAATGTATTACAGCAATGCCAACAAAGAGAAAATTGAATATTGGGAGTCGTAGATCAAAAGACTCAAACCTTATCTCATGCCAAGAAAGTAATGTTGAAGAAACTCATCCAACCTCATCTCATACCCAAGGAAGTAATGCTGAAGAAACAAGGCCTGTTCCAAGTCATGTGGAAGTTGGCGTACACGAGTCTGAAGATTCTTATTCTATTCCTTCTGATGTAGAAGCAGAAGAAGAAGAAGAAGAAGAAGAAGAAGAAGAAGAAGAAAAATTACAAATTAATGAAGGTTTGAATTATATATAGATGTTCTTATGCTCTTATATAGAATTAGAAAAAACCTACAAAATATTAGAGATTTGAATTTTGTCTTAATGTCTTATGTTTTACTTGTAGATGTTCACCCTAAAAAGAAGAGAGGCCCAACAAGAATGTTAGACGTATGGGAAATAGACACTGAGAGTTGCATAATTGTTAATTTGGACAAGTATGGTCGACCAATTGGTCCTGAAGGTACGACTCTTACTCGTTTCATAGGAAGTTTGGTTCGAAGGAAACAATATGCTTCCATTAAATACAAATCTTGGAAAGATATGCCTTATGAGGAAAAAGATGCAATGTTGGCACAAATAGAGGTATTATATATACAACTTTATTTTTAAATCACGATGGACCAAATTTTGTATCACTAATATTGAATTTACTTAACACATCTTTTTTTGTTTAGACCATATTTGAGTTTGTTCCTCCTATGAATGACACTACAAGACAAATGTTGAAATTTGAGATGAATATTAAGTGGAAACAATGGAAGTGTGATTTAAAAGCAAAGGCATTTGACCCTAGTAAAACGGAAGAAGAAGTTGCATCCTCTATACCAGGTTGTCGAGTTGACCCAGATCAATATCGTGAATTGGTTCATCATTGGTTTTCTGAAGAAGCAAAAGTAAGTCATATTGAAAAGAGATTTTGTCATATTATTAAAATGTTTGAATTTGGTTTCTTTTTTCGAGTTTTGACTAGTATTATGTTGTATCAATTGTAGAAAGAAAGTAAAATTAATAGTCAGAATCATGCTAAATATGAAGATATTCATTGTATGGGTACTAAAAGTCTCCCAAAATTGATCAATGAAAAGGTTTGTTAATATTTGAGCTTTTACTTGAGTAAATTGTATTTATAACACAAATCACTTATAAATTTTTTGTTTGCTATTAGAAAAAAAAGGCTAAAGGAGTGTCGCCCACACGCAAAGAGATTTACATTGATACTCGTACTCGTAAAGATGGTTCAATTGTTAATGAAAAGGCTGCAAGATTGATTGTAAGATTTCCTTTCATTCATGCCTTTTTGATTCTTTGACTTGTATTGAACTGATGTGTGAAATTGAAATCACATAAAAATTACTGCAACCTATTTGATTTTTTATACTTCATAGCATCATGTGACTTGTTATATTTACTTCATAGCATGTGTGAAAGTGAAATTGAATTGATCTGTGACTTGTTATATTTACTTCATAGCATATGTGAAAGTAAAATTGAACTGATCGATGACTTGTTATATTTACTGCTATTTTCTTTGTTGTATGACAAAATATGGTGTTATTATAAAGTTATTTCCATGTTACATTTTTTTCTACAATTTCCATGTTACATTTTATCTTATCACATCTATTATAATATTTCAGGATGAATTAAATAAACATAATAATGAGGCTGAAACTTCTCATTCGGTCCAAAAGACACAAAATCATATGCCTTGGAAGGATGACATTTATTCCCAAGTAAAAGGACCTGAAAATAGAGGACGTGTGCGTTGTTTAGGTAATATTCCCAAGCCTAAAAAGTCAAAAGATTCTTTGTCTGAAAATCACGAGTTGAGGGATGAACTTAAGAAAATGCGAGAAAGTCAAGAAAGGACAAATGTCTTTATGGCAAATATGATGTCAGTGATACAAAATCAATTATCCCAAGAAGATTTGAATGTTATTTTACAAGCTGCAAGACAGGTATATTATATTTTACTCTTTGAGTTCATATTTTGAATATTATGAAAATATTTATAAATTAGAGTTTGTAATTTATTTTATTTTATTTTCAATAGGCTACAGATGCTTCTAGTGCCCAAAACCAGACAAATTCTCAAAATATATGCACTGATGAAGATGGAAGAGAGGAAAATTAGAAATATTTTTTTTATCTTAGATATGTTTTTTGATATTTTTGTGTGGTAGCATCTATTTTGGTGGTTGTTATTATATAAATGACATTACTTTAGTTTTTTTATATGTTTGTAAGACTTGATATTTTTAGAATATAATTGAAATTTTCTTTGAAGTTCCTTTAAATTGTGTGTAAAGCATGTAGAAAGTATAGCTAAAATTTGATAATTAAAAAATATTTGTTTAAAAAAAATTAATTACAAAAAAAATATTTAAAAAAAGGGACATATACCAACGACTAAATTTTTCTATACCAACGGAAATATATTATTGGTAAATATATTAAATAATAAAATTAGCGGTTGCTATAGCCCTGGAATTTTTACCAACGTTCAAAATTGTCGTTGGTATCAGTTATAGGGACGGAATATTTCCGTTGGTATAGGCTATTATACTTGACGGAAGCATACGTCCGTTGGTATAGGTATTTTGACTTTTACCAACGATTTTTGGAGTTTTACCAACAAATTTTTGCCGTTGGTAAATGGCAAATTTCTTGTAGTGAACCTTCAATCCAAGGTAAGGGTGGGGTTCTTGCTATATAATTGGGGATATGATGGGAAATTGGTAGTTAGGAATGTATGATCGCTAGGCAGTGTCGTATCTATGTGATTAACCGTAGAAAATCCAAAATTGGAATATGTGATCTTGTATTTTGTGTATATTGTTGTTGTTGATTGTGTAAATTGTTTGCATGTGTTGTGTGGTTGTCAATCGTATGAAAGGAATGCACAAATTTTACTGCTTCTGTTGTACTGTGGTTGTTGGTGATGAATGGTATCGATTGGAATTGAATAACAGTGGAAAAACCAGGTTTTTGGTGGAAAAAACGCAGCATGAGTCGACACATGATGTTATGTATCATTACAAGTAGCAAAGCATTTGAAAACCAGGGGCACGAAATAGGCTTGTATCGATGCATAGGGCCTTGCATCGACTCATGTGGTGAATTTGGAAGTCTTGTATCGACTCATACGTGGTATGCATCGATACAAGACAGTTTTGTGTCGATACAAAGGGAGCTTGCGTCGACTCATACTGAAGAAAAACAGAAAAATGGAATTTTGCAGAACGTATGAGTCGACTCATACGATGCTTGTGTCGATACAAGCTATGTATGGATCGATACATGATATTTTGTATCGACTCATACTGTGCTGGAAGTGAAAAATAATTTCTGAAAATTGTTCTGGTCGTATCTTCGCGACCGTAACTCCGTTTTTGACACCGTTTGAACCGTTGGAAAGCTGGAAACATGAGTTAACCTATAAAATTGTTGTTAAACACTATAAGTAAGTATTTGAATAAGTTGAGGTAGTTTTTGTATGTGATTTCATTGTTGTCGTACGTTGTCGTTGATGAGGCTTGATGGCCAACGTTGTTGGATTGCATTGTTGGACTACGTTGTTGGATACATTGTCATTGTTGTTGTTGTCGTATGCTGTTTGATTCTATTGCATACCTGCATTGCATCATATGTTGGCCTATGTTGGAAGAATACGTTGAGCTGTTGGGGGCAATGTTGTTTACGTTGAAGGCTTACGCCTTGATGCCTCGAAATTACTGGCAATAGAATTACGTTGGGAGTTTCACTCCGTTGGTACCGCATGCATGTGCATTAATCGAGTCACATGTCATAATAATTCATGATACCATTGTTGTGATAATTGGATTAGGTTGTTGTGTATGATTGCTAGTTGTTGTGGATGGTTGTATGTTGTATTAAGTTAGATGTGAGTTACCGTTGATTACGTGTATGATTACAAATAGTGATGCTATATGATTTCAAACTATAAATTGTTTATCATAAATTCAATTATATGATTTGATATCTCACCCTTTGTTTTTTTCGCCGTTACCTTTATATTGGTAACGTGCAGGTGATCAAGAGGAGTAGTTCTTGCTGATGTGGTCCTGGTTTAGTGTCATTTGCTCTGATACGTAGCACTCGGGAAAAACGCGCGATATTTCTAGTATTTCGTTGTTTTAAGTTGAAACTAGTATTTTTGAATAGTCATGAGATGCTTTGTTTTACATTGTAGAACCATTTGGATTCCGCTGCATGTTTATTAAACTGATTACGTTGTTAACCGTTGAGTAGTGCTATGTATCTGTTAAAGAGATAATGACATGTTTACGTTGTGTTTATGTTGATTTGTGGCATTCTGATTATGTGGATTTTTAGTAAACGATGAATTTTGAAAACTCTGATATTTTATTAAATAAATATGTGGTGTAGAATCAGGGTGTTACACTCGGCCTCAAAATCATAATCCAATTTATGATTAGTTTTTGAAGGAGTGACAACAGCCTTACGATTCTGCAGTTAAAATCTCTTCAGAAGCTCAAGTTCATACTTCAGCTGGTGCAAAATGATACCCTTCTAAAATTACATAATCTTCATCCCTATAAAATATACCATATTTCCTATATCAATCATTTTAAACTCATTCATTATCACCTCCTTGAACTTAGCTACATCTTTTGGACAACTTCCTGTTAGCAATATGTCATTTACATAAACACACACCAGAATCATATTGCCTCCAGAATGTTGCATACAAACTCCATATTCCGTTTCACATTTATGAAACCCATGATTCTTGAAAAATGAATCAATCTTCAAGTTCCAAGATCTGGGCACTTGCTTCAATCCATACAAGGCTATATGCAACTTGTACACCATCACTTCCCAATTCTTTTTCACAAATCCAAGAGGTTGTGACACTTATACCTCTTCTTGGAATGGATCATTCAGAGATGTCAACTTCACATTCATATGCATCAGTGGCCAATTCCTATTCGCAACTAAAGAAATCGTCAGTCTGATTGTTTCATGTCTAGCTACATTAACAAATACCTCAAAGTAATCTAGCCCTAGTTTCTGAAGAAAACCTCTAGCCACTAGCATTGCTTTGTGTAACATCCCATTTCTACCAAGTAATTATAAATAAAATTAGAGTTTCAAAATTTCAACCAAACATGGGATATCACGTTTTCAACTTAAAACAACAGCATTATAGTCACATTTAACACATAGATACATAACACGTCACATTCGGATGAACTGGTAACAACTTGTGTATTCCCAAAGCATAAATCAACATTATTTATTTAAAAACAACGCATCGTATTCTTAACATAAACTCCAAATTAATCATAGCATCTTGTTCAACATAAAACAACTTAAAACAACATAAACTTCTCAAAAGGAACAACTTTAATTCAACTTAATAGAAACAAAACAAAACAAAGTGTCCATTCGCCCAAGTGATATGTATCAGAGCGACAACACTGACTCAAACTAACAACAACTAAATCTTCACTCTTCATTACCTGCACATTACCCACGTAGAGGCAACATCACAACAGAACGGGTAAGATATCTAACGATATAAATTAGTGTATGATAAATAATATGCTAGGATTAAATCATACAAAAATATCACTTCATAGTTAACAACATCATAAATCATTTCACATTGCAACAATCATATTTATGCCAACTCAAATGAGACACAACAGTGTATATGCATGTGGTACCAATCAGGGCTTCAGCCCCAATCGCTAATTGTCAATTAATAGAGGAATCAAACAAGGCAAAAGCCTCCAACATAGTTGCCAATCCAAGTTATCTCTAAAATATGCAATGTATGCAACTCGATAATGCACATCACACAACATAAACAACAAATTCATGTCGCCAGGCATAAGTCTATATCACCAATTTTCTTTACCAATAAATAGAGGTAAACATCGTCAGTGAAACATCCTGCAACTTCGCATAACACAACAAAATATGGAAACATACACGTCGCTGGTAAATCACAAGGAAAACAACAACACAACGTATTCCACATAATTTCACAAAACACATCAATCACAATTACCTACTAAGATATACTAGTTATCCCGACAATTTTCAATTAATTCCGGACAACTAATTATATCGCTTAATTCTACAAATTTGACTAATTTGGTACTGATTTTATACACTATTATTACTATCAAATATTACAATTCTCTAGTCTAATTATATTACTAATATACTAATTCTCTGCATCCAAAAATTATATTGTCAGCACAACTTATCATCTGCAATTTTTTTATCTTCTACTAACACTGTTATTATTCTTCATTATGCTACCTGATTGCTCCTATTAATTAAGTATTACTATTATTCATATTAATTAATAATTAATTTATATTTAACTAAGTTAAATTAGTTTATAATTTTCTAAGTTATAACTAAATACCTTAAGAAGAATTAAAGTAAGTTTGTATCCAAAAATAATGCAAAACAGCAAAGTGGCCCCATCTCCTCTATAGAGGGCGTCCGCCCTTCATTCCATAGCACATGGGGCTCCCACCCCCCTTATATATGAGCCTTTGGGCGTCCACCCCATATATGTGGCCCTAGCCACTTCTCTCCTTCATGTTGGGGCACCCACCCTTCAACGGTGTGGCCCCCGCCCCCAATTTTCTTTCTTTCTTCTTCCCGTTGTCAATATGCAACTTCGGTTCTACAATTTTTCTCAGAATTGTTAACTACTTCATGATCGATTTAATTTATAATTCAAACAACATGTCATACAAATTTAATTCAATAAAAGCAACACGTAATTTATAGTCCCAGTAAAGCATCAACAAATGCAATTTTCCCCGAACGACCAAAATCACAGAATCGTAATAAAATCAAACAATTATTCCACAACACAATTATACACAAACAAAGATAATTCTATACAATTCGATCCCCACTTATGATTCATCATAAACCCGGTTATAGAGTTAGAACCCCATCCTTACCATATTTAATGGTCGCTCTAACTCCGATCGAAATCCTAATTTTCAGTTTGCACTTCTCGTATCCTCTCCTTCTAACCCTTGTGCTTCTAATACTTGCACTTGTTTTGCTTCTACGTAAAAACCTAGTTCTCATGCTTCTACTTCCTTTTTATATTACTAATAATCCAAATTAATTTCTTTGTCTTAATGGGCTTAATTCCGTACCACCCTTTCTACTACTTCTAACACCAAAATAGGCCCACATAATATAACTCATTAATTTATCCTTATTTCAAATATTATTTCCAATAATATTCTAAAATCAAAATTAATTCATCAATAATTAATACCGATAAATTCCAAAAAATAAATCCTTAACTAATTTAATTAAATAATTAAATCAAATTCCTGGCGTTACAACTCTCCACCACTAAGGAAATTTTCATCCTCGAAAATTTATCCGACACAATTATTCTTAACTTCGCTTCCTCATATAACTCTCCGATCAGCAAATTGCGTTTGACAATCCTCTTAGTATTACATCCATCACTTTACTCACAATCAAAATAGAAAGATACGTCTACACCATCCAACACGATTTCGTCCACTATCAACAAGAGATTAAGGGTGATCAGTTCCTCAATTTGTCAATAGATAGCTGACAACCATAATGGAGTATAAACCATCATTACTACCTACAAGAATGTTCCTATAGAACTGGTACTCACGTCACCAAAAGCATCATAATTCAATAACTTCCAAACCATCCAAACATGCTAACACCGACGTCTTACAGCTACATACTAATACACCACTGACGATAACATCAGTCATAATTCCTTTACACCATTACCGACACTTCTTATTATTGAAATCATTCTCTTCTCATTTCCAACTATGACTCGCGGTTCAAAAAATTCCAACAACTTCTACAATTACTCACCAATATTCCACAATAAGATCTACCATAATCCCTCACTTAGCCACTGATCCAATATTGACATTTTATGCAAAGGCTATTCAACTGACAACTTTGCAGTCCACTAACAATGTTGAGCATAGCAACTTGCTAAATTCCATCTTATAACAATTATATTTTTCCAAGATGCTCCAACTTGTTAAACAAACTGAATCTTAAATCTATGTCACCTTTGAATTCAGGAAATAACAACGCTTCAACAACACTTGCACTGTAGCCATCAACAGCATACTAAACTAGCATCTCTCAACCAAACAGATCTGAGAAGCAAAGCTTCATGCCAACTCCTGCATACAACTAATTAGAAAAATAACAAGTACCGACAATGTTTCACACACTTATCGCGTACAGAGGAATAAACAACATTAGACAACACTGGTCAGATGGACCGACCTACTCTGATACTACTAATGTAACACCCCATTTCTACCCGATAATTATAAATAAAATCATAGTTTCAAAATTTCAACCAAACATGAAATATCACATTTTAACTTAAAACAACAGCATAATAGTCACACTTAACACATAAATACATAACACATCATATTCGGATGAACCGGTAACAACCTGTGTATTCTCAAAACATAAATCAAATGTATTTCTTTAAAAACAACGCATCAGATTCTTAACATAAACTCCAAATTAATCATAGCATCTTGCTCAACATAAAACAACTTAAAACAACATAAACTTCTCAAAAGAAACAATTTTAATTCAACTTAATAGCAACAAAACAAAAAAAACGTTCATTCCCCCGAGTGCTACGTATCAGAGCAACAACACCGACTCGAACTAACAACAACTAAATCTTCACTCTTCATTACCTTCATGTTACCTACGTAGAGGCAACATCATAACAGAAGGGGTGAGATATCTAACGATATAAGCAAGTGTATGATAACATCGTTTGGGCCTTAGCTTAGCTGGTTTTGGGCCTGGACATTGTATGCCTATAAATAGGCAATTCTTTGTAATCATAAAATATGCAATCAATATAGAATTTTCATACAGTTTTCAGATAATCATTCTCTCTCTCTCTCTCTCTCTCAATTTTCTTATTCTTCTTCTTCACAAAACTATCTTTCTTGAAAACCCTTTGTTCCAACAAATTGGTATCAGAGCCTGGTTGCGATTCAGAGAGAATCTAATGGCAAACGGAACAACAACATCTTTGCAGATTCCAACAAATCTACCAATTTTCAAAGGTGAAAACTATCAACGGTGGATTGCACAAATGAAGGTTATCTTAAGATATCAAGATGTTGTGTAAATCTTGAATGATGGAGTATCAGAGCTGGAAGCAGACGTGATAGATGCTCAGAAAGCTGCGCACAAAGAGCAGAGGAAGAAAGATTGTTGTCACACCCTAAATTTCGCCCGAATTTTTTCTTTTTTTTAACATTTCATCTGATTCATTTGCATCCAAAAAAAGTTTCATGTCATTTTTCACATGAGTATTGAATTGTTGCATTTGACTTTCAATCACGTAACTAGTAGTTAATTTGTTATTTTTGCGTTAAATTTGTTTTAATTCAATTTTGCATTTTTCATGTGAATAATTATTTGCATTTCCTTATAGTTACGATTTATTATTAATTGAATTATTTTTTTATTTTTTTATTTTTTGTTAACAATTAGTTTAGTTTTTTTATATTTTTTTTGAAATTTACATTTTTTTTAATTTGCATTTTGATTAGATCTTTGAATTAAATGAAATCTTTCTTCATTGAAAATATTTTTTATTTTTTAACAATTAGTTTAGTTTTTATTACTATTTGAAATTGATTTCATTTTGAAATTTTATTTTATTTTTTAAAATCTTTCATTTAAGACAATTAAAGTATTATTATTATTATTTTTTATTTTTCAAATTAACATTAATTTCCTTTTTTAGATAAATCATAGTTTAGTATCAAAATCTGTTTTATCATATTTACATTATTTTAATAGATTGGTTAATTTTTACGTTTGTATCTTTTCATTCTACTTTTATTATGATATTTAATTTCAATCATTTTAATGATTAGAAGTTATTAAATGGTTTCTATTAGATAGAATAATAAAATAGGATCCTAATTAAAATCATTTTTTGTTAAAATAGTATTTTTTTTTTCTTTTTTTATTTATTATTATTACTTTATTTTAAGAGATTATTAGTGGTTATTGATACAAAGAAAATAAAAAGGACATTTTTAATTGTATTTGCATTTTTTAGTTGTATTTAGACAATTGAATGAAATTGCATTTTTTCTAATAATTATTTTTATTTTTATTTTTAATTAAATTCATATTCTTTTAATAAATAATTTGGTTATTATTTTAGATGTATTTAATTTAATTATAGCATTTTTTTATCTATTGTATGTTGACATATCTTAGAATTTTCTTTTCTTTTTTTTTTACAAGCATCACCAGGTACACTTTTTTTATTTTATAATAATTCATATCATTAAAAAAAAAAACTATTAAAACATTTTCTTTGCAATAATAAATAAATAAATTGTTTTGAGTCTCCATGCTCCTGTACGTTCTCTTGTCCAACCTAACCTGCAGAATTCAAACCAAAACATAAAATCAGTCACAAAACAACAAAACCATAACAAATTGTACAATTTTCACAACAGCAATTCCACTATCCGATTTCACTGATTCCACTACTACAAAACCACAAATTCACAGCTAGCACTGTACAAATTGTCCCTTTGTTCTTATCCTCAAGTTCACTCCTCTCCACTACCCTGCAGATTGTACAAAATCACTTCCACTATTCCACTCACCATTTCAAATTCCACTATCTCTCATCCTTATCTCACAGATTTGCAGTCTTTAAAACTTCAACCAACACAGTGAAACTCACCATTCTTCCAACAACAACAACCAAACCGTGACAACCCATACCATACTCATACTCCAACCCCATCGTTATCCCAACCTAAACCGATTTCAACAGAATCACATCAGAACCAGACAGAAGAAGCGAGAAGAAATCAAAATCGTACCTTTTTCCTCCCTTTTTCATTAGTGATGTTAAACTTTACTTTTCAGTTGTAGCTTGTAATCAGAATCATAACATAAGAGATTTGGGGTTTGGATTTGGGGCTTAGGGTATGTTGTTCTTGACCGATGAACAGAGAGCGCGAGAGAACAGAAAGAAGCAATAGAGAGCGGCCATGGAGGAATCAAATCGAGAGAGTGAGCGGCGATAGAGATCGGTTGAGAGAGACCGAAAGAAGCAAGCGTGAAAGCGTGTGGTGGAAAGATTTTTGTGTTTCTTTTATTTTATTAACTTTTGTTTTAAAAAAAAGTACTCCCTCCGTTCCTTTTTAAGTGTCGTTTTAGAAGAATTTTTTTGTTTCTATTTAAGTGTCGTTTTAGAGTTTAATGTCATTATTTATCAATTATACCCTTACTTTCTCAATAAATGAGAGAGAGTGCATGAATGAATTTATTAGGAAAGAGAAAATAAATGAGGGTATAATAGAAAATATAACTCTAATAATTCACTATCTTGGTTAAAGAGCTTTATGCTAAAATGACACTTAAAAAAGAACGGAGGGAGTAATAACTATGATAAAACAAGCAAGTGGCGGCAGCTGGTGTCTTTTAGTATTGGGGTTAGTTTTTTTGTTTTTTGTTAAGGATCAGATGGAATGAGTTGGGACGGATCCTCAAGGCCCAAAGAATTTTGTTTTACTTATTATACCTAGTTTGCGAATTTACACCTCCAACCCCAATTCCGTTTTATTTATTATTATTTCTATTCTCTTTTAATTAGATTTAAAAAATAATATTTAGTAATTTTTTACTTCTATTTTTATTCTTTTATACTTTAGAACATACAAAAATATAATTTAAAACTATTTTTCTTTAATAGTCAAAAATATTTTCTATTTCTAAGTCATATAGATTCTTTCTTTTTTTTATTTTGATTTAGATTTAGTTTAGTAAATTTTAGGATTTTATTTTATTTAGATTTAATTTAGTAACTTTAAATTTTTATTTAATTTAGATTCAATTATGTAAGTTTAGGATTTTATTTAGTTTAGATTAGTAAACTTTAAAATATTTATTCGATTTAGATTTAATATAATAACTTTAGAATCTTTATATATTTTATATTTAATTACACACTAATCCCTTTGATTAAAATTATTGTTTAATCTAGTTATAAGGGTTTAAATTGACTTTTTGAACATTGCTAGCTTTATATTCATTTGACATTAAATGCCGCTGATGTGTCACAACCCTAATTTTTGTTGGATTTTACATTATTTTATTTATACAATCATTCCATTTAACCCTGATTATAGTTATTATCAAGATAAAAATCCATCAACTTTAATACTAACCAAGGAAATTGAGCAGCCAGCAGATACATTGATATTGCAAACACGTTTCACGATTTTCAACCCAAAACATCTTTTCTCAAGATTACAACGTTTGATTTTCTGCTAAAGGATAATAAGATGGTTGCATACATTCCAAACCCTAAATTTGTAGTTCATCCAAAAACATCAGTCTATGTGACAAGGTGAGTGTCGTTAGAATGAAAATTGAAAAAAAAAACTTAAAGTTAAATCGATGTGCCTGTAATGTTGTGTGACTGTCGACTACGACGATGGAGTCTGAGAGTCGTTATGAGAGGCCTTGTTGCAACCACGCTTGTGCGACTTGGAAGTTGTTCTGAGTGGCGTTGTTGCAAATTGGAAGTTGTTTGAGTGTGGTTGGTGCGACCATGGTTTCGAATGTGGTAAGCTTTGTTTAAATTCTGGTAAGTTTCATGTGAATATCATGTATATTTGCTGGTTAGTTTCGTTTCAAAAAAAGTTGCTATTAAGTTTTGTTTGGTGTAAATTTTGTTCGTTTTTGCTTAACTTTCTGGATTTTTTCTCTGAATATGGAACAAGAATCTGCATTTTATTTGATTGGAAGTAATGCTTTTTTACTTCCTATGCTGAAATGAAATTCTCTCTCATCCTGCAAGTAACAAGTTTTCTTAGTTACTAGAATCGTAGTGATGATCTTCAAGTGCAGAATTTCACTCTCTAATTTTCAATATTTTAGCTCTTTACAAAATCGTTGTTCTATATTCTTCATTAATATGTCATTTTGATTAGATTTAATTGTTTTCTTTTCAGGTTGGTTGATTTGTAGAAGAACATAAAACCTACTATATTAGTTATTTATGATTTCAATCCTCAATTTCCGTAGAATCTTCTACACAATATAAGACACATGCAAAGAATCATATGGTACTTTGAGACACTGTCATTTCGAGCAACATTTGATCAGATGTCAAACAAGGTTTTTGTTTAGTCATGATGGTTTGGAATTTCCTTTTTGACTTAGTCACGGTCTATGAAGAAATTGATTAAAATAAACAATATTTTTCTTTTGTTTTTGTCCTTGAAATAAACAATATTCTAAGAACTGAACCCCCTGCTCTTGCCATTCAAATTGTCTTTGTTGTAATTACAGTGGAATGAGTTCCATCATGCTTTATGTAGTTATTTCAATGGCCCCTATTTTGTATACCAACAATTGATCTCAAATTTATTTTCCTAATTTAACAATGAGACTTTTGCTTTCATCTAATATAAATTTTTTAATTGATTTAGATTCTCATCTTAATATTATATATAAATTAATTTTTGAATTATACAAGTTCTTATCTATATAGAGTTATCTAGCTTTTTTAATTAAGGTAACTGTCTATTCCATGGCACTACAATTTCTTTTCTTCTTTTCATTTAAAGTTCTTTGTTAAAAAGAGTGAAAATAAATCGGTTAAAGTATTAATGAAATATTTTGCAATGAGTCAGATTAGCATATCAATGTGCTCTTTAGAAACCAATTAGAAGAGGCTAGGAATCAATAAATAGAAATAACATAACTATTGAAATCAGTTTTGAAAATGATGTATTTGCTTCGTAGAAATATACGTACATTCAATATATATAATTTTAATAGTGAGAACATGTTGATTTTTAAAAATATCCCAAATTTTTTTGGTATAAACGATTAATTTAATTTATAATTATTATCACTATATATTATTATCAAGCATATAAAATTTTATATAAATTTAAAATTATTATTATTAGTTAAATTTTTTTAAAAAAATTTATTATATTTTTATTTAAAATTATTCAATATTCATTTAGAACTGAAATGATTTTAAAATTATTCAATATTTATGGTATCTTAAAATTTCAGTTCTAAATGAAGTTATAAAAATAGTTGTACAATTTATTATAAATAATAATCAATGCTTAAAAGTTGGTACATATTATTAGTATATGATTGAAACTACGTGATATTTATGAACTGCAAAATAAATTATATTATGTTTGATATTCCAAACACGTGAATTAAAATTTGATGATATTCCAAATACGTGAATAAAAATTTGATATATGATTATAAATTATAATTATATTAATGTTATCCAATTAAAAACAATGTATCATTAATACGTGTAATGAGAATCCTAACGAGATTCGTGCGACAACACGAATTTCAAAATAATACGTGTGAAATATTCAAAATATTTTATAATTTGAGAGAGAGATTAAATGTTAACAAAGTGATAAATTATTATTTAAAGTTAAACAAAAGTGGAAAATTGGGAGGGATGTAAAAAATTGAAATACGTTAGATTTAAGATAGATTTAGGGACAGAGGAAGTAGCCACTAGTACTAGTAGTACTACTACCTCATCGGTCATATAACTCGATAGTGTGGTATCTCCAACAAGTATAAGTTAACCATGTGTTACTGATTTTTGGGGTTGATGTTGATTAAAGGTTGCGTTCCTGCAAGCGGGAAAAGAGTTATTACTGATTTTTGGGGTTGATGTTGATTAAAGGTTGCGTTCCTGCAAACGGGAAAAGAGTTATTACTGATTTTTGGGGTTGATGTTGATTAAAGGTTGCGTTCCTGCAAGCGGGAAAAGAGTTATTCAAGAGCACATCTTCTCGTTACTTCGAAGTTTTGAATAGTTCTTGATATATTCAAAGTTTTGAATTACAATTGATGCACATAACATGTTTGATGAATTTCCCAAATGAAATTCAATATGAATGTCTTGCTCAACTGCGCTTTGAGACGCTGTTACCTTCAAAATACGACCGCCCACAAGTTCCAATTACTCTCAGTGTCTCTCTATTCCATATTGCACCCGGTATCTACACCACCCGAGTTGCAAGACCTCTGCGATGTCGTCACCAACACCGTTGGTGGACTAGATGATCTAGAGTTACGTCTAAATAACTTTAAGGTTTCTCTAACTTCACCTCTTGTAGCTCAAGTTATTGATTCAATTAAACACGAGGCACACACTAGAAGATTGATCAGCTTCTTCTTATGGTCCAATAAGAATTTGAGATCGATTTAGAAGATAAAGATTATAATTATGCTCTTAGAGTTTTGCGAAAAGAAAGACTATACAAAGAATGGACATCTTGCTTGAGATTTCAAGAAAGAGGGTAGAGTCTTGGACGCTCAAACTTTTGGTCTTGTGGTGAGAGTTTTGTTAAACTCGGAAAGAAGATGAAGCATTGGGTATTTTCAAGAACTTAGACAAGTATAAGTGTCTTATTGATGAATTCACGATTACTGTTATTATTAATGCCCTTTGCTCTAAAGGGCATGCTAAGAGGGTTGAAGGTGTAGTTTGGCATCACAAGGACAAGATTAAAGGTGTGTTACCTTGTGTTTATAGAAGTATTCTTTATGGTTGGTCTGTGCATGCGAGGAATGTGAAGGAATCTAGGAGAGTTATTCAAGAGATGAAATCAAATGGGGTTATCCCCGATTTAGTTTGTTACAACACATTACTCATAGTGCCTTTGTGAAAGGAATCTCAGACATAATCCTTCTGGACTTGTGCCTGAAGCATTAAACGTGATGATGGAAATGAGGTCTTATAAGGTTTTGCCAACCACAATCACTTACAATATTTTACTTTCTTGTTTAGGGAAGACTAGAAGAGTTAAGGAATCTTGTCAAATACTTGAAGCAATGGATAAAGCGGGCATTGATTATTATCACAATATATTATTATCAAGCATATAAAATTTTATATAAATTTAAAATTATTCTTATTAGTTAAATTTTTTTTAAAAAAAATTATTATATTTTTATTTAAAATTATTCAATATTCATTTAGAACTGAAATGATTTTAAAATTATTCAATATTTATGGTATCTTGAAATTTCAGTTCTAAATGAAGTTATAAAAATAGTTGTACAATTTATTATAAATAATAATCAATGCTTAAAAGTTGGTACATATTATTAGTATATGATTGAAACTACGTGATATTTATGAACTGCAAAATAAGTTATATTATGCTTGATATTCCAAACACGTGAATTAAAATTTGATGATATTCCAAATACGTGAATAAAAATTTGATAAATGATTATAAATTATAATTATATTAATGTTATCCAATTAAAAACAATGTATCATTGATGGTTGACCAAAAGTCCACATGGTCAACTCATGACTTTGACTGATTTTGACCCAAAATGACCATTTTGCCCCTTGTGATGAATTGACTTGCTTCTAATCAAAATTGAACCTCAATCTTTCAACAATGGATGTCCCACAACATATAGAAACAAATGAAATCAAATTTGAGTGAAAAATCTTGAGAAATCCTGATTATATCCAAAACCCTAATTGTGCACCTCATGTGAGGAGATAGCCAATCAAACTTCAAAACCTCAAATCTTCTGAATGTGTTGAGTAATTCTTTGAACCATGATAACTCAAATGATAAAAGGAAGATGATACTTCAAGAAATTGACTTATCCAAACTTCAAACTTCACAAGGGGCCAAAACCCTAATTTCATCAGATGAATGACACAGATGAATTCCTCATCAATTATTTGCAAAACTTCAACTCTTGAAGAATCAATGAGACAAATGAGATGTCTTGAGATATAATACATCATTGTGACTTGAAATATTCACATATATGAGAGCCCGAGATTCCCTCGGAGAATGTTAACACAATCAACCTCCATAGCGTAGAGGACTTGAGAAACCCAAAGAGCTTTAATCCTATCATAATGTATGAATGCAATGCAACATGATGTTTATGATGAAACATAAGCCTAAACCAAGAGGGTAAATTTTGGGGTGCAACAAGAAGCATTAACAACAAGAGATGTTTTTTCAAAGATTTTGAGATCTTTGGCTCCTAAGTTCGACCACGTGGTGGTGGCTATCGAAGAAGGGAAAGATTTTTCGAAATTGACAAAGGAAGAGCTTCAAGGTACGCTTGAATCTCATGAACATAGAATGAATGAAAGAGCTGTAGGAAAGACAAATAGTGATGTGGCTTTGCAGGAAAATTCAGCAAAAGAAACCAAAGGCAAAGGAAAATGGTTCGATAGAGGTAGAGGTGGCTACAAAAATTCAACTGGTAGAGAAAACCAGAACAAAGGAAACATGTCAAATCATAGAAGACCATACCAAGGCAACTGAAGAGGTTGTGTTGCAAATAGAGGAAGAGGTGGTGGTCGAAAGCCTGACAAGAGTCACATTCAATGTTACAATTTTCAGAAGTATGGTCACTATTCGAGTGATTGTCTAGAGAAGCAAAAAAAAATCAAAAAAGTGATGCAAAGTTCGCTAAGTATGAAGAATAAGAGATGTTGATGATGGTCACAACAAGATATGAATAGAAATTCAAGGATTAATGGTACTTGGATTCGGAATTCTCATCACACATGTCTGGAAGAAAAGGTTGGTTTGTCAACCTAAAGCCCTCAATTAAGAACATGGTGAAATTTGAAAATGACAATATTCTAGCAACTGGAGGTATTAGAGATGTTATGATCATGAGGAAAGATGGAAAAAGGACGGTAATTTCGAATGTGTTGTATGTTTCATACACGAGGAGAAACTTGCTAAGCATATGGTAGTTGTTCGAAAAGAATTACAAAGTGACCGTCGAAGACAAGATGATGAGAGTTGTCGAAGCGAATGGAAGATTAATCTTGAAGGCTCCTATGTCCCATAATAGAACCTTCAAGATCAAACTTAATGAGATGGAGAACAAGTTCCTTTCGATTGCAACTAGCAAAGACGAATAGATATGGCACTATCGACTAGGCCATCTAAACTTTAGAGACATCAGAAAATTGAAGATGAAGAATATGGTTTCAGGATTGCCATAAATCGACATTCCAAATGAAGTGTGTGAAGAATGTGTGCAAGCGAACCAACACAAAAATAGCTTCATCAAGGATGCGAAGCAAGTCGAAAGTTGTTATCAAAGTCATATACTACGATGTATGTGGGCCAAGATTGGATTCGTTTGAGGTAACACATACTTTGTCACATTCATAGATGATTTCGTAAAAATTGTGGACTTACGATCAAGAAGAAAAGTAAAGTGATCGAGGTATTTACTGTACATAAAATCTACCGCCGGCTAGGAGATAAAAAGATCGACCCGTTGGACCGGTAGCAAGGGGTCCCAGGCATATTACCCAATATCATCGGAGGTGTGTCGCCTAGTTGTATATGCCGAGTTGTATCTAGGCCTAGGTATGCCTAGCCTAGTTGTATAGGCCGGTTGTATCCGACCTAGTTGTGCTGGCCGAGTTATACAGTGGGTTGTACACCTAGTTGTGCTGGCCGAGTTGTACCCTTTAGCTATGCTGGCCGACAGACAGGCGAGTTGTATCCGAGCTTAGTTGTGGACGAGAATATAGGTTGGGTTGTACGCAGCTATGCAGGGCTGCATCTGGAGTTATGTTCATGTTGGGTGGTTACATAACTTAATTGGTGACGTTGACGTTACAAATCATTATTGATTATGAATGTTACATTGTTTTATGAGGACGTTACGACGTTAGAGGTTTTAATAACCATTAGACCAAGGACTTGCCTATATAAGGAGTCCGGGAATGGATTGTAGGAGAATGCTCTCCAACTCTCATTACTCCTCTCTCTACTACGCATGGGAGGCAACATATTCCATATCTAAAGGCTCCCAATATAGGATAAGCTAGACTTATAGTTTGGAAGTACCCTCACTGAGCCTCTAAATCCCTTAATATCCTAAATATAGTTTTTTAGCAAGAACGTTTAGCGCCCATCGTGGAGCCTCGGTAAAATTTTCCTAGCCCACACTCATATAAAAAACACACATGTCTCGTATTGCTATGGTGCTAAAATAAGCCCTATATTTAAACATGAGCCTTACAACTTGTGCTTATTGGGGTATTTACCATTCTTTTGCTCATTGTTACAATTCATCGACCCTTTCCGGGAATACCATCAGATTGAAAATCTCGCCATGATTTCCAGATTTAACGACTTGTTCTCCGACGATAACCGGTCATTGTCGGTGGTACACGATCCAGCAAAATCAAGATTGGTAGCATTCCTGGCGCAAACTCGATGAATCAATTCAACGTTGGGGAAATGAAGGATCGTACACTGATAAGTGATTCATTGAAGGATCATGTCGTTGATGTATAAAATTAAGGTGTTGCGACTGTTGTTATACCGAAAAGTGCAGATATTAAACCCGATTTTGGTTCTCGCCCATTGAAGTCGACCCCGAAAGATAAGTAAACTTTACTCATTTTTACCTGTTACATTGGAAAGTCATCAAAGATGTGAAAATGCATGTGTGATGTGTGTTATGATTATTTGATAAAAGTGGTCATTATAATTCGAATAACTTGTATCTAGGATCGGATTGTGATAGATTTTTAGCATGCTTGCTCTTAGAATGTTTGAAATTTTATATCTTAGAATTACTAAGCGGTATTGTTATATGATAGAGGTGTAGGGAGTCACCGACAACTTGATGCCTTTAATCTAAATCTCAATTACTAAATGACTGCGGCATCAATAATGGAGAAGATAACAGAATTGAAGTGCAGATGCATATTCGACAACTCCTTCACACAAACGAGAATCACATCGTCGACTCCCTGATAAGCGATTCTTACTGTTATAGTGATCAGTCATAATCGATTATTGTTTGTTTATAACAGCTACAGTTATGATAAGCGTTATGATTAAGACGTTGATTACCGTTAGACATCGATAAAGTCGTGACCTTTAAAACACTTATTGTTACGATATGGATGGCTGGTTGTTTATTGCATATGTCTTTATATAGTAGTTATTTAGATGACTTGAGAATTATGGTAAGTGATCTGGTTTTGCAAAGTGTGAAGGGATTACCATCTATGTTTGATTTTTGATATAATACAATGTATAAGCCAGGGTGACATTTCTTTTTTGGTATTAAAAGTTGTAATTATGTTATGCAGGAATTGCTGAGTATCAGAATGCGTTTCCTATAGCTATTAGAAGCAGTTTTAAAAGGTTGACAAAGCAATTCTAGACTACATCACATTACTACAGCGGAAATACGCCACTGATGGGATGAGCACTATAAGGGGATGAAGTTTATGATACTCGATACACTGGCCATGATTCTAGCAGTGCCACAATTGGCGTGTTAAATGAAGGGCAAACCTAAATCATGGTGCCAATACTGACAATGAAATATAAGTGATTCACTACAATGTTGATTCATAGTTATGATTTGTGAACGCTTAGTTATTTGTCTTCTTTCTTCGCTAAATGACATGAATATTCATCATATGGAAAGCACATTCATTGCATAAAATAAATTGAAACCTTAATTGGGGACTCCATTATGATTTATCAATTTATCAGTAGTTCCTTGTTCTACCCCAAATTTTACCCTGAAGTTTCGCATTTCAATTTATTTATATCATATTTAACTTTTATTCGTAGCTTTGCATTTTTATTGCGTATTTCGCATTTTTTTAGTTCCAATTTTCTTATCAATTTATAATTTCTTTTGTCTTTAGAATTTATTTAAAAATTAAGTTTTTTTGTCATTTTATTTTGTTACGTTCGTTTAAAAATATATCAAAAAAATATTTTATTTTGTTTTTAGCTTAAATTTTAGTTTAGATTTATTATTAAAAAAAATGTGAACATAAAAAAAAATTAGTTTACATTCTTGTTTTATTATAAATTTCAAATATCTAATTAGGTAAGGGTTTGTTTGGTCATTTTTCCTAAAGAGATAAGTTTTGGGTGTTTGTTATAGCAAGGGGAGGCATCGTGAAAAGAGGAGGAGGCCAATTTTCAAATCCAAATTTTTTCTCATCGTTTCTTTTTACTGATAAGTCTTTAGTCAAATAAGAGACCTAGTTTTTAGTATATTTTGTTGAATTGATTTAGTCAAGTTTTTTTCCTTATTTTTAGCTAGAAGTAAGTTGTAGTTTGTTACTGCACGTTCTTTTTGTTCCCTATTTATTTTACTGCATTTCACAATGAATAAACATGTCATTCCGAGTACTGTTAGTTGTTTTCTATTGAATTTTTATTGCATCTAACAATCTGGTATCTAAAGCGTGACTTGAGAGAGATGGGTTCAGAAGCAAACTTTGTTTCAGCGTCCATTCCAAAGTTCGACGGTGACTACGATCATTGAGCATGGTCATGGAGAATCTTCTTCAATCCAGGAGTATGGGTTATTGTCGAATCGGCTCTGACCAACCAGTATGGATGGGATGACAAATGCAAAACAAGAGGAGAGAAGGTCAAGGATTTGAAAGCTAAGAGTTACTTGTTTCAATCACTTGACAAGTCAATTCAAGACGATTACGCAGGGAGACATACAAACATCTCTGGGATTCTATGAAGATGAAGTGTCAAGGTAATGTTCGAGTGAAGAGAGCACAACTCAATCGTTTACGTCGGGACTTTGAGGTTCTGGCAATGAAGCAGGGTGAATCGATAAATGATTACTTTGGTCGAGTAATGACGGTTGCAAATGACATGAGGAATTATGTGGAAGATGTGAGTGATGTCAAAATCGTTGAGAAGATTTTGAGAACACTTACCGGTAAATGGAACTACATTGTTTGTTCCATTGAGGAAGCCAAGGACATAGATCAACTCTCTGTGGATGCCTTTCAAAGTTCTTTGCTCGTTCATGAGCAAAATTTTAAAGGAGATGGAGGAGAAGAACATGCTTTGAAAGTGACTCATGAAGAGGGCTATGATGGAAGAGGACGAGGGAAAGTTGCTTTCAGAGGAGGCCGAGGACAAGGTAGAGGCAGGGGTCGCCTAAACTGGAGCAAAGATACGATTGAGCGTTATAAGTGTCATAAGCTTGGACACTTTCAATACGAGTGTCAAGCAAATTATGCAAATTTGGATGAATCATAAGAGATGGTGCTAATGGCGTATACCGATACGCTTGGAGGTGATCGAGACAACGTATGGTTTATTGACTCTGGATGTAGAAACCACATGTGTGGTGATTCATCTCTCTTCTGTGATTTAGAAAAAGGGTTCAACAAGGTGGTAAGATTGGGGAATTATGCAAGCATGAATGTTGTTGGAAAGGCGTTCAATGTTGTAAAAGGAGTGAATTACCTTATGCGGGTGTGTATTACGTGGGTTGAAAAATAATCTTCTCGTGTTGGGCAGCAAGAAAATGGTTTGGTGTCTGATACAATCAAATATGTGCGGATTTATCACCACACAAAGGGATTGATTTTCAAAACCACCATGGCTGCCAATCAAATGTTTGTGTTGCTATCAAACAATGATCATCAAAAGGAAATAGATGAAGAGTGTCTCCAAGTAATCACTCAAGACGTGGCTCATTTATGGCATCGAAGATTCGGTCATCTCATTACAAAGGATTGAAGACTTTGCAAACAGAGGAATGGTGTGAGGCTTGTCAAGTTTTTCCGAGGGTGAGATTAAGTCGCGATTGTTTGAAAGGAAACAACATAAAGATGTAATCCCAAATAAAAGTACATGGAGAGTATCATCAAAGTTGGAGCTCATTCATGCTGATATTTGCGGCCCAATATCTCCAATTTCAGAGGGCAACAAGAGGTATTTTATTTGCTTCATTGATGACTATAGTAGGAAGGCATGGGTGTATTTTCTTGCTTTTAAGTCGATGCATTCACTTACTTTAAGTTATTCAAAGCTCTTGTGGAAAAGAAATTGGTTTTCCCATTAAATGTCTCAGAACAGGTCGTGGGGGTGAATTCACATCAAATGAGTTCAAAGAATATTGTGAAAGGAATGAGATTAAGAGGCAATTAATCGCATATACACCGCAATGAATGGAGTTCTTGAGGAAAAATAGAACCGTGATGAATATGGTGAGAAGCTTATTGGTTGAGAATAATGTTCCAAGAAAACTCGGCGAAGTGAATTGGGCATTTTATGTTCTTAATAGATGTCCGACATCATCAATGAAAAATGACGCCGAAGAAGCTTGGTGTGGGTGAAACCTTCATCGAGCACTTGAGAGTCTTTGGTTGTATAGCACATGCTCATGTACGGATGCTCGGAGAACAAAGCTTTAGGATAAGAGCCATTGTTGTGTTCTTTTAGGGTAGCGAAGAATCAAAGGCATATCGTGTATAATCCTATCTCTAAGAGGATTATAATTAGTCGAGATGTCATCTTCAAGAAGAAGAAATGGGAGAGGAGCTCAAGATGATGAAGGTTTGATCGGAATGGGAAGATGGCAACGGTGAAGAGGTGGAGGATTTCGGCGATGGTAGTGAAGAAAAATGTAGCTTCTTGACGAGGGACGAATCCATGATGGAAATGAAGAAGATGAAGCAACTCCTCCGATGACACCCCGAGTTAGAAGAGCACCATATTTGAATGATTTTGTCTCGTGATGGTCTTTCGTAAGAGGTACAAACTCACTTAGCCTTGTTTGCTAGTCTTTGTTCATTCGATCCAATTTCGTTTGACGAAGCGAGGAGGAGAAATGGAGATCAACCATGGATGCCGAAATGAGATCAATTGAGAAGAATGAAACATGGGATATTATTGAGCTTCCTAAAGGAGCTAAAAGAATAGGAGTCAAATGGGTGTACAAAACAAAGTTGAATGAGCTCGGAGAAGTGGATAAACACAAGGCTCGCTTGGTCGCAAAATGGTATGCTCAGGAATACAGAGTTAATTATGAAGAAGTATATGCTCCTGTAGCTCGCATGGACACGGTTCAGATGATTTTAGCACTTGCAGCACAAAGAAGATGGTGTGTGTTTAATTGGACGTGAAATCGCTTTCCTTCACGGAAGTTAATTGAGAACGTGTACGTGGAGCAGCCAAGAGGTTATGAAATAAAGAATGAGGAACATAAGGTATATAAGCTCACCAAAGCTTTGTACAGACTCAAGCAGGCACCACGAGCATGGTTCAGCCGGATTAAATCATATTTTAGAAAAGAAGGTTTTGGGAAGGAGGACAACGAGCAAACCTTGTTTACGAAAGTCAACAAACAAGGTAAACATTTAATCATTAGCTTGTATGTTGATGATTTAATTTATACCGGAGATGATGAGAATATGATGGTTGAATTCAAAGAGTCCATGATGAAGGAATTTGATATGACGGACTTGGGTAAGATGAAGTATTTTCTTGGTATTGAGGTGGTTCAATTTGATGGTGGTATATTCATCAGTCAGGCGAAGTATGTGATGGAAGTGTTGAGACGTTTTGGAATGGAGCATAGCAATTATGTTGAAATCCAATGGTTCTAGGATTCAAAATCTCCAAAGATGAAAATGGTATTGAGATGGATGGTTCATTCTTCAAACAGCTGATTGGGAGCATGATGTACTTGACCGCAACGAGACCGGATATAATGTATGCAGTAAGCTTATTAAGCAGGTATATGTCAAGGCCTACAGAACTTCATCATTCAGCAGCCAAGAGAATTCTACGTTACTTGCAAGGTACAACAACGTTCGACATTCTTTACAGAAGGGGAGGAAGTCATAAGTTGATTGGATTTACTGATAGCGATTACGCCGGATCAGTGGAAGATAGAAGAAGCACCTCAGGCTATGTTTTTATGCTAAGTGGAGCAGCTGTGACTTGGTCTTCTTGAAAGCAACCAATTGTAACACTAAGCACAACTGAAGCTGAATTTATTGCAGCTGCAGGAAATTGTTGTCAAGCAATATGGATGCAAAGGGTGCTAAAGAAGATCGGCTACATGGGCAGTGAGAGTACTGTCATCTTTTGTGACAATAGCTCAACAATTAAGTTGGCAAGAAATCCGGTGATGCACGGCAGGAGCAAGCACATTGATGTGCGCTATCATTTCTTACAAGAGCTAGTGAATGATGGAGTTGTGCAACTTTTACGTGGTACAAGGCGAGATAGCGACATTTTCACCAAACCGCTTAAATTGGAGCTATTTCGGAGCTAAGAAGGAGGCTTGGAGTGTGTGAACTATCACATGTTAACTAGCGCAAATATCTAGTTCAAGGGAGGGAATGATAAGTCTTTAGTCAAATAAGAGACCTAGTTTTTAGGATAGTTTGTTGAATTGATTTAGTCAAGTTTGTTTCCTTATTTTTAGCTAGAAGTGAGTTGTAGTTTGTTCTGCATTCATTTTGTTCCCTATTTATTTTACTGCATTTCACAATGAATAAACATGTCATTCCGAGTACGGTTAGTTGTTTTCTATTGAATTCTTATTGCATTTAACACTTACAACCTTCACTTCATCTTTCTCACACCATCGACCTCCATCTGTCCTCTTCACCGTTTCCTTCCACCATACATCGCTGGAAAACTCATAACTTCGCCCTGTACCTCTCATCTTCCTCACAACCTCCATTGTCTCTCCCAAATCACTATACTCCCTGTCTCCATTGTAACCATCTTCATCTGTTTCCCTTCGTCTCACTCGTTACCCACTGCCCAACCTTCATCGCTGCACCCTTACCACCATCAACCACCCGCCTTCTTCTTCAACAAAACCTTCATCACCATCTTTCGGAACACCGCCACTATACCTCGCCGCCTCCATATGCGCCTCTCGTCTCATTCCTCTCAACCGCCATAAAACCTCTTGTCTCTTTCCACCAACGTTTCTGTTTCACGTTTCTACAACTCAACATAAACATCACCGTCCCTTTTCCATATCGTCACCCTCACGACAACCACCGGAAGCAACCTCCGTTCAGACCATTTCCAAAACTTCCTCACAGGCACTCTCACACTTCAACATCGCAACATCGCAGTGCTTCTCAGCTCGACAACACCATCATCAGTAAGCTTGCGACACTCTTTAATATGTTTTAGCTCTGATGTGTTATTTTGAATCATGTGATGATTGTATTTGTCTACCGCTGCGCAACAAATCCAAAACCTGAAAAATTGAAAATTTGAAGTTCGTCACCTCTTCCCCGCCACTCTGCAACATAGACGCGCCCTCCATGCGGCAACCATGCACATAACACAGTTTTACACAACTCCAAGCATTGCCATTAAGATAGTTCTTGATATATTCAAAGTTTTGAATTACAATTGATGCACATAACATGTTTGATGAATTTCCCAAATGAAATTCAATATGAATGTCTTGCTCAACTCCGCTTTGAGACGCTGTTACCTTCAAAGTACGACTGCCCACAAGTCCCAATTACTCTCAGTGTCTCTCTATTCCACATTGCACCCGGTATCTACACCACCCGAGTTGCAAGACCTCTGCGATGTCGTCACCAGCACCGTTGGTGGACTAGATGATCTAGAGTTACGTCTAAATAACTTTAAGGTTTCTCTAACTTCACCTCTTGTAGCTCAAGTTATTGATTCAATTAAACACGAGGCACACACTAGAAGATTGCTCAGGTTCTTCTTATGGTCCAATAAGAATTTGAGATCTGATTTAGAAGATAAAAATTATAATTATGCTCTTAGAGTTTTGCGAAAAGAAAGACTATACAGCAATGGACATCTTGCTTGGAGATTTCAAGAAAGAGGGTAGAGTCTTGGACGCTCAAACTTTTGGTCTTGTAGCTGAGAGTTTTGTTAAACTCGGAAAGAAGATGAAGCATTGGTATTTTCAAGAACTTAGACAAGTATAAGTGTCTTATTGATGAATTCACGGTTACTGCTATTATTAATGCCCTTTGCTCTAAAGGGCATGCTAAGAGGGCTGAAGGTGTAGTTTGGCATCACAAGGACAAGATTAAAGGTGTGCTACCTTGTGTTTATAGAAGTATTCTTTATGGTTGGTCTGTGCAGAGGAATGTGAAGGAATCTAGGAGAGTTATTCAAGAGATGAAATCAAATGGGGTTATCCCCGATTTAGTTTGTTACAACACATTACTCAGGTGCCTTTGTGAAAGGAATCTCAGACATAATCCTTCTGGACTTGTGCCTGAAGCATTAAACGTGATGATGGAAATGAGGTCTTATAAGGTTTTGCCAACCACAATCACTTACAATATTTTACTTTCTTGTTTAGGGAAGACTAGAAGAGTTAAGGAATCTTGTCAAATACTTGAAGCAATGGATAAAGCGGGCATTGCTCCGGATTGGGTCTCCTATTATCTGGTGGCAAGGGTTTTGTTTCTGAGTGGTAGATTTGGTAAAGGGAAAGAGATAGTGGATCAAATGATTGAAAAAGGCTTAGTACCAAACAGTAAATTCTACTATAGTTTGATTGGTATTCTGTGTGGGATTGAAAGGGTAAATCATGCTCTTGAGTTGTTTGAGAAAATGAAGACAAGCTCAGTGGGAGGTTATGGACCAGTTTATGATGTGCTCATTCCAAAGCTTTGTAGAGGAGGGGATTTTGAAAAAGGAAGAGAACTTTGGGATGAAGCCGCGTGTATGGGAATCACTGTTCAGTGCTCTAGAGATGTTTTAGATCCTTCAATAACAGAAGTATATAAACCTAAAAGACCAGAAAAAATCAATGTTGTGGATAGCTCAAAGGCCAAGTCGCAGAAGAAAGTTTCAAATTATCTCGAGAGAATGAATATGCGAAAATCTGCAGCGAGGAAGAAGAAAATGAAAATGAAAAAGAAATCTGAAGCATCTTAATCTGTTATTTATGTAGTCTTTGTGAACAATTTATTATCAGAGCTTGCTTATAATAATACATTAACGTTGTATTTCTGGAGGGTTATGCTTATCAACCATATGCTCTATCTTTTGTTGGTTTAAGTTCTTATTGTACTGTGCTTTAAATATAGCCATACTGTGTTTATTAATGTCATCACTACTTCCTTGGATCTTAGACAAGCCTCTATCACTTTCACAATCTGGTAGTGCCACCAACCATCATCAACTCCAAATCGAGATTCTGAGTAAGCAAGTGCAAGATTTTGAAATGTGGCACATGGGTCATATAACTCGTTAGTGTGGTATCTCCAACAAGCATAAGTTAACCATGTGTTACTGATTTTTGGGGTTGATGTTGATTAAAGGTTGCGTTCCTGCAAGCGGGAAAAGAGTTATTCAAGAGCACATCTTCTCGTTACTTCAAAGCTGCAACCATGAAAGAAACATCGCTCAAATTCATAGCCAAGTTGTTCTCAATGGCCTCTCTCACAAGAATAACATCATCACCAAGCTTCTTTCATTCTACACTGCCTCTGCTAAACTTCAACATGCCCTTAAACTTTTCAATCAAATTGATAACCCAAACACCACCGTTTGGAACCACATGATTAGAGGCTACGCCAGCAGCCATACGCCTTGGAAGTCGGTTGAATATTACAATCAAATGGTGTCTACTGAGTCTGAGCCTGATGGGTTCACCTACTCGTTTCTCTTGAGTGCTTGTGTAAGGGGTGAGCTGGTGAAAGAAGGGGAACAGGTGCATGCGACTGTTCTGGCAAAAGGTATTGCTCAGACGTGTTTGTGAATACTAATTTGATTAATTTCTATGCGAATCAAGGTGGTGTTGAGCAAGCACGCTATGTGTTTGATGATATGACTCATAGAAGTGTTGTTAGCTGGAATTCTATACTTGCTGGGTATGTTAAGGCCTGTGATTTTGATGCTGCGAGAATTTTTTTTGATAAAATGCCACTGAAAAATGTTGTGTCTTGGACGACCATGATTGCTGGGTGTGCTCAGAATGGGCAATCTAAACAGGCTTTGTTGTTATTTGATCAGATGAGGAGAGCACGTGTGGAGTTCGATCAGGTGGTGTTGGTGGCAGTTTTATCAGCTTGTGCTGAATTAGGGGATCTCAAGTTAGGAAGATGGATCCATTGGTATGTTAAAAAGAGGCAAAAAGAACCCTCTGTCCGCCTGAACAATGCACTCATGCACATGTATGCTAGTTGTGGTATCATTGATGAAGCTTATCAAATGTTTACCAAGATGTCTCAGAAAACCAGAGTGTCTTGGACTGTTATCATCATGGCTTTTGCAAAACAGGGTCTTGGGAAGGAAGCTCTTGATTTGTTTAACGGCAAGGATTTCCGGTGTTTAGCGGCAAGGATGATGCTTACGAGTGGGTGCTTGACGTTGACAAGTTCTTTCTTGAAAAGGGAATATCATCGTTGTCAAAATTGTTAATAGCAGTCTCTGCGTTGCAAGGCCCTCCTCTGCAATGGTGGCTTCAATGGTCTCATCATCATCTAATAGAAAGTTGGGACTCATTTATTCATCCTTTTCTTTGGCACTTCAAACCTGAATGGCGGCTAATTTTACCGGTGTTAGATGAGGAAGAAGAGGCAGCACTATGGAAATCTACCGAAGCTTCTTCCCTCAATGGTGATTCTACTGTAAATGACCCGAAGTTCAACGCCGATCTTGCTCTATGTGTGGGGTCAGATTCTGTCATCGATTCAACTTTGGGTTCTTTCACTTCCTCTGATCCATACTCTGTATGCGTGAAGCAGGGCTTCCTCTCTCAATCTTTAGATTCAACCTCAAATTTCACTTCTGATTTGGGCACTGTCACTGCCTCTACTGTAGATATGGTTTCTGATGTTTATGCAATTAAGTTTGAATCTAACCCGGGTTCTGATGATAGCGGAGTTGGCTTGGGCAAAACTGACAAGTCTTATTCTGTCAATGACCATCCAACAAAAAGTACATTAGATATCATAGAAGTTTCCAAAGGCAAAGCAAATAAATTGGGAGATGCAGTTACAGAATCAATTTCTACGGTAGGAATAATTAAACCACTGGAGTGCGGTTCTGTTGCTAAGGATACAGTGGTTTCAGAGGGTTCTTTTGGGGATTTCAAAAATGAAGTGGAAAGGAAAAGAGTGGCATCACCCACATGCTTTGATGACAGAAATGATAAACATAAAGTTAGCCAGGATAGATTGTCCTCTAATTGTGATATTCAAAGAGGTAGAGATATGCGGTGTCATAGTTCTGGCAGCAAGGGTTACCATCAGTTTCCTCTTCCATGCAATCATCTTGAGACTGTCAGCAGTTCTCCTGCATCATCTTCCAGTTTGGAGCAACAACCATTGCAGTCGTTTGGCGTGTCTACTTTTACTGCTAGAGACGTCAATGGAAGCAATTCCATGCTCGACTATCAGATGTTTAGAAGCAGGGATGGTCCAAAAGCCCAGCCATTTATAGTACATGTCAAGAAAATCCAAGATGTCCATGTTCGTATTGCACTGGGTAAAATTATCATTGATAGCGATGATAATCCAGAATATTTCCTCGCAACTAACTCATACTATGATTCTCGAGTGGTGGGCAAATATTGTGAAACACATGGCCCGACCTTGACAGTTGTAGCTTACCGATGAGGACAATGTGATGAAGAATTGCAAGCAAGATATGTTGTGGAGAGAATGGATGGCGATCTGTGGGCTCAAGTTCTTGATCCTGATAATGAATATAGAAGGCAACTTTTTGATCAGGTTGTATCTACTGCTCTGACCAAAAGCTCAAGCCCTGAACAGGTTTCTACAACTGTTAAGGCTCTTATGACAGCTGATCTGCTCCATGAATTGATTGAACTTCTTGAGAAGATTGTGCTTCAGAATTCTGCATTCAGTGGAAATTTCGTACGTGGTGCAAGTATATTTAATATTAGCAACGAAACTGTAAAAATGTGTTGGTCTATAACAGATCTTACTAGTGGTTTTGGTGTTGCTGTACTAGCTACTATTGATCAAGCAATTGATGCGGGTGTCGATTTAATTTCTGTTTTGCTGGAGGAAGTACTAGTACAAATTCTGTAGAAATTTTCACTTATGAGGTTTCTATAGGTGCATTTCATGCATTTGCTAGAAATATACTATTCGTAGCTTCTGGTGGGAATGACGAACCTACCTCTGTTAATGTTGCTCCTTGGGTGTTCACGGTTGCTGCTAGTACATTAGATAGAGATTATAGTAGCTCTATTACCATTGGTAACAAAACAAACATGGGAGTAAGTCTTTTTGTAAACTTGCCGCCTAACAAGTATTTCACTCTGGTGACTTATACTGATGCACAATTGGCATATGCAAGGAAAGGAAATGCTCAATTTCGTAGAGCAGGAACACTTGAGAGATGGAGAAGGAAAGGCTTAAACATAAAGGATGAGATAAGAGAAAACAGAAATGGCAACATGGACCTTGTTTGTTATGAGTGTTCCGGGAGTAATTTTAGAACCTTGAGGACAAGGTTCCATGTGAACCGGGTGGCAATGATAGAAGGTTATTACTAGTTAATAGTATTGTTATTGATAAGGGGTACTAATAGATCTTATATTATTAGTATTGTTATTGGGCTTTTAATAGTTGTTGGGCTTTAGTTTTATTAGTCATTAAGTTATCCACTAAGAATATTATATAATGTAGTGTCATTGACACAATTGAGATATCAATGAAATCAAATCTTTTATCCTTTATTTTCTTAGTTAATTTTTAATGTCTTCTTAGATTTATAATTGTTTTCCATAGCTTGTTAGGGTTCTTGAATCACCATCCTAACAATATGCTTAGTGATGGTGTGGAGAATAGCAGGGTAAAACCTGATGGAACCACATTCATTGGAGTTCTTTGTGCTTGCAGTCATGCAGGGTTTGTAGAGGAAGGGCGCAGAATTTTTGAATCGATGATACATACTTGGCGAATCAGCCCGAGGATTGAACACTACGGATGCATGGTTGATCTCTTGAGTCATGCAGGTTGCTTAGATGAAGCATATGAACTTATTGAAACTATGCCTTTTAAGCCTAACGATGCAATTTGGGGTGCCCTTCTTGGTGGTTGTCGAATACACAAGAATTCTGACCTAACATCACGAATTGCAAACAAATTAGTTGCTGAGCTCGACAACAATGATCAAGCTGCCGGCTATCTCGTGCTCTTTTGCTGAAAGGTGGAAGGATGTTGTTGCGGTGAGACAAAAACTGATTGAGATGGGTGTGAAAAAACCTCCGGGTCAAAGTTGGATCCATAATTTATGGGGTTGTTCATAATTTTGTGGTGGGTGATATGACTCATAAGCATTCATCTTTAATCTATGAAACCCTTTGTGAGAAGATTACCGAACAAGCCCGTGTGGAAGGCTATAAACCAGACATAACAGAGGTTTTATTGGATGTAGAGGGATAGTAAAGATGGGAAGAACACAATTTTCGCATTGTGTTTTGGTTTTACAATTATTTTTGCATGTACTTATCAGAAGGCAAGTGCTCATTTTGTGGTTTTTCAAGCATCTGGTGGTGATTACTTGTTGCCATTGTCCAACACTAGTTTCGGACATTAATTTTGGAACATGGAAAATCAGAAGGAATCCATGTTGAATTAAAAAGCAGATTTTATATGCAATCACAACTTCACATCTACTAACAGGAAATGAAATATGGAATGTTGGGGTAGCCTCTCCCCTTTACTCTAGTTTAATTCTTTACTATGGACGAGTGATTGCATATCCATTTTCTGACTTATCTATCAGCATCTTTTGCGAACATTTCCTTATCTTATCCTTGTTATAAACCCACAGAAGTTTTAGGCAGTTTAAAAAACCAAGTAAATATAAATTAACTGCAATGCATTCACAAGTGGAATCTTAAAATATGTTTCTGATGCAAATCATATATAAATTGTTATCCTATGTGAACAACTTTGGTATGCATATATGTAGAAAAATCTTGATATTTCACATATATCCAGTAGTGCAGAAAGGAAGGATGTTAATTTTATGCATTTCTAAATGGGTGAGAATCTTTGACATCACTGTGCAATGCATTCTGGCCAGCTACTGGCGCTAAGACTAAGCATATTATTTGACTGATATCAGAGATGACATTTTACATTATAATTCTTCTTGTTGTATATTTCTTCAGGTCACTATTGTTACTATTGCTTCCATATATGCCCATGCATCATAATAACAGCCTGAAGTACATGGAATTAGTTGCCGAGGCGACAAACAGACGCGGTATTCCTTTTCCTTTGAAGTATACACAATGCAGCGCCCAGCTAGTCATTTCATGTCGTTGTATGAGACAACTTGCTTAATAGATAATATGACACATTATTATCTACTTGACACAGTGAACATTAACAACAACAAAACTAACTCAATTAACAAACATGTATATTTTCAACCAACTCCAACACCACCCACTTATAGTCATAGTCTTAGATGTTACCCTTTACAATCACTCATGTTCTATTTTATTTCTATGCATGCATTTTGTATGTCACTTTTTATAATCCCTTTGTATTCATTTTCTTTGTATGCATGCATTTTATATGTCACATCTTAGAATCATTTTCCATTTTTTCTTCTTTTTTATACACGTGTTTCGTGTTGAACACATATTATAGTTATGTTTGATCAGTTACACAAACAATAAATTATTCTCATTTTATAAGAATGGTTTTTATGTTCCTTTATTGATAAGTTTTCCATTGTAAAGTATTCTTTGTGTTTCAAACTTTTAGTTACCTATACAATTTTTGGAGTGTTATATAGAGTGGAGATCAAGCATTAACGAATTGCCCTATTAATTGAGATGATCATTTCAATCATAATTATATCGTTACATATCTCTATGAGTTATTAGTAAGTGATGTATGCCATCATATTCATTATCTTCCTATTATACTCCTATTATACTGATTTCTTTTTCTTTTGCTCTCAAACTACCTCATTCCTGACTTCAAGTTAAAACTATACACTTTTGTAGTTTGATCACTTATTTTATTTTATTTTATATCTTCACTTTAATTATATAACTATTTGTCAGAAATAGTATATGTTTCTTACATTTAATTTATTAGTTTCTTTCTTTCTTTTTCTTACCACTTCTTCTCTTCATCTTTAGTTCAATTGGTTACGTTTGGATGAAATTGTTACTTACACTGTTTTTATATATAAAATACACTCTTAATTTATCTGAGAAATATTTATTTAAAGGAATGAAAGAAATTCCTAAATAGATCTATGTTTTAGTGTCATTTTCAAAATTATATATGGTCAATTCTCATATTCATTACTTTAATTGCTTTGTTTACAAAAAAAATTATTTGTTATTTTAATTATTTTTCTCATTTATTTTGAGTTATTAAAAAAGTTCTCTTCAATATTTTTGAGTTAAAATAAGTTATGAAAAATATTCAAATTTTCTCTTATATTACATTTCTTAATGTAGATAAGATTTCTTTTATACAAACTTCAACCTCAATAATTTATATTCAAGTAAAATATTTATCAAACATTACCCAAAATAAACTTAAAACCCAATTTTATGTTTCTCTTTTTCATAATCATATATTTAGTAATATAGTCATTTCTTTATTTATATCTTAAATATAACTTCAAACCTACTTATTTTCTTTATAGATTTAAAAAAACATAACATAATTTTCATTAAAATGCGAATTAAAAACATATTTGAATTATTTTTTAATAATTTTGTTATGTCTCAGCTATATATTTTTGATTAAAATTACATTTTCAACCACACAAATTGTTCACTTTTTAAAACTAAAAATGCAAAACGGTGTAATCATTTTTTATTTTGTAGTTTTCCTTTCTAAATTAAAAAAAAGAAGACAACAAAAGTGATCATTTTAATTAATGGCACAAGTAGTTTAATTTTGTTTTAACCAGCTTCAAACCAATTTTTTGAAAAAAAATAAATATTTTTTAATAAATCTAATTTTCTTATATTTAAAAAATGATTTATGTGATTTTTATAAAATTAAATTTAAATCATGTTTTAAATGTTTTTTTAAATAAAATTGATTTAAATAATATATTTTTATTTTAAAATTGGTTTTTTATAAATAATTTAGTGACAACAATAACCATTATATCCAATATTCAACTCACAACTACATCTATTCTTCTAATATTGCATGTCCACTGAAACACTACCACTAGAATAAATCTTAAAATCTATTGTAACTTCTAATTATTATCAATGTATGGATTGCTCAAAATTTCAGAAGTAAAATTAAATTTTGATTGTAAGCCATAAATAAAGAGCAAAATTATCTTTAAATCCTTTAAATTATTTAATTGTAACACGTCAGTCTTTTATGTTTTTAATGTTTATGTTAATTAACGATGTAGTACTAATAGTACTTATATGTCATTTAATATAGGCCAGAGACCATTATTGAATCATATACTAAATTTTTTATAATTTTTGTGTACATAAAAGTATTTTTAAACTAATTAAAATGCACGAAAAAGGAAGAAATTAAAGAAAAATAGTAAAACAACAAATAAAATTCTCAAAAATTACGCGAAGTGTAAAATGAGAAGAAATATTTTTAGAAATTTTTTCATAATTTTTGGACCAAAAACAGATTTAATATAAATTTTAAAAGTTAAAACAAATAATAGAACAAAATAAAACAGAAAAAGATCAACGGTGGAGTAGTTAATTAACATAAAAAATCCATATGTAGCCAAAAACCTTAAGGAATGACTTGTTATAATTAAATAACTTAAAGGTTCATAAAGATAATTTTGTCTAAATAAAGTTATGTAAATATGAATAATCTACCTTTTTAAACGAAAATTCTTGGCTGCAATAACTTTCTTCCAAATACATTTGACACTCTTGTTGGTCAAATTTGGGAACTAAATGAGATGTGCTAACAAATGCTTCCATATTTTCCATTGAACTTGAATGTGTTTTTTTACATGTCACGCTCGCAACATTATTTGTGTTAAAATTACTTATTTTAAATTGAGCTCGTATCGAGCTTGATCGCCTAATGTGCCTGGTCAAGGAGCCACAATACTTGCATTTTGACGACTTTGGCATTTATGTGTGAAGCAACTAGGAAAATAAATAATAAAATTGTTATCGAATGTTATTTATTTCAAGAAGGAAAGAAAACTTGAGTAACGATGAAATCAAGATCTTGCGATCAAGAGAAAGGATACGAGAGTCGATTACGCAATAAAAATATATTAACGCCTCTCACGTTCATGGTAGATTCACTCTTATTATTCTAATCAAAAAGTTTGTTTATCTAATCTTACGAGCTAAAGGAATGCATAAATGCAAAAGAAAAATACAGGAAAACTAAAGGTTTTAAATAGTTGTGTGTCTTAAGAATTTTATAGTAATTTTTGTGGATTTTCTATAGTTGATTTTCATTTTATTTTAAATGTTTTTTTTGTCAATGTGTTTAGAAGTGATGTTCATATGTTCTCTTGCAAGTTTTGATGCAGTTTTTTATCTCTTCTTGGCAAATAAGATCCATTAAAATGTGTTCATGGTTTTTTCATATCTTAGGGATTTTTAGGTGATTTTTCCTTATTTTTCCAATTTGATTTTCATGTTCTTTTAAATCCTTTTTGTTTGTTGTTGTTTTATATTACTAATTCAATACATAATTCATTTTTGACTAAGTTGTTAAATCTTATTAAAAAATGATTAAATGACAATATTTAATATTCTATTAGTCAAATATATTACTATAAAAGTTCTTTTTATTTCTCAATTTAACAATTGTATATTATTTATCGTAATTAAGATCTTTGGAGGCATAGATCAACGGATAAATGTGAACATATATATGAGATACCAGCTGTAAACAGTTCATTTTAATGTTCATTTTTAAATATTTCTTTTGTTGTCATTTTATACAATTGAAGTTACACATTACGATTTATAATAAATACAAATCAATGTTTAAAAATTGATGCATGTTATTAGTGTATCTTCGTAACTCAGTGAATCTTAACCAATTGAAGAATGAATTCAAACTTTACCAATGATAATTTGACAGACGTGTAATGTAAGTACGAGTTTCTTACTAGTAAGAGAGATAAAATGGAAGAAAGATCATTATTAAATGTTAGAAATAGAATATGTCATTAATTTTGGGTCTGTTTGGTTCAAATAGGGAAGGGGGTAGGGAGAGGTTCTAATAGAAGAGAGGGAAGGAGAGGAGAGGAGAGGAGGGGAGGAAATGAGGAATTATTTTTAATTAGATAAATGTTTGGTTCAAAAGTGGGGAGGGGAAGGGAAGAGAAATTTTTTAATTAAAGATATGTTTGGTTAAGGAAGAGAAGAGATTTTCTTAAAATGTACTTATGATCTTATATAAGTGATATGATATTCAAATATGAAAAATTCATAAATAATTTTTTGGTGATAAAATTTATAATATTGAGTGACTAAAAATATAATTTACCACATAATGTTAAAAAAATCAAATACACTTAACTTGAATTAGAACTCTCGACAAATTAAAATATATGTTGATAACAACTTTTGAATCATAATGAATCATCTAATAAAACAAATACATAAAATAATTTATTATTAAATATTAATGGTTTAAAATTTTTAATAAATTAAATAAACAAAAAATAAATAATTTAAAATTTGATATAAAAGAAATTTCATATGATACATAACAAAATCAGAAGAAAAAACTGAATATAAATAAAACTTAAAAAATTATTTAAAAAGTACAATAATTATAATTTATACTAAATACAAAAATTCAAAAATAATTTAAACGCAGAGAATAATTATAATAAATTGATGGAAGCAATTGAGAAAAATCACACAAAAGAAAAACAGTAAAACAAAAAAAAAATTTGAATGATAAAATTATACTGAGAATATTTTAGTAAATATAATAATTTTTAAATATTAAAAAATTATATTCTCTCCCCTCCCCTTCAAATTCCTCCAATATGAGGAGATGTAACAAATTTTATTTTGGAGAGATTTTATTCCTCTCCTCTCCCCTCTCCTCTAACCAAACACACCCTGAGTGTTTATAAAATTGAGAGAAAACTATAAGTAACTTATAACTTATGCTCACAACATTGAGAGAAAGAGAAAGGTACATAGAGAAGAGAGAACAAATAGTGGTTGTGTTGGTAGTATTAGTCCGATCTTCGTTGTGGGGATCGAATCGTGATTCGACTTATCAAATTCAGCGTAAATCACCACTAAATTAACCAACGAATTAATATGAATTTTATAAATGTATTTAATATATTTTGTAGATTTTTATTTATTATAAAAAATTTGGAGAAAAATAGCGTGAAATTTTATTGAAAGAAGTTATAGTATTATCCTAGTACTCCCTCAGTCTTAAAATTTAAGAGAAAAATATATATATTTTTCTTATTCCATAATATAAAAAAAGATTTATTTTTATTTTTTTTAAAATACAATTAAATATAAATTACATTTATTTTATGTTTTCTCATATTTCTTTAATAAATAAGTAATTAAAATTGGTTTTACATCTTCTTAAATATTTTATTTTAAAAATTCATAAAATAAATAAATATATATTTACTTTTTTTAATAAATATTTTTTATTTAACTTTTTAATTTATACTCCGAAACGGAATATGGAAAAAAAAAACTAAAAGGACTAAAAAAATATAATTCTAAAATATTGTTGTCAAAACAAACGTAGTTATTTCCAAAATATAACTAAAAAAAATGCATTTAAAGTTTAAACATTAGTCACCGAATATCTACCGCTGCGAAACAAATCTAAAACCTGAAAAATTGAAAATTTGAAGTTCGTCACCTCTTCCCCGCCACTCTGCAACATAGACGCACCCTCCATGCGACAACCATGCACATAACGCCATTAAGATAGTTCATGATATATTCAAAGTTTTGAATTACAATTGATGCCCATAACATGTTTGATGAATTTCCCAAATGAAATTCAATATGAATGTCTTGCTCAACTCCGCTTTGAGGCGTTGTTACCTTTAAAGTACGACCACAAGTTCCAATTACTCTCGGTGTCTCTCTATTCCACATTGCACCGGTATCTACACCACCGAGTTGCAAGACCTCTGCGATGTCGTCACCAGCCGTTGGTGGACTAGATGATCTAGAGTTACGTCTAAATAACTTTAAGGTTTCTCTAACTTCACCTCTTGTAGCTCAAGTTATTGATTCAATTAAACACGAGGCACACACTAGAAGATTGCTCGGGTTCTTCTTATGGTCCAATAAAATTTGAGATCGATTTAGAAGATAAAGATTATAATTATGCTCTTAGAGTTTTGAAAATAAAGTATCTGACAATGGACATCTTGCTTGGAGATTTCAAGAAAGAGGGTAGAGTCTTGGACGCTCAAACTTTTGGTCTTGTAGGTGAGTTTTGTTAAACTCGGAAAAGAAGATGAAGCATTGGGTATTTTCAAGAACTTAGACAAGTATAAGTGTCTTATTGATGAATTCACGGTTACTGCTATTATTAATGCCCTTTGCTCTAAAGGGCATGCTAAGAGGGCTGAAGGTGTAGTTTGGCATCACAATGACAAGATTAAAGGGTTGCTACCTTGTGTTTATAGAAGTATTCTTTATGGTTGGTCTGTGCAGAGGAATGTGAAGGAATCTAGGAGAGTTATTCAAGAGATGAAATCAAATGGGGTTATCCCCGATTTAGTTTGTTACAACACATTACTCACAATATGCCAAGTTGTCTTAAAAAATTTAGCGCCATATCCATCAATCCCCGGACTTTTCAAATCTCCTATCCCATTAAGAGCTTTAAGAATTTCAGACTCAGTGACAGGTTTAATAAGCGTTTCCCTCTGTTGCATACTAACTTGTGGACCACCCCTCATCGCTTCAATGTTGACACTACTTACTGTATGAGTATTTGTCCCCATAAACCCCGAATAAAATTGAAGGACCTCCTGCTCAATGCTTTCCTGCTCAGTTATCAATTCACCATTTTCAGCATATAACATATTCAATGGCGTCGCATTATGTTTCACTTTCACTGTGGCATGAAAATAAGAATTATTCCCATCCCCCATTCGAAGCCAATCAAGTTTTGTTTTCATTTGATTTTTCCTCCATTCGTTCAATAAATAAGGTCGATGCATTTTTCACCTCCTCAATCCGAACAACATTCATCAGGTCACCGCTGAGTTGCATCTGTGTTCGTTGTAATTCTTGTCTCGCCTACACAATGGACTGTTGGACATACTGGAAAGGTTTTCCAATTCTTTTCAAAACATGCTGCAATCGATTGAGTTTGATCCATAGGACTTTCATCGGGGTTCCATGGATAGGTAGTTTCGATTCAGAAACTTCCTCGATATCGTTTCCAGTTCAACCATGATATTAAGGAACTTAAAATGCGGGATAGGTCATTGGATCGATCGGGCCCAGGAAAAGCAAGGAATGGTCGGACACTCCGGGAAGAATCCATATTTGTATCCATAAAATTACGCAACTCCGGGTTTCCCACTTCGATTCTTGAATAGATAGTGCACATCGTGTGTTTATTTGACCAAGTATAATAGTCGCCGATACTATCTTTCTCGAACAACCCCATAATATTCATCATATTACGAAGATCAATATATTCTGCTTCTGTCACTAGTTTACCTCCAATTCTGTCCTTTGACAATAACACATTATTAAAGTCACCAAGTATAACCCATGGACCCTGCTGTTGTTCGTTGATGCTAGCGATATCATGCCACAGTTTGCGCCGCGTCTCCAAATCGTTATGTGCATACACTACTGTCACCCAGTACAAGAACTCGCCCACCTTATTACGTACTTCACAATGAATTAATTGACTAGTGCTTTTAATACACTTGACATCAATCCTGTCTACATCCCAATTACACCATATTCGACCATTGCCGTGCCTATCGTAATTGTCTACAAACTGGCCCTACAATTTCAGTTTCTGTCGTATAGAGGCTGCATTTTCCTATTTTACTCGAGTTTCAATTAGAATCGTCATCATAGGTCTAAGCTCTAGGAGTCGGGAGCTAATCTCCTTTAGCTTTCCACTTTTATTAAGCCCCCGAACATTCCATGCTACTAACATGGATCACATTTATGATGCACTAGATTGCCAGTCAAAACCTCTAGTACGTCGAATCCGTTATCACATTGAATGGATTTCTGCTTATTCGTTGCTTTATACCGTCCTCTGTCCCTGCTACCTTTTGTGTTTACAGTTCATGGGCAGCTACTTTCTCCATGCCCTGCATCATCAGCAGGAGTTTTCAGCCAATCTGGTGTGGTTGGTCGACCTTCTTGAATGATACTTGGGATGGATTTTGCAGATTTTCAGGGGCTATAACTGTCTGCTCAGTATGCTTCTTTATCTGCCAAATTTTTATTGGCCTTTCCACCCCACATTTGTAACCAAAACTCTGGCATTTATAACAGAAAATTGGTTTCCATTCATACTCAACCGATTGTTTTCGTTTGTTCCCCTCAGCATCTTTGATTGTTACTTCCTGTACCATTTTTGTGTGACATCAACCTCAACGAGTAATCTCGCATACGAGACACGCAATTTATTAGCCGTGCATTCATCCGTTGTAATCTGCTTGCCAATAGAGCTCCCTATCTTACTGAGACTTTTGGCACCCCACATATGCAGAGGTAACTGTGGCAATTTGATCCATATAGGCAATGTCCTCAACATGTCTTTTTTCAAATCAAAACCAGGCGCCCATTCTCTTAGCAGTATAGCATATGTCTTATGGTGTATGGTCCTCTAGATAATACTGCTTCCATATCACTGCAGTTTTTAAATTTGAGCAAGAAGTATCCATCATCATGATATAACATATCAGGCAATTGAGAAAAATTCCACATTTGAGTCATCAACTGCTTCACCATATTCATTCCCAGTTCTCCTCCAAGTGCATACATAATTAGTGTAGATTCCCAGAACTTAATCTCAGACTCAACATCAGTAGTTTCTAACTCAATTTCAACCTCTCCATCACCTTTCATGTCATTCAACCATACTTTCTTCTTGAGATATTTTTCAATACCTACTAGTTCAGAGTCTACTAACATGGAACACTGAATGACTTCTCCCTCATAGTCTACTTCGGCGTCTTGTAACATGTCAAACAATGAAAATCTTCTTGATATTTGTCTAATTCTTTGTGTCCTCTGAACTTGTTTTAAATTTTATGCAGAACCGAGAATGGTGTTAACTTCTGAACCTCGTCTAGAAGTACCACCTTTAGAAACATGATCACCTCCACAAGCTTGTCCTCCAAAACCTATGTCTTCGAAGTTTTCCCTTCCATAAATACAATCACCGCCTTATTCTGGATTGTCGTCCAAATATGGAATCATAATCAAATTCATCGTCTGACTAATATTTAGAGTCTCTAAAATCATCTTCATCTTCAAAGACTTCAAGTTCTGACTCATCTTCAAAAGCTAACTCTAGTGTTAGCACTACATCAGAAATGGATTGAGACTTGTTCCAATCCCAAGCTTCCAACTCTTTCACAATGACATATATTCTGACTTTAACTTTATTAGTTTCTAGACAATAAGACTTGTACGCTCATGTACTGTGGTACCCCACAAATAAAATTAATTTTTTCCTATCATCCAACTTATTTCTCCTAGCTTCTCAAATGTGTTTGTAACATACAAAACCAAACACCTTCGGATGGATAACACTTTGCTTATGTCCAATCCACTTCTTAAAAGGAAAAATTTCCTTCAGCTTCTTCGTTTGAAATATTTTGAGCACATGCACTGAAGTGGAAACAACAACTTCTCCCCAAAATGTATGAGGTAGCTTCTACTCTTTGAGCATGCTTCTTGACATATCAAGCAAAGTTCTATTTCTTCTTTTAGCAAGGCCATTATATTGAGGAGTGTATGGAGAAGTAACCTCATATTTTGTTCCATTCTCCTCACAGAACTTATGGAACTCTGTAGAGTTATACTCACCTCCATCATCCGTTTTGAGAATTTCCAGCTTCTGACGACTTTGTTGCTCAGCCTTCACATTGAACTTCAGAAACTCTGTAAACACCTAATGCTTAAACTTGATTAGTGTTATCCATGTCATTATTGTGAACTCGTCAACAAAATACATAAAATACTTGTCCCCTCTAAGTGAAGGTTCTGTAAATGGTCCACACGCATCATAATGTACTACTTCCAAAGCTTGATTTACTATTAGGGCTACTTCTAAAGTAAAAGGAAATTTGGATTACTTATGTTTCCTACATACCTCACATGACTTCTCAGACTTCACAATCTTCAAAATGCCATGCACGAGCTTTTTAGAACTAAGATTCCCCAAGCTTTTGTAGTTCAGAAGCCCCAACCTCTTATGCCATAAATTACTATCAACTTCAGCTAATTCTACACTAAGGCATTTTGTTGCAGTTTTGTCCACATTCACCTTGAATGTTCTATTGCTTCCCTATTCATATTGCATAATTAGCTTCCGATTGGAATCATACAACTTCAAGAGGTTGTTATTCATAATAAGTGAGAAATCTTTCTCCACGAGCTGACCTACACTCATCAGATTGCTCTTAATGCAATGAACATACCAAACATCCTTGATCAGAACGGTCTTCCCATTATTCACTCTGACTATGAAATTTCTCATACCATCTGCATTAAGGTAATTATCATCATCACATATAATATTTGTCCTCCTTCTAGAGTCCAAATAAATCATCCATTATTTGTTTCCAGTTAAGTGATTTGAGTAGCTAGTGTCCATATACCAACAGTCTACCAAATACCTTCTATCAGACTTAGAAGCCAATAATAACACATGCTCATTTTCAGAATGTCCTAAGGCTATATTTGTTTATTCTGATTTCCTTCCCTTGTTTGACCAACAGTCTTTAGCAAGTGGCCAAACTGCTTACTACGGTTATATTGAACCTTCTTCTTGTCATACTTCTCCTTTCCCTTCAAATACTTCTTATTAGAATTGAAGACTTCTGACTTTTGAGAACTACCTCCATGTCTCTTCTTGTCTTTTGACCAAGAATGCTTCTAATCCTTCTTGACAAAATAAGCTTTGAGCTGATCAACTTCTCTTTCAGAAGTTCTCTCAGTCATACGCAACTTTTGCGCCTCTAGACTACTTTGCAACTTTTCTACTCTCATGATGTTCAGATGTTTAAATGTTCAATTGCCACAAAAATGTAATCAAAATGAGGGGTAAGAGACCTCAATATCTTCTAAATGATTATTTGTTTAGAAAGGGTTTCTCCACAAGCTTTCATCTCATTAGTTATCAGAATCACTCTGGAGATGTACTCGAATCTTCAGATAGGGGAGCTTGATTCTTCATTGATGTGTCACTACCGTAACACCTAACTAGTGTGTCCCACGCAGCCTTCATCGTTGTCGAATCAACTATTTTCTCAACACTTTCACATCCACACCTTGATGGATGTAGAACAACGTTTTATGATCTTTCTTCCTCGTAACTCTCTGTGCATTTCTATGTTCCTATGTCGCATCTGCTGCAATCAAAATGTATCCTTAAGTAACAAGCTCAAGAAAATCTTGAGCTCTGAAGAATACATGTATCTGAATCATCCATCGATTTCAGTTTAGTGCTCAGACTACCATTTATGTTCATCTTCAATATTGTGCAAGTCACTTAGATCTCACCAAACACAATGTTTCTCAATCCCGCATAATCATAAATGTGATTCTGTTGCTAGTTTGTTCAAGGTTCAACACGAATTCATGCAATGAAATCAATCGCACAATACCTCACTATTTCACTTGAAATTCTCGTGTTTCCCTGTGGATCTAAACCGAAGCTCTAGATACCAATTGTTAGAGTACAAGGTGATGAAAAAAATAAGAAGGATAAGAAAATATATTTATTACTCTGCAATGACAGTTACAAAATTTGTAAGAAAGATTCATTATAAATGACAACTACTATTAGTCTATGTACAATAAGGTGTTGAATAATTTATTCAATAGTTGAATCTTTACAATGGTGTGTTAAATGAAGTGTTGAATATGATGTGGATTAATTGGTGTTGAAAAGATTCAACATGTTGAATGAGGAGAGAGTGGGGGCCACATGCAATACTTTGTAAAATTTTATTGGTTGTTGTGATTATTTAAATTTTATTTTATTTTAATGATTTGAAATTAATTATTTTATAGTAAATAAATTATTTATTTATTTTTATTTTCACCAAAAATCATAATTTTTTCTCTATAAATAGAGACTTGGTTCATTCGATATGGACTCATAAAAAATTCATTGTTTTCTCTCTAATTTTTCTATTTTGCTTCACATAAACTCTTACTGACGGTATGTACCCTTCTTATCTGAATTTCGTCAAATCAATTAGACTTCCTCAAAGTGAACCATATAAGTTTTTTGCAAAATATCAGAAGAGATGTCGGAGGGACATTGAACGTGCATTTGGGATGTTGTAGGTTCGATTTAAAATCATTCGCGAACCAGCCCGTTTGTGGGACATAGTCGATTTGGCTCTCACATGAGGTCACATATCATATTGCATAATATGATTGTTGAGGATAAACGAGATACATACGCTCAACATTGGACATATTATGATCAATCTGAGGCAAGTGGGTCTAGTGCACCGGAGCCATTCTCGACCGAGGTGCTACATGCATTTGTGAATCATGTGCGTGCTAGATTTTTGACGCGTGACTCAAATGTACATCACGAATTGCAAGCAAATCTAGTCAAACACATATGGGCAAAGTTCGAAATATTTCATGATTAAATATTTTAATTTGATTAAGAATATAAAATTAGAAGAAAAAAATTCAAATAAATTATTAAATTAAAAAATAAAACAAATTAATTAATTCTTAATTATTTTAATTTAATTTCAATCAATAATTGATATTAATATATAATCATAAAAACAAAAATATAAAAAAATAAGATTATGAAATAGAAGAAGTAGTGTAGGATGTTGAATTTTATTAGACAAAATCATTGTAGTGAGTAAAAATTGAATTGATGTTGAATTATTAGGTGGGATAAAGAGAAGATGGTGTGAAAGATAAAAATTAAAAAACTAGGATGTTGAATAATAAATTCATTGTACACACATTAAAACTACATTAGATTGTGGCCCGCATGATGCGCGGATGTCGATCTATTTTATTTTATAAATTTTTAATTTTCATTTTTTATATTTTACTATATTATTATGATTTTTTAAACATAATTTAAAATAAATATGAGTAGTAAAAGATAAAAAAATAGTTAGCATTATATGACAATTTTTATTAACTTACTTGATATTTACTTTAGAATGAATGAATAAAATGTGTATTACATAAATAAAAATAAAGAAGGTGAAGCTCATTCTAAAGTTATATCTAACTTTTCTTAATTCATATAAAGTTTTATTGTTGATGAACTTTTACAATCATATATAATAATTTTGAAAGAAAATTGATAATAACTTATAAAATATCTAAAAGATTATTTGTAGATAAAATTCTCGTCAAACTATTAGAATTAATCATGTGATAACTTCAAGCAAAACACTCCTTTAATAATAAATATGTCATCAAAGATAATAAAATAGAATATTAATACCAAAACAATTACACTAATGAATTGGAATTATTTTTTTACTAAAAAAGATATTCATTCAAATTGAAAAATACTTATATCATTACAAATTCAAAATTACTAAATACCCATATCATTATAAATTCAAAATTACTAAAAGCATAAAAGATGAATCAAAGAATCTTGTAGTACTCAGGTTATTAACATACAGCGAAAATACAAAAGTATATACAAATATGACAAAATAAAAGTAAATTAAAATTTTAATTTTAATTTATTTTAGTAAAAGTTGATTAATTTTCTATTTCCATATATAATTGTAAATCTGTAACCGTTCAACACAATTTTATGAAAATTAATTCACGTTAAATTAATTAATTAAGAACTCCAAAGATGATTCTTTTTTACAAAATATTTACATATATGCATATATACAATGCTAATGTTAATGTAGTTTTCTATATACACAATTGTCACAATATTTGAATGTTACGCCAGATAATATTTTTAATACCAAAAGCAAAAAGTTTACAATTTTTATACCCCAACTAATTGCTTATGTTGTTAGTGCAAATTTTGGTGGCATTGTATTTATCTTTTTATTAAGAACTCTAATGGACAATATAATAATCTTGAGAACCTTCTAAGAAGAAGTGGAGAAAATACTTTTTTTTATAAAAAATTTGCATATCTTCAAACCTATTTGTTCTTGAATGAAGAATGATGGAATTAGCAAAAATATATAACTTATTTATAACAATTGTATGTCACGTTCTTGATCGAGGATTCGTGAGATTAGAAAAATGCAACACATATTTGTAACAATTGTAACGTCTTGGTTAATAAATATTTAACATAAAAATATAGAAATAATTGTAATATGTAAATTTAATATATGTCTTTTGGTAAAATTTTAATATAACAGAGATCAATCAATAATATAGCATAATGAAATATTATCATTTTAGAGGTGCCACCTAAAAACTTTTATGATGTGGCAATAGTTGAATGAAATGGTACATGAAAAACTATGTGTTGCATTATTGCATTATTGTTCGAGATTATGTTTTAATATATTATAAATAGATTCACAATATATTAAAATATTAAATTGTCATTCAATAAATTTTATAAATAAAAAAAAAAAAAAATTTGTACAACGGCTCTCACTAAACATTAGTGACAATTTCAATATGAATATATTTAAAATTTGAAATTTCATACTGTTGTTTATGGAACATGAATCTCAAACTGTTCTTGAAACAATTTACTTTTTCTGTATTTCATCCTTAGCTTCCGAAGGCAATATAAGATTGTTATGACAATGAGTGGATGATTGTATATAGGATACCAACTCATTTTCCTTATCTTCCACCTGAAGTAAATCCAAAAAATTACTCACCAAGTTTCTCTTATAATAAAATTTTATTATATTGATTTTCTTAAATATGATAATTTTGTAGAATTGGACAAGACAATTAGAATTAAAGAGCTATCAAATATGATAATTTTGTAGAATTGGACAAGACAATTAACTCTTTCAAAAATAACAAGCAAATGGTAACTATCAACAAAGCATGATGGATTGAAACTCAAACCTTTTGTAATGCATCTTCTGCATTTTGTGCAAGTTTCTGAATATCTTCAGCTGCGTTTTCAACAAATTTAGCAACTTCACGTCGTTTTCCCTTTGGTAGTTTCTTTGCAGCTCTTTCTGCCATCTTGTCAACCCTCTCTGCCACATCTTCTACCGTGTTTGCTAAATGTTCTGCTTCATCTATTGTTGTTTCAACTTTCTCTACTCACAAACAATTAATATTTTTATTTGGTTAATATTTCAAAGTTTTACTAACAAAGACCGTGTTATAAGGCCATCTTTGAATACGTGCAAAACGAATTACCACTTATAATCCAAAATTTAAGTAATTAATCTGCACAGAGCTTTCGAAAATATTTAAAACAACAGTATGAATAAATAGGTTTCTTACCTTTGACTAGTAGCAAAGGTCCCCATTTTCCCTTGGTTATAAAGGATAGAAGTATAGGGAATATTGTTCCAAGGATCCAAGACTTCCTGCAAATGAATTTCATTTTCAAACTCATGAAAATAATTTATAAATCAAAAGAAGCAAGAAAAAGCTCAATTACGTATACGAAATTTGTGGAGAAATTAAAATGAGTTACCAAAGTTGACGAAAATGATCAATCAAAGTGGGTGTTTCTCGTGGTTCCCTAACACAGAAAACTGACCAAGATTTTGTGTACATGTTTCTTTTGGGACCATGGTTGTGTTGTGGAACAGAGATGTTATGTTGGATTTTGGAATTGGATCTAAGATAATGATTAGGATTATTAGCCTTTGAAGCTTGATCTATACCAAATGTTCTAGCGGGTAAGGAAGCTAAATTTTGGGTAAAGGTTGTGTTTGCCATTAAAGAGTAGTATTATAAATTATAATCTAGAACAATTTGGCAATGAGGATGTTATGCTTAAAAATATGAATGGAGATGGCGGCAAGTACAAGTACTAGACACTGGTTATAGGTTGTGGGAATGTTCACGAAATATAAACAGTTTTGTTACCTTTTCAACGTGTTTATATGGTTTTTCTATTGAGTAAAAAAATATTACTCCGCCGTCTTTTTAAGTGTTACATTTCATAAAATTATTTTTGTTAAAAAAATGTATATAATTGGTAGTTTTAGTTTTTGCTCCATTCAGTGCTAGAAATGGATGTTGTTGACGAATTGAATGTCTTAAATTGAAATCGATAGTGTTGATCTTTGTCAGGGCAATGCGGGATGAACATGTAAGGTTAACACTCTAACGTACAAGTCAGTTTAAGATTCAATATGAGTATGGTAAGAAATGAAGATAAGAGTGTGCCTTGCTTTTTATACCATTAGATGTAAGATGGCAATCAAATCAAACAAAACATGATTACTTTTCAACTTATCACTTTACCTGTTTTCACAAATCTATCACTTATCATAACATAACTTATTTTTTTATAAACACCGAATAAAAAAAAGTATTATTAATCTAAATATTTTTATATTATTAATCTAAATATTTTTATATACGAAAATTTACTATTGAGAAAAAATAATATTTATATATGAGAAAAATTTATTATTGATCTAAATAGTTTTATATACGATAACAATATTTATGATTCAAATATTTTTATTCAAATACGATATCTGAGAAAAATATATTATTGATCTCAATATTTTTAAATCAAAAATTTACTATTGATCCATATATTTTGTAAAGATAAATAAACAAATAAAAATAATATTTGTGGGGATAAAATCTATTATTGGTCTGAATATTTTTATATACAAAATTGTATTTATGATTCAAATATTTTTATTCAAAACTGATGTACGGAAAAATATATTAATAATCTAAATATCTTTTATAAGATAATTTACTATTGATCAATATATTTTTGTAAATGATACCTAAAGAAAAATAATATTTATAGACCGTAAAATTATATTATTGGTATAAATATTTTTATATACTAATAACAGTATTTAGGATTCAAATATTTTTTTTCAAAAATGGTATACGGTAAATAATTGATTATTGATCTATATATTTTTATATACGAAAATTTATTATTGATCCACATATTTTTATAACGATACTTAAAGAAAAATAATGTTTATATCAAGGGAAAATCTATTATTGATCTAATTATTTTTATTTAAGAAAATGGTATTTATGACCCAATTATTTATAATTCAAAAATGGTATATGAGAAAAAATCTATTATTGATCTAAATAATTTTTATATACGAAAAAATATATTATTGATCTAAATATTTTTTCTTTCTATTTTAATCTTCTATTTAAAATAATATTTATAAACAGGAAAAAATATATTATTGATTTAAATATATTTATATACGAAAATTTATTTTTGATCCAAATATTTTTGATAACGATACCTAAGCAAAAATAATATTTGTGCACGAGAACATGAAGTTATTTATTAAAATATTGATTATTAACGGAAAGATGAAGTTGCTGATTAAAATACTTTTTTATTAATTATAAATTCAATTATTTTTTTTACGAGTAATCAAATATTTTTCTATTAAAATATAAATACGCGTCCCGTACCGGAACCCGTGCAAAATCGCACGGGTTTGTTACTAGTTGAGTAAAAAAATATTACTCCGCCGTCTTTTTAAGTGTTACATTTCATAAAATTATTTTTGTTAAAAAAATGTATAATTGGTAGTTTTAGTTTTTGCTCCATTCAGTGCTAGAAATGGATGTTGTTGACGAATTGAATGTCTTAAATTAAAATCGATAGTGTTGATCTTTGTCAGGGCAATGCGGGATGAACATGTAAGGTTAACACTCTAACGTACAAGTCAGTTTAAGATTCAATATGAGTATGGTAAGAAATGAAGATAAGAGTGTGCCTTGCTTTTCATGTGAACTAAATTTTATGGCTTGAGTCAAGTGGAGTGGATTTGAGGCGAATTGGACTTTAGTTATTTGGGTTTTTAGCAGGCCCAGAACAGTTGCTCCCATGGCTTTATCAGATCCTGGGTGAGTCAGAGAATCCTTTAGTGATTTGGTCGGTCTCTAGGATGATGTCTTACGCGAGTTAAAACTGAAACATTTGGGATCAGTTGAAAAATTATTGGGGAACAAGCGCATTAAATGTGGTTCTATCATTGCAATATTTTGTAGCCTTCTCCTAACTCGTCTGCGGATGTGACCAGTTAGGACATAAAGATTCTAATAGTGCACTTGAATTTGCATGTATTCCCTAAGATAAATGTGATCGTTGAAATGTCTTCGACTATGAGTATAAGGAGTTGGGCATTTTGGAAACTTTTTTGCAATCGTTGGCTTTCAAGTTTACTCATAGTCAATTATTGAGAAATGCAGTAATTTGTTCTTTCCTGAGAGTATCGACTATAGTGCCTTGATTAGAGTCTTTTCTCATTATTCATCTACTTCGCTTCACCAATTTCACGCAACCAGGTACCATCCTTAACTCATCTTTTATCTTCAGAATATCCTATTTTATAGTCAGAATGAGTGATAATACAATTAACCTAATGAGTGATTCTGAGAGTGAAACTTCTTATGCCTCAAGAATGGAGAAATATCCCTCCTCTTGACCAAGACCGCCTAGAACCAAAACCCATACATTTATCTGACGATTCTGACTCAGTAAGGTTATTTGGGAATTTCCTATAGGAGTGGATCTTACATGGATTGGTCCTTGTTCAATTGGGCTTTTGGCCTGTTAAGAACATAATTCAAAAGTTATAAATTTCTTAAAGACATAATTTGAGATGAATGGTTTCTAAAAGACAAAGTTTTGTCTAATATTATTAATTGATAATTTAGACAATGAAATTTTAATACACCAAGAAGCTTAAGTAGCAAAAGTGATAAAATATTTCTATATATGGATAGATATAATATGTAGTCTACTCCAATGGTTGTTAGATCATTAGATGTGAAGCAGATTTTTTTTAGACCTCGAGAAGATGATGAAAAACTACTTGGTTCCGAAGTATCATATCTTAGTGTAATTTGAGCTATGGTGTATGATACCATTTATACACGCTATTATATATCAAATGTTATTAATCTATTTGTAATATATAGTTTTTCAACTACACAAATTGATATTGGAACGAGGTCAAACATTGAATTTATTACCTTAGACTTACTGGTTACTTGTCAAATTAAGGTATATCACAAATAAGTTACTTGTTTACTTGTGGTGGTATAACTATTTCATGACGACTTATGAAACAAATCATAGCAACAACTTCATAAAATCATGTAGAGCTTTGGCATGAGGCAAATCCAGAATGCATTTGGTTGAGATCCTCATTCTGACACATATAACAGATCCATGACTTTTCTTCTAGAAAAATAAATACAACAATCATATATGAAGTTAAGATTGCATGGATCAATCAATTGAAATATGGTTACAATAAAGAATACTGAACAAAACACATTTCTCTAAAATTATTTTTCAATCATGATCTTTAAAAAATTGGTGATACAAGCTTCCAAAAAATTTGTTCTTGTGATGACCTTGAAAAAACTTTTCACAAAGTCACTCCTAAATAGAATATTTACCAACTAGCATAAAATAATGACCTTCACCAAGGGAGAAATAATTATTGAGTTGAGAGAGAGAGAGAGAGAGAGAGAGAGAGAGAGAGAGAGAGAGAGATTTATCTTAAAGGATATTTTACTTTTTTCCTTCATTAAATTTTTCCCCACCAAATTTCTTCTAGTATGGTAAGGCATATTCTCAACAAACATCCAAGGGGGTGTTATGAATAAGTGATGTTAATGAATTTGTTCTTTTGTCTCCCAATAAACGTCGGATACTTATGAACTATTGATGTTAATGCATTTCTTATTTCATATTAAATTATTTTGTTCATGTTGTGTTCCTCTATGTGTTTATACCCATTTTCCCTAACAATTGGTACCATAGTTCTGGTTCAACTTGAAGGGGAGGAAGAGTTGGATCATGCGTTGGTTCTAGATATAAAATATGGGAGACTTACACTTTGTGGGAGATATTGTTGGTTGCAAGTTTGAGTGATTAAGTCATATATCACTTACAAATAACTAGAGTGTTGGTTTTATAAGAAATGATCCTTGGTTGGGTCATAGCCACCCCTATTCACCCCCTTATTCTCATAGAAAGCGAAGAATATGCACATTTTAGGCATGATATTAATGCCCTAATAGAGGATCTTGAATCTTGGAATGATTGCCCAACTACTGTATGCAATTAAGAAGGAGAAACATTTAAAATATTCAAGTTGTCAGATAAGAGGGTAAGGGGAATACTGACCCCAAAGTACTTAGTATAAAAGTAAAAACAATAGTTGTCTTGCACCTCTTGAGGCATTCACATGCATATCTTTTCACCCCACAAATACAACTCCAATATCACATCGGCCTTATTCATAGTGTTGGACAAATCCAAATATAACTGAAAATCATGTACCCAAATGTATTCAAGAGAGATTGATTCAATGTTCATTGCTTCTTCAAAAAAGAAACTCTTATTAGAGATTCAGAAGGCTTTTACAGATCTAGCTAGACTTAAGGAAGAAAACATTAAGTATGTGTCATTATCATTAGGTGATTCACCCCCTGAACTATCACTAGAAATATTGTAACTACCAAAGAGATCCATTTATAGAAAACTCTAGTTTACTTTCTTGTACCGCATTTCAAGATTTTTAGGGATTTAATCCATAACCTACCCATCTCATAATTTTGAGGCTCTATAACCCTTCTAGATGAGTCACACTCTTGAATAAACAACATGAAAGAAGAAAGAAAAATCTGAGGGATAGGTGTTTGTAGTGATTTCTAGTAAACAACCGCTAGTCTTCCAAATCAACAATATCTTTGGTAACTTATAGGATCGACTAGATTGATCCTAGGACATGTGTCTAAGTTTTGGTGTTTGAACTTGTTTGAAAATTATGTTTAACATCTCTTGCCTAGAAATCTAAGGATCTCAAAAATTTAAATAGAAGTTAATTTTAGTACCGGAGAAATAAAGACTCTAACTTAAAGATGATAAAGAAACTTAATTGGGACGTAAAGGATTTGTAAAGCAATGTAAAATGGTTTTCGACGAAATATAAAAGACTTGATAAAGAAATGTAAATGACTTTTGAAAGATGTAAATTCTGACTAGGAAGATAAAGAAATAACTGAAAATTAAATGACTTTGAAAGGTAAAAAAACTTTAATTAATTCGAAACTAAATATGGTGTTTCTATACATACATTGCTCTGTAACTCGTTTCCCAAACACTTGGTATTTGGAGTATATGTGAGTTTTTGTACAAATGAACACCTAAAATCTTAACACTAAGACTCCTAATTATACTAATTCGACCCTAACGGTCTTATTATAGAATAATGCCACGTTCAAATATTGCATGTCTTCTGAATTCCCTGGCTTCCACACATCCTTCAACGAAACAACGTCTCATATTTGAATTCGAAATCTTGTTTGCTGTAGGTATTAAACTTCCATTTCGAATTCAAAACTTCAATGGTAGTAGCCAATTCAAATCTTCTTTCTTTTCAAACAAAAATATAGAAATTGGACCTTATTTTCTACATTCGAACGTAAGCCCAACATAGTAAAGCCCATTATCTCGAATTCAACTTGTCCATCGAAATCACCATCCAACAAATTGCCCCTCGAAAATGTGTATTTCGATACATAAAGAAATACTCATTTTTAAATCATATGTGTGATTTTGATGAATTTGACATTCATGATGACTTCACTATATGTGATGTTTGCAGCTATCAGCTACTTTCTTCAAAACGTCATTTCACCATGTCTCTTCAAACGTGCAAGTAGTAGTTACTTTCAATTATTATCATTCAAAAGGCATCAATTTTCAAGATTTGAAAAAGCCACCTCCTTTTTCGTTCACTAATATAGCTACACGTGTCTTTTATTTCTCAAAGGCCAAAAACTTTTTCAAAACTGCCAACACTTTATAAGTATTCCAATCTTCATTTTATACATTTCACCTTCTTCCACCTTAAAACAAATTCGAGAAACCTATTGTCCTCTCTTCAAAGGAAACTCATCAGAAAAAACATTCTCTTCTTTTTTAATAATGTCATCTACTCAACCACATTCATCATCTAAGAACAAGAAATCTGGGAAATCTAAGACTTGTTCTTCACAAACCGAACTCGTGAGTAAAGTTTTTACTTCTGGAAATCAAGAGTTCATCACAACTCCTAAGTTCACTCAAGAACAAAATCCATCTATGCTTCCCAAGTAATCATCCCTACTTCATTATCTTGGAAAAACCCTATGTTTTATGGGACCTTTGATTTCCACAGAAAAGTTAGATAAATCAATAGAATTTTTCCATGTATACCATGAAACACAACCCATAGCTAACAAAATGAAACCCATAAAAAAGAAAGACAATGATTCTGCAATAAAAGTTGCTCAAACTTCTAAAATTAAAACGTTTGAAGAATGTACTTCTGTACTTTCTGATGTCAAGAGAAAGGCGTTCCAGTTTGATTATATCACTGATAATTTTAAACCATTTCAATCATGCCCTTATTTGGACAAATCATACCTAAACTGGCTTTCAAAGATCGAAAAGAAAAAATATCAAGAATGGGAAGCCTTAGGTATTCTAAATCTGATCCAAATGTCGAAACTAGGTTTTGGCTATAGCCAGCCTTTATTATTAGCATCTTTGTACTTTTGGGAAAACACTTATAACACATTCCATCTCCCTTGTGGAATGATAACTCCCACATTCTATGATATTGCTGCAATCACTGGACTTTCTCCTATTGGAGAAACCTTTGATCCTAAGGAAAATGTAGAAAATATCATTGACTTCGATGTCAAGAATGCTAGCTTCTCCACTTATATGAATCTTTATCATACTGAGGGGGGAAGTATCTGGCGTAGAGCATATATATTTTCTAGCTTTATGGATGTCGAAATATGTTTTCTGCTGTAAGTCTCTACAAGTAGCTAGTAGGTTTATAACTCTAGCCAATCAACTTCATCACGGTCGAAAGAAATGTTTAAGTGAATTTCTACTAGTGGGGTTATATGAGAGTTTAGGGTATATTGAATCTAAGTTAAAAAACTACAAACCTAGAATGAATCTACTCCTTGTTGGCCCTTTTTGGATTCTCCAGTTGTGGCTAAATGCCACCTTCGAACCCTTGCTTCAAAATTTTGGCATTATTGATGAAAAAGACCCAGAAATCCTCAATCGAACCATTGAAGGCACCAAACTACTGAAACTGAACCCATATGGTGATAGAGAAATTTTCAACACTTGCTTCACCAACTACATGATGTTGTTCTCAAAGAAACACAAATTCATCCTTAGATGGCCCCATTTGCCAATCGAACCCATGGTCCCCTGTGGTTTACCCTGCCTATCAAAGAAGCTCTCAAGGATGAAGAAATCCAAAATATATGGCGTGCCTTCTTATATACTAAACTTATAATTTCTAGAACTATGCCAGTCAAAATCCATGTCTGCATGTTGGCCTATCAGCCCAACTTCGTATCACGCCAATTTGGGTTATGCCAACTTCTTCCTAAGTCTCTCTTCAATTGAAAGCAAGAAATCTGCATAGCAGGATTGTCGTATGCTGTCAAAGACATTAAAGCTCACCGAGATCTTTATGCCAACTTTGTTTACTTCAACCTTACTCCGTTCCAACCTGCCTTCTACTTAACCAAAGACTTCCATGTTTTGTGGGACAACTATTATTCGAACAACATGTTCGATACTATTCAAATCAGCAAACTCTTAACAAAAGTATTTTCCCTTGTGCAGGAATATGTCAAGATAGGTAGGTTCACACACATCAAAGAAATTTGGGCATTCCAGAAATACTTTGAAATTGTCTATAATCCCATGAATCTCCATCGAACTGTTTTTGAAGCAGCACAAACTTTGGAGGAAAAATTTTAAAAACAACTTTCAAAATCAATTTCCTCCTTCTGTAAAACCTGAAGATAGGTATAGGTGGGCTTTTCGATTTCGTCCACCAAAGTTTCCTAATTTACCTTCTTCAGAACTAGCTCAAGCCTTTTCCTCCCTACCCATCTTGGTTTATGCTGGGAACACTTTTCATCAATATGAAAATGATGTTAGAAAGCCTGCCAAAAGAGTAACATGGGCCAATTGTGATCTGGACAATTTCAAAGGTTTCCTTTGCTATGACTTATCGACTATGTCTCTTATGTCTCCAAAGGGCAAAGGTGTGGAACCAAAGGATTTGGGACTATTTCAATTTCTTTCTATATTTATTTTATTTCGAATGACTAAAATCTATTCTTTCAGCTATTGAAATAAAAGCAGTTAAGAAAGAAAAGACTGCCACTAAAGCTAGTTCAACTAGCACCTCGAAACAACCAAACATTTCCACAAATGATCCCACCCTCAAACAAGACGATATTTCAGAGAAAAAGAAGACGAAAAAGGTATTACCTTGTTTTTCTCTATCAGACCTTATTCTTTACTTTGGCTAATCATTTCGTCTTGTGTCTTCAGAATAGTGGCCTTCCTCCTAAATCTCCAAAGAAAAGGAAATACACTGACCCCACCACTGAAGGGGATGAATCGAACAAGAACGAGGAGGTTTCTCCCTCTTCCTGTACTCCTCAAAAGAAAAAAGAAGAGCAAGAAATCTGCTGGTGGTTACCAACCAACATCTTAACCTGGTGTCAAAATAAAGGTTGTTCCTCACCAGACTCAATCGAAGACTAATCAGTAGACTCAATCTGTAGAAACCCTCGTTCTGGAACATATTGGCAGAAATGTTTCGAGCGACAATCCAAAGGTAAATCCAATGAAACCCTAATTTCGAATTTACTTTTAAAGTGGTTTAGTAATTCACACTTTTACTATATTTGTAGGGTATACAGACCATTCCTTCAAATTCTTCTGAACAACAGAAAATCATTTCGACTCCTGGCGTCTCTTCACCACAAGGGGATTGTAGTGGTGTTGCGCTGAATAAGGGTTCTTCGACTCCTGCACATCAGCCTAAAATCAACGAAATTCCTTATGAGCAAGAAACTTCGCCTCCAACAAAAAGTTCCTGTCGCACCCCAAAATTTTCCCTATCATTATTCATGCCTGTTTATTTATCTAAATTATTCACTATGATTTGCGGTCGTGTGTACCATTTATTTCGTTACAAATAATTTGTGACATGTCGTTTCAATTGTGGTAAAAATCCCTGGGATGTTTGGTTCAATCAAATGTTCGAATTTTTAACATGATCATCTTGTTAGAAGTGTACTGGAATAAGAGGATTTGCGTTTCTTCTAATGGAAGCTCTGTATTTCACAAGGTTTTTGAGTTCAAATGCAAGTTTGCAATTGAAAATAAACTTCATCTTCATAAACTCAAGAGCATAACGTTGAGTTTTTGATGGGATTCAGGATTGAAAGTCTTTGAATACTTTGGGTTTATTCATCAAGTTGTTTGTGAAAGAAGTGTAGAAGTTCTACCTGAACTATGTCTCAAAGTTCAATGGGTATTCAAGAAATCCAAGATCACAATTTTTCAAACAATATTATAAAGAAATTCTTATGTTCTTAAGTTTGGAAAAGTTCAATATCGTTCTTGCGAGTTTTAATATAATTCAGATTCATTCAAAATTCAAGAAGCCCAAGTTTCAACACTATTTTTAGGTCATCTGATTTATTTCAAGCCTCCACAAGGATTTGAAATTTAAATCATTTGTATTAGTTTGTTTTCTTCAAAAGAAATAATGAAAGTTATCGATTTTCACAAAGAATGGCCAAAATACAAATTTCATTCAAGGTTTACAATTTTTACAAACCATAAACAAGTGTGGCAGAACTTCAAAATTCCAAGAGACCTAACATTGAAGATTCATCAACATATCCAGTTTTTATGGCGTTCAAAATTCTAGTTACAAGTTTAAATTACAAGAAAGTTTGAGTTTTGAATTACTTTGGAAAGTGTTGATTTGTACAATCTACAAGTTTCTCAAGTTTCATAGTCAATACCAAACTATCTTATTACAAGATTCAAAATTGACATAAGGAAATGTAAGCGTGGACTACAAGGGAAATTTGTTCTAAGTTACAACACTTTGTGTTTTTTCTTAAGTCCTAGTCTATGCAACAAAACATTAATGTTGACTTGGATCACAAATCCTCCATGCCAAGCTCCATGTTTTTCCAATAGATATCCACGACCTTTCTTCATTCTTGGTCTTCTTTCCCAAACCCTTTGTCCATCGCCGTTACATGAAACAAAAAGAAAGAAGATGTGGTTAGCAACATGATGTTATGAACATAAGTAAGAAAGTATTCAAGAAAAGAGTTTTCTACTAAGTTTCATCATTAGGCGTTTTTGGCAAGAATCAGAGTTGGGTACAATCATTGTTGAGTTAGCAAACAATCAAAGCCTCGATTTTAGTCATCGGCCACTAATCTCATTGCAAAAGCATAAGAACAACAATTTTTAGTTCACAAAGAGATTCAAAAGGCAAAAGTTGCCAAGTTTCTCAATTGCAAATCACAAATCCTATTCTAGGTTGGTTCACCAAAGAGGGCGTGAATGATAAAACTCAGGATCCATCATAGTTATGGTAATGCAAAAATCAGAAATTGCAGACATAGAAATCACATGTCAGGCCGAATGTACAAGTCCATAATTCCTTTGTTTTCCAGAATATACTCAGCAAGTACAAGTCCAACAACAAAAAGCAAGTTTGAATTACAAAAGCAAAGCCCAAAAGATGTTGAAGTCAGAAAATAATTTTTTTTCCAAAGCCCAACAACAGAATTCGTAGAGCCTATTTCCAAAAGGATCAAAGTCCAGCAACAATTTTCGTAAGGCCTACCATCAGAAAGTAAAAATTTCCAAGTAACAATCAAACTCTAAACAGTGTCACTATATAAGTCATCACTACACAAGGATAAAAAAACTGTTCACAAAACCCTAGAAAGACTCAGAAAATGGCAGCCACAAAACAAAAGCAAGAACCCTAATTCTTCATCACCTTCCTACCAAAAACCCTTTAGAAACGTAAATTAAATCGAAAAGAAGAAGAAAAAGAAATCAGATAAATCTCACCAGAAGTTCCAAAGGTATACGAAGACCTCATATCCGGACCTCACAAGCGGCCTCTTACCTCTTTTCTTTCATTTTCAAACAAAAATAACATCATCATCATCATCATCATTATTGCCACTGATTTCATCGACTTGAACCTAGGGTTTCATTTTCCCCTTTAGATCTAGCCTTTACCATTAGGAATTTGAAAAAAATCAAGCATAGATTAGAGTAGAGAATAGAGAGACGAATCGAAATCTGAAAGAAAATTGAGAATCAGAGCAAAATCGTCGTCGGCCTCCGCTGTCTCCATTGGGTGGGCGATTTCCGGCGCGACGTATTCGTCGTCTTCGACGGGGCTGCTTTAAGAGAGAGGAAAGAGCGTTTACATTTTAGAGAGAGGAAGTTTATGATTTTGTGTTTAAGTTTCGTTTATTACTTTGTTTTTTTTAAATTTTATTGTTTATTATGTTAATTTATGATTAAGTGTTGATTAGTGGTGGTGACACATGTGGTCCCACTGATTTTTGGATGTGTGATCCTATGTAACTCAATCCTCCGCCTTACCACGCGTTTACGTCCTCTCCATCACTGATCATCATCAGAATCAACATACACCTCATCATCCAACGATTATCAGCAGATTTGGGGCTCATCTGTTCATCCCACGCACCAGATTGGCCTCTTCAAAGTGCACCCTCATAGTAGTGCTGAGCAGGATTCCCTTTATTTGGGCCAAGCTGAATTCCCTCTCACACCCCCCAATTTCTCCAATCAGGCCCATTTCTAAACCTTTGACTCAATTTATTTTTATTTTCTTTTTGCAAATAAATTGTGATGTATTGTATTAAATAACTATTAGTTAAAATAATTTTTATTCGATAATTGTCGATTAAATTATTAGTTGACTTTTATCAAAGAAAAAATATTTTTCTGATAATTATTTAAATTATGGAACTTGTATTGTGTGATTTTCTTTATTTATTCATTCATTCAATTTCAATTAAATTTTTACCTATGAATGTTGCTTTGTATTAAATAATTATTAGTCTTAGGATAATTTTTATTTGATAATTATCAATTAAATTACTAGTTGATTTTTATCAAATAAAAAAGATCTTTTCTAACAATTATTTATAGGTTTAGACGTGTATTGTGTGATAACCATTTACTCGCTTCTTGTATGCTCGCATGAAGGATCCACAGTTGTACACTTCACAAACACTTGACATAAGCAAATTCATTTCTCGTTTTGGCTCGTATGTCAAAAAAGGGTCTCATAGTTGGGGATGGACATGGCCATTCTCAAAAGGTTAATCAAAGCCCTTGTTGCTTTGATTAATCATAACCTGAATAATTTGGTCCATATACCAATTGTCCATGTACAAGGGTTTCATAGTTGGGGATAGGAGCACCTATCCTCACGATATTAATTAAGTCCATATACTTGATTAATCATAACCTGATTCAATTTTTCTCGGTCCATATACCCAACGCTCAAACACTTTCATAATAAAATCTTCAAACCTCGAACCAACGTCGAGTTTTCTTTTCAAAATATTTTCACAAATAAATACTCTATTTCTCTCTTCCTAAACGTATGGTAGTCAGTCCTGTTTCGACCCTCGATCGTAAGTTTGGTTTCTTTAAATAAATCTAATTAAGCGAACTTTGTCTCTCCTAAGCTTTTCTTAAAAAAACTTTTTGGGTAAAAAAAGATGATTAGGATGGTTCTGTCCACTCATCCGAGTACTTGGGTCGTTATCCGTTGAACGCTAATTGTCCGATGCTCGTCTCCCACTTAAAAATAACTTCAACTCATCAAACGTGTATTTTTCGCTCATACGCGATCATCAAAAACCTTTCATAAAAAGAGTATGTGTTAGCCATTTCAAAAAAGGGAATACACGAGACTTAGCTCTCATACGAGCAAAACAAGTCGAGGTTCAAGAGTTTGAAATTTCTAACTCATCATTCTTCTAAAATCAACCAACAAACTTCTAGCCTTTTCTAGAAGAACTACAGAGTTTTGACTTTTCCATTGCACGAGGGAACACGTAAGCACAAGGTTTCGAAACCGCGACAAACTCAAAATAAATAATAAACAAACCCCTTTTCTTCTTTCTCATCTCTCGATCATAACTTAGAAATTAGCGAATATACACATAAACACTTAGAACTAGACGGGTCCCATCGAGTACGATGGATGTAAGGGGTGCTAATACCTTTCCCTTGCATAACCGACTCCTGAATCCATGTCTTTTGGTCTTGTAGACCGCCTTATCCAACATCCGTGGGTTATATCTATATTTTCCCGTTCTTTCAGAACAAATAAAATTAGGTGGCGACTTCATTGTTTTAAAATAACAGATGAAAAAAACCAGTCATCATAGTTCCCCAAAAGGGCCTCAACATAATGGCAAGAGGATTATTGAAGAAGAAATTCCCAACGTGGAGAGCCCTAATGATTCTTCTCCTAAAAGAGGCTGTTTTGATGATGACTCGAGCGAAGTGAACAGAGACCATTAGTCACTACTTTGCAGAAGATGTTGATGAAGAGGTAGCGCAAGATGAAGGAACAAAAGAAATCGAGAAAATTACACCTGTTGGTACCTCTCAAGTCCAAAGCCAAGATCTCTCAATCTTAACTGAGGAAAAGAAAGAAGAACTAAAGAAACATAACCCTCTTCAATATGTGAAAATGATGTTAGCAAAGAGAGGTTCACCTTCTAGCAAAATCCAATCTGAGACTTCGGATCAATCGAACCCTGTTGCTTCTCAAGCCTCCTATGACCAATTTCTCCTATAGGTGAACAAGACCATTCTCTAAGTTGACATATTTGCTGCTTTGAAAAAAGACCCCACAAACTACTATGCCATGAAAAAACTCCTTATCCAGATAGACCTTACTATCTTCCCTACTGAAGTAGGTGAAACACTCTATGATTTGCAGATCTTACTTGATCAAATTAGCAACGGATACAATAGAGAAAGTGATGTTGAATCTAAGATTCAATCAAAGTGTCAGGCTTTAACTTCTATTTATAATCAGGCCTCTAAGTTTTCTCAAGAGGCTGAAGCATTGTAGTTTTTCCCAAAAGCAAACGAAGTATGAGTATGATATCCTCACAAGGTCAATTCTTCTCTAGGAGTCTCAAATCGTAGGGCTCAAGAAGAAAATTGAAGACACTCGAAACTAATAAGTTGTCCTCAAAACTACTGACACGAATCAACTTGATACACTTGTCTCGAAAAGTCTTGAACAAATGGAACTTGTTGAACGCATCAACGGATAAATAGATACTCTTGAAGGTATTAAGACTACTTTCGATGCAAAATGAACCTTTCCAAGATAAAATTTTCCAAACTGAAGCAGAATTCTCCCTTTTAATTTGATGTGTATTTCTTAACGAACTCCTTACTTCTATTTTGAATGATGTAATATTTTGGAACAAAGCCTATTTTGGAAAATTGTTATTTTCGTACCATTTTGGCTTAACGTTTATTTTATCTCCATTATTCGATATGATTCAAATCTCTTGCAAGCATGGTTTGTACCTTTTCATGTACTTTCTTTTACTTTTAAGATTCTTTGATCTTTTGCTAATTCTTCGATTTCATAAGCATTATTTGAAAATACTTGTAAAATTCGAAATGGTCCCTCCCAATGTGGTGACCACTCTCGTAATGACGTATTCTTTTTATCCATTGGTAGTATAACTTTCTAGACTAAATCATTAATTGCAAATAACTTACTTTAAACCCTTTTGGTGTTTGCTCGGCTACTCTTTCCTTTTGTCTTCTCAAAACTTTTAAAGCATGCAACCTTATTTCGTCTAAGTCTAACAATTCGTTCATCATCATTTCCCAATAATGTTCGGAGGAATTTCATCCTTTGAATTCTTCTTGATTGTAAATGAATTTCGATTGGCAAGACTTTCTTCTTTAGGAGATGTTTGACATGCCCGCACACTTGGTCGAGTTTTATGCTAATTCTTTGGCTTTCTCCTACATGTTTCTTTACCAAACTTATTATCACCTTATTGGTCTTGACCGACCATTTTCTTGGGCATAGTATGGTGTAGATGTCAACAACTTGAAACCCATTTCTTGAGCGAATTCTTGCATCTTTCGAACAGTAAAAATTGACCCTTGGTCTATTGTAATACTTTATGGGATTCCAAATCTAAAAATTATTGACCCTTGATCAACGTTTATCAAAGGCACTGCTTCGACCCATTTTGTGAAATAATATATTCCTACCAAAATGTATTTTTGACCTTTGGATGAGGTCGGTCGAATCTCTCCAATTAAATCTAATGCCCAACCCCTAAAAGGCCAAGGCTTAATAATAGAATGAAATTCGCTTGCAGGAGCATGTTGGATGCCTGCATGCACATGACATTCCTCACAACCTTTAGCAAATTTTATACAATCTTTAAGCATGGTGGGCCAATACATACCATATTGAAATAGAAACTATTTCATCTTATGACCTGCTTGATGTTCCCCACATGCTCCATTGTGCACGCTAGACAAAGCTAAATATGCTTTGTTTTCCCCTAGACATTTAAGCAAGATTCCCTCTGGGTTTTTCTTAAACAACTCATTTGCCATTAAGATGAGGATAATTCTATATATTTAATTTTCTTTTTTCGTGTCTATTGAAGGATATTTTAGATAGTTTATAATTGGGCTACGCCAATGTATGCTAAAACATTGATAGCCAACACTTCAAATTCTTTTTTGTTGGCATAATATAACTTTGAATTTTCTAAATCTAAGGGGGTAACCTGGTAGCCATTGTTCTTCCTTTTACTTCGATGAGATCCTGCAGTTTTTCTGCTGAAACTTTATATCCTGAGGCTATTTGAGCCAAGTCATTTGCCTCCTGGTTTTTTATCCTGGGGATATGTTTGATGTCTACATACTCGAATTTCTTAAGCAATCTATTAGCAATAACAAAATATATAATCAAGTTTTCTTTTATGCATTTATATTCTTTTGTTATTTGCTTGATTACTAACTCAGAGTCTCCTTTATTTTCGACTCTGTATGCCCCCAATTCTAACAAGGCTTCAAGTCCAGAAATGAGTGCTTCATATTCTGCTTCATTATTCGAACAAGGGGGCCTTCCAATTTATACTTGAATTTTGTTGGAATTACTTTAGGAGAAATTATGAGAATCTCAACTCCACTTCCCTCTTTATGTGTTGATCCATTGAAGAATAACTTCCAGGGATGTAATTCAACATAGTTAAGTGTTGAATTTTCAACCACCGAGTGGTCTACTATGAAATCTGAAACCACGTGACCTTTCATGGCCCTCAAAGGCATAAAGTATAAGGAATACTCAATAAGAGCCAAGGCCCATTTACCAATTCGACTGTGCATAATTGGTTTTGAAAGCATATGTTTAATGACATCAAAATTAGATGAAACATAAACATTGACAGGTTTTATATAATACTTAAGCTTTGTACAGGAGAAATACAGACAAAGACATAGCTTTTCTATAGTGCTATATCTAGTTTCTGCATTATTTAATACCCTACTAAGATAATAAATGGCTCTTTCAATGCCATTATCGTCTTCTTGGGCTAACATACTACCTATAGTTACATCAGAGGTGGATACATACAATCTCATGGGTTTATCCCTAGAGGGTGGTGATAAGATAAGAGGGTGCATCAAGTACTGCTTGATCTTCTCGAATGCTCCTTGATGTTCCTCGTTCCTGTGGAAAGTTCCCTATTTAAGACGAAGGAGGGGAGAGAAGGCCTGAGTTCGATCACTCAAGTTTGATATAAACCTTCTTAGAAAGTTTATCTTGCCCAAGAGGGACTACAACTCTTTCTTTGTTGTTGGCTCCCTTGCCTCCATAATAGCCTTCGTTTTGTTTTGATTTATTTTTATCCCCTTGATATGGACCACAAAGCCCAGGAAATCTTCAGCATGCACAAATAAGGCACACTTAAGAGGATTCATCATCAATCCATATTTTCTCATTCTTTCGAATGATTGGAGAAGGTGATCCAGTTGACTTTCATCTGATACAGATTTTATTACTATATCATCAATGTAAACCTGCATAAATGATTCAATGAAGTCATGAAAAATAGAATTCACTACCCTTTGATATGTTGCCCCAACATTTTTAAAACCAAAAGGCATGACTACCCATTCATAGGTGTCTATGGCTCTAGGGCATCTAAACACTGTTTTGGGCACATCATCTTCAGTAATGAAAATCTGGTTATACTCAGAATATCCATCTAGCATACTTAGATATTCAAAGCCTACAGCTGAATCAATTAGCATTTTTGCCACAGGCATAGGGTATTCATCTTTAAGGGTTGCAACATTTAGATCACAAAAATCCTTACAAACTCTTAAAGAACCATTTTTCTTAATAACAAGAACTATATTGGCTAACCATTCTACATACCTTGTGGTCCTTATGAATTCGCAACGAATGAGCCTTTCGATTTCTGCTTTGATTTTTGAGAGGATTTCTGGGGCGAACCTTCGAGGCGTTTGCTTGATGGGATTTTTGCCATGCTTGATTGGTAGCCTTAATTTGACCAGTTCTCTCTTCAGACCAGGCATCTCATCATAATCCTAGGCGAAGCAATATTTATTTTGTCTTAACAATTTGATCAACTTGCTCTTCAATCCTGGGTTGAGTTTTGCACTAATCTATGTGACTCTCTGCGTGCTTCCATCTCCTATATCTATCTCTTTGAGGGGGTCTTGCGCTAGCATCTTCGTGCTTGTTGATATTGGGTCCCTCTCGAATCCCAGAGGCTCTTCATCATAAATGGCGTCTAGCCTCTAGTATCTGTCCATCAGGGGGTTAAGGTTTGAAGTGTTCCCCATGACTTGTTATGTATAATTTTTTGTGGCTTCTATAGCCATATTTTTAACTCTGGCTTCTAAATCCTTCTTTATTTTGTTTTCGGCCAGATAGGCCGAAATCTTTTCGAAAAATAAGGACTCGAAGATAACTTGGGTCTTCATCAGACCAGCCTATTGGTCGTACCACAGGAACTTCTTCGACATCCTCTTCATCTACCATTATCTCTCTATCCCACTGAAATTCGTTTAGGTGTAGGGTGAGAAAGTATAAGGCATTCTTGTTTGGCTTGAACGCCTCATCTGCTGGATTGCATGACCCAATGTTGGCCAAATTTCTCTGATCCACATGATTGACTTTAGCCATGTAGTAGTTGTTAGAACATAATTTGGTTCTAGACATAATCTTAGAGTTTTTATGATAACAAGTGGAATAAATTTTGTATAATAGATATTATACTCTGATGAATATTGTTTTCATTTCAGATGATGTTCTGACTCAAGCATTGAATAATATAGAGACATCAAAATTATGTTGATTAAAAGAAGTATTAGAAGTTCTAATGAGAGTAGAACTTCTGGTCACGCACATTAGAAGCAACTTCTGATATAAGCATGCAGGCACAAACCTCAGATAGAAGCACAAAGAGAGTGTTCTGATTAGAAGATGTTCTAACAAGGCTTACAGAAGATTATGATCTTTGTGTATGCCATCTTCTAAGACAAAACCTGTTACAGTAACGTTACTCTACAAAGCTAAAACGGCTAAAGTACTTGAGTGGTTCAAATTTCTATGGAGCTTGGAGAAAACAAAAGAACGTGAATTATACTTTATTAATTATGTTTTCTTGTATCCAAGACACGCTAACAATGCAATAGAAACTTTTTGGCAGCTCTATATAAAGAGTTCAAATTCAAAGAAGACAACAACAATTACTCATAGAAAACTTACGCTACTAGATTGAAATCACCTTCTTGTAAAGTGTTATTTCTAAGTTGTTTGAGCTAAATAATTTGTGTAAAAATCACTTTAAGTGATAAAGCTTTTTAGAAGCAATTGTAAATGCATTGTCTAGAAGTTCTTGTGAGATTGTTCCTTGAGAGACTAGTTTGGGTCAGATTTCTCAAGAGGGCTAGGACTAGTTGAGTCTTAGAGGTATTAGTCACTTGCAGTTTGCTTGTGCGTTATTGTTAATCACAATAGTTGGTTGTGCATTAATATTTGAATTATAGTGGACTAAGTCCTCGTTGAGAGAGAGGCTAAATCACCTTGACGGGTGGACTGGAGTAGTTTGAGTTTCAAACAAACCGGATAAAATCCTTGTGTTTAGTATTGTTGTTTGATAAAAGTAAGATTTAATCTGAAACACTTATTCAACCCCTTCTAAGTTTTTCTAAGCCTTGATAGCTTTGTTACGCTTCAATATTTTCTTGCCATGCTCTCCGATAGAAACTCGTGATGAGGCTTAGAAAACACTTAGAAGAATAAGTTTTCCCTTTAAATTTTTCTTTGGTTCAACAACAATCTAAACACACAATGATTTTATCTTGGTTCGTTAAACTCAAACTACTCGATTCACCGTCAACGATATCTCTCAGCGAGGACTTAATCCACTATAATCAAAGATTACAAGTGCACAACCAACGTGTGACAACAAACAATGAACAAGCCAGCTGCAAGTGACTAACACTCTAAGACTCTCTATTCTAGCCTCTTGAAAACGACAACTGTCTCTCAAGGAACAATTACAATGAACTTCTAACATAGTGTCTAACTTGCTTCTAAAAATATTTATCACAAACGTGATTTTACACAAGAAAGTTAAGCCAATACAGAAAATAATTTAGGAAAAATAGTATTGACTTTGACAGCGTAAGTTTTCATTCAGAATTATTGTGAATAGTTGTTGTACTTCTTTGAAAGTTTGCTCTTTATAAAGATTCTAGAAATTGTTTTGTCGCATTCTGTTGCGTGTCTTGGATGATGAAAAACGTAATGAATGTTGCTTGTCTGCATGTGCTTTGTTTTCTCAATGAGCCTTGGAATTTGATCCACTCAAGTGCTTAAGACGTCTTAGCCTTAGTAGAGTAACAGTACTGTAGCAGACTTTGTCTTAGAAGATGTCGTATAGAAGAATCATGATCTTCTGCAAGCCTTGTTCAAAGTATCTTCTAACAGAGGTTTCCTTGGTGCTTCTATCAGAGGTTGCATTAGCATGCTTCTTTCAGAAGTTGCTTTTAGCATGTGTGTGCAGAAGTTCTTTTTATCTTCTAGAACTTCTAACTCTTAGCATAATTTGATATTTCTTTATTCTAGAGTGCTTGATTTAGAACATTATCTAAAATGGAAACAATACACATAAGAGTATCATATTTATTATACAAAATTTATTTCACTTGTTATCATCAAAACTCTAAGATATGATTAGAACCAAACTATGTTCTAACAGTTGGTGAGGGAACTTCCCCAATGCCATGTATCCATTCACGTCCTAGAAGTAAATTATAATTAGGCTTGGCAGCAATAACCATGAACATAGTTGGCGTTGCTATTGAGCCAACAGTCAGATCCACTTGCACCACGCCTAATGTGTGTCCCACTTTTCCCTCATAGTTTGATAGCACCATGTAGTGTGGCTTGATGTATCGAACATCCCAATCCTTCTAAGCATGAACTAGTGCATGAGATTCAGTGTTGCGCCCCTATCCACCATCACTTTGTTGATTCCTACATGCTTAACTCTGGCCCTTATGAACAAAGGCTGGAGATGGCCCTTCCTCCCCTGATCAGGGCTCTCGAAGAATGCATTATGCTCTTCAATCGCGTCATTGTTCATCACGTAGTAGCACACAGGTCTGTGCTTTGCCATTTCCAGTTCTTCAGCTTCCTCAGATTCTTCTATTTCAGTTTCCTGATTGTACTCATCAGGGACTATAGATACTATGTTACAATTTACATTAAAATATGATTCTCTGTCTGACTCTAAGTCATCGGTCAACATCTCCTCATCATTTGTTGTGTTTGGTTGGAACTTCTCTACAGTCACTTCCTTTTTTGGAGAAAACAATCTTCTTGTTATTGGTGGCTTGCCCCCAGTCTGCATAGTTGATGGTTGCCTGTTGCTGCTAGTTTCGCCCACTTCTTTCGAAGCTGACTCCCTTTCTATCTTCTTTATTCGCTGGTGCCTCCTCCATTGAGATCTGGACATTGGTTTCTAGCCTTTGTAATTATCCAGCCTAATGTCTTCCCTTTTTGAAACCTGGAATTGTTTCCTGTATGCCATAGCAGTTCTACCTTCTTGTTCGTAACTCCTCCATTTTCCTTTTCCTTTGTCAGCTTTCGCCTGAAACCATCTATTTGTAGGAATCTCAGCAGGTAACTTGAATGTGACTCTTTATTCTCCCCTGGGATATGGACTATCAGGCCTCCTTGGTGCCTTCCCTTCATTTAGATTGGGATCCACAAGGTTTCCAGTCTGGTGCTTCCAGCAAGACACGAAAGGAATTCTTTCGAATGCTTCAGACATCCTTTGATCATAAATAAAAACACACATTGGACACATCAAGCACTCAGTCCCACTCTTGTGGCATTGAACTAGAAAATCTAGTAGGCTTTCTCCAGCCCTAGGATAGACTTTGAATAGTTGATTATCTTTCCTCCAATTTACTCTCTTTCCTCCAATTTACTCTCAAAATGTGGGGATTGGTAGTTTTGGAGGTAATTTGGGTAACAGTAGGTTTGTGAAGCATTAAAGTTTTCCATCAATATTTCAAGATCAGATCTATGGGATTCTTGAGGTTCCTCAAAATACTGATAATGGGCGTAGGAAAAATTTGGGTTATACATGGTAAATAAGGTAAAGGTGCCTTAGTCTATATGGTGTAACACTAGAGTTACAATATTGACTTAAATAGTCCCTAGCAACGGCGCCAAAAACTTGATCGCGACTTTATCGTCTATTAATCGGGAGACTGCAAGTGCACAGTCCTATCGCGTAGTTTTAAAAGATATCGAACCCACAAAGACTATAAATCGAACTATTGTTGTCCTAAGTTACGGTATACAGCTAAGGCGAATAATTCTTTTGGATAATGGTTTAAGGAAAAATATATATAAAACGGATATCAGTACGTAATATAGTGAACCTAAGCGGATTAAATTGAACCTAAGCGTATAAAGATGGTTAACTTAATTGTTCTGTAGAAATTATCAGTTTAAAAACCCTCAACTCACACTTTCGTGGTCTTATCTCGGATTATACTCCTAAAGCCCTATGCCTGCTCTCGCTAGCCCATAAGTGTTTAGAAAATATTCTTTGGAAACTTAATAAAATCTAATTCGTTTTAAAGCGCTCTCGCTGTATTTAAATCGACTGCCTAACTTTAGCTATCCAGTTAAAATCTCACACTTTCGTGGTCTCGATCTTAACCTATTATACTTTTCTTACTTTCGTAACGAAAAGATTGATTTTAATTACAAAAAGTCATAACCAGAATTTAAGTTAATTAGGATTTTAGCTTAAGAACAATTTAATTCCTACTCTTACTACTATTACTTACCGATACATACACGGTTTAGTCGGACATATTTATTAATTCAGACATGCATAAATAATAAGGTTCAATATATTTAAACATCTCCATAATCAAGTAAATATATACCAAGCAACAATACTTTAAATAAAATAAAATAATTATATTAAAAACCTGAAAATAAGAATATTGGAATAATCTTGTTCTTCGAAATAAACGAACATTCCACCACAAGTCGGCTGGATCAGCCCGGAGACTTCTTGGATCGAAAAGAAAATTAAAACAAAGAAGCTAAAATGGAAAATAAAATAGAAAAACTTAATAACGGTTGTTCGGTAAGAATTTTTCGACCATTGCTCTGAAACTTGAACTTATATTTATAGGCTTCACTTGGTAACTTCCCGTTTCCAATCTCGTACGAAAACGAGTGGTGATCGTGTGTAAAACTGCCAGATCGTGGGACTAAACATGGGACGGACGCCTCTTGAAGAGAAGAAGTGTGAGACGTGGGTCTCACATCATGGAAGGACTAGAAGACGTGGGTTCCAGAGTGGGAGGCGGGCGCCTCCTTGCTGAGTGGGCAAATGTGAGACGGTCGTCTCACTATAGTGGGGGTGTGCGCCTCAAGGCTGTGACGGTCGTCACACCTTGTGGGCTGAACTTCTGCTGGGCTTTGCTCTTCTGGGCTTAGTCTTATAATTATTTCTTTCTTCTTAACTCCTCATTTTTGCTATATCATCCCTTTGCTTCATTTCTTTGGCTTTTTAATCTGATTTTCCTCAATTTTATTTCTTTGCTCAATTTATCTTTATCTAATACAAATACCTGAAACAAAAGAAATACCAACGTAATACAGAAATAAAACAGAATAATTAAATAAAAATAGTAACATTATCAATGAAAATTAAGTCAAATATGTTATATAAATTCGTGTTATCAAACTCCCCTATACTTAAACCTTTGCTTGTCCTCAAGCAAAAATTAAAAATGAAAAATCACTTAAGCATAAGTCAAACGCAGATATAAAACACAATTCAATTCGTACTTGGTTGCAGGTCAATGCTTTGTTGGATAACTCAAGTTTAGACTTCGACACCAAAATTACCGTAAAAACACTAGATAACCCCATTTTTGCAGACCAATTTAAGTCATGTATTATAGCTCGACCTAATACTTTTGTTTCGTTTCACCCGTTTTCATTCTGGTGCAATCACATTAAGCCCTTTACCTTACGCGCAAATAGTGGGGTAACCGGTTAGTGACTTTGATCTTTATAATCCAGCTAGGAGTTCTGGTACTTATATTTGGTACTCCTTTATCCAATTACAAATTGCGGGGGATCGAACCGTCATCCGCCCTACCAAGTTCAGCACCAGGAACCACTGAACCAATTCATAATGGATTGTTTGCATAAAGATTTATAGTTTCCGCAACTGTTGGATTAAATGATCTGGTAAGGATCATCTAACTTAATAAGTGCATCTTCTAATAACAATTTCTCTTAAAAACTCTTGATCAATCACTTATATTCATCGATTCTCCACGTAGTTTGTCGTTTAAGGCGGTGCCGACTGCTTTTATAAACTACTCGGGATTACTTTAAAACTAAGTCTTAAGGTGTTGGTATAATAAGTACTTAAATCGATCTAACGCGTTGGGGTTTTGAAGGGTTAGGACGATAGCGATTTTACTTTAGTCGTACTCGAGTTCTTATTTATAAAAAATAAGCAACCTTAATACTAGTTGAGTATGTCAATATATACGTTTGAATTTTTTCGTTATGGCTCAAGAAAATGGAAGAATTTAAATAAGCACGAGAATTTTACATAAAAGATTAAAATTACATAAACATGTATTTTATTGAATGGAAATTTTGCAATACATAGAAAAAAGGAAACTAAAAGGGAAAAACTAAATAGAGCAAAGAAAATAAAAATGAACTAAGAAATGTTCTGACTCCCCTAAACTTAAAATGACCATTGTCCTCAATGCGATAGAACCAGGAGAAATCAGAAAGGAGTAGGGTGATCACTCATCACTTGGAAAATTTCGTCCTCTTGCTCCTCTGCCTCTAGTACGAGGTCGTCGGTGCCGGTCGGAATCAGAATCGTTAAGGTGAAGAGCATCTGCTATACGAGCATTTAACGCTTCGAAGTTACGGTCGTTGCGAAAAGCATACTCCCGTTGTTCGCGCTATAATTCTCGTTGGTCGCGCTGTATCTCTTGAATGAGACGCAAAGTTTCAGCTTGGTTTTGCTCCATTGCTAGGAACCGCTGATCCTGCCGATTCATATGGGCATGCATGGCCTCGAAATTAGCAGCCGGAGTTTCTTGGGGTGGCTGCACAACAGGTGCATTAAGAGCAAAACACCAATTGTTGCGGATTCGGACGTCGATCTGATTTGGACAAGGCAGCACTACACCGGGCACCAGACGACGGTTGATCATTAAAGTGTACCAGCCATCTTGTCGAGGGGAGATGATATGGGAATCACGACAGTAGATGACATCTAGTAGATTTGCAGGCATCATAAATTGTCCAATGGACAGAAGCTCGTTGGATAGGCCTAAAGCAAAAGCTAAAGATGTGATGATTCCACCAAAGATATATGGGTTGGTACCCGCCGCATTGACGCATGTGTGAAAGTGGCTAAGCATGAAAGAAGCGGCGTTGACAGCTTGACCGTTGAGGGCACAGAAGAGAAGAAACATCTCATTTTGGTTGACCTTATGATTATTGGTCCGACCAAAAATGGTGTTCGCAAGAATTCGGTGAAAGTACCTCAGAGCAGGATTATGAATATGTGAAGCGTAAAGATCGCGCCAACTTTCCGTGGGTTGACCGGTTAGATCATGCCATAGAGAGAAGCCCACTTGATCTCAAGAAATGTCGCTGTCAGCGTCGAAAGGTTTATAGTGAACATTCTGACCTCTAGTGAACTGTAAAAGTTCAGCGATTCTTTCTTGATCAATGGAATATTCTTGGTTAAACATGCGGAAATTAGCGGTGCCGGTTGTATATGGATCGTCAGGAGGCGTGTTATATGAGAATGAACTGAGGAACTCAAGAACGAGCGGTTCGAAGGTTGGAAAGGGGTTTGAACAGAGATTAAGCAGACCCGTATTAGTGAGCATGAAAGTGATGCTTTCTGTCATACCCAAGGAATCTAAACAATCGGTGTCCACATATTTGGTGGGGACAACCGAACGGGAATAGAATTTCATGTATTTCTCTCTTTGTTGGTCGTCATCGTTTTCTCGGAACACCACCGTGGATAGGTCGGGTGGTGGTCGGTCGGGTTTCACTTGAAGTTGAGTGTTTCGTGGAGCCATGATAGGAGAAGGAAATGAAAAAGAAATTTGGTAGGAATATGGGTGGAAGAGAGAAATATAAGAGAAGTAGATAGAAGGGATGTGGAATGAGAAGAAATGAGGATGGGTATTTATAGTGGTTTGAGATTGAAGAGGAATAAATTATAATAATGTTATGTTGGGAAATGAAGAGAGAAAATTTTGAATGAGAATTATGGTGGGAAAATGAAAAGAAGAATATTTTGATGGAAGAGTAAATAAGAGTTGAATGAGAGTTAATTGTGGGAAATGAAAAGAAAGAAACGGACGAGACAACCAGTCAAGGAGACAGGACAATGGGAGAAACACGAGCTGAGGCGGGGGCCACAGAGATGAGACGTCTGTCTCATCAAGTTGAAAGAACAAGAGAGACAGAGGGCGGTCGTCTCAACATTTGAGGATAGCAGCAGGAGGCGTGCGTCTCCATGTTTGTATGGGGAAAGAGGCGTGCGTCTCCACTGTGAGGCATAGAACACGAGGCGAGCGTCTCAGGCAGCATGCATGGCACGAAAATTGAACATGCAAGGAATCTTAAAGGCAAGAGGTGAACGTCTGGGGCAACGAAATATGCATGCGTTGTGGACAATTGAGTGCAGGGAATCTTAGTCCATCTCAAAAAAACATGTGACTTGAGGCAGCAGAGCGGGAATAGTATTTGGATCACATGCATACTACATACTTGTATATATATATATATATATATATATATATATATATATATATATATATATATATATATATATATATATATATATATATATATATATATATATAATATAGATGATTTAGAAGTTTAAACAATAGGATATATATATATATATATATATATATATATATATAATACTAGTATATATAATGCCTTATAATAAATACTATAAATACTGGGAAATATTAATTCGGTATATTGATAGGAGACAGAGAAATACGATAATTTAAAATAATACTCAATTATAATTATAAATATTAACGCAAATTATTTAATTGAGTATAATTATCGGTATTACGGGAAAGTAGTTCAAACGCATCAGAAGAAAGGGTGCAACCGATAATCGAGTAAAATTTAAAATTTAACAGAAATTAGAAAAGTGAAAATACGAAAAAGAAAGAAATTTAAAATTTGAATGACTACTCGTTGATTTTCCATGGCCACTTATCAAGCCATCTCACATATCCCTCACCTTTTCTTTTCTTACGTTTGTAGGGTGGTTCATTCTTTCAAAATTGTGGTAGTGGTTCTGGATCTATCCTAAGTATAAGTTTTTCAAATTTGGGCTTAGTGATTTTATCCATCGCCTCATAAGTTAACCTTACTCTCTTAACAGTAATTATATCCTTAATTTTATGGTCCTCTAATTTTCGCTTTTTAGGCAAGACTTCAAATAGTGGTGAATTAGTATGGATTTTTTTCAATACCGCAACATACGTTTTAAATTGTGAGTCTACCTGAGCTTCCATAAAAAATTTTGGGAAAGAAATCAGTGGGGTGTAGTGATTTGGGATAACAATATGCGCTTCCTTCTCTACCTCGTTTACAACATCCTCTTCGAACAATGTTGGTGAATTTTTCTCAATCTCCACTATTTTCTCGTCAGAACTCTCTTTGGCCATACTATCACTCTCTTCAAACTCATCATCACTCTCTAGATTTTCAAATAGTTTTTCTATAATGGTTATTTCAACATCCACATCTTCCTCGGGTAAAGGTCCTAGAAGGTTTTGTTCGAGTTGGGAGATTTGAGTCTCTAAGGCCATGTTGTGAGTCGTGAGGGAGTCAACCACAATGGTTAGTTGGCTAAGGGTTTCATGATTTAGAAGTCTTTGTTTTCTTACTTCTTCATTTTGGATAGTTTGTGTCTCTACAAAGTGCTCAATCATAGACTCTAACCTAGAGTTAGTTATCATCTCATTGGAATCTTCCATTGATGTTTCGAAATTAAAATCTTGTGATTCTTCAGAGTCTTGAAAGTAAGTTAAAGTCTCTTTTTGCGTTTCCCCGAAGCGTTCTATCATCCTAGATGTTTCATTAAAATTTTCCATCAATATTTCGATATCAGATTTATATGGTTCTGGTGATTCTTCAAAATATTGGGTTTGGCAATTATAGAGAGAATTGGGTTTAGGATAAGTTTGGTTGAAATTATAAGTTTCTTGTGGTTCCTCAAAATGTGGGGATTGGTAGTTTTGGAGGTAATTTGGGTAAGAGTAGGTTTGTGAAGCATTAAAGTTTTCCATCAGTATTTCAAGGTCGGATCTATGGGATTCTTGAGGTTCCTCAAAATACTGATAATGGGCGTAGGAAAAATTTGGGTTATACATGGTAAATAAGGTAAAGGTGCCTTAGTCTATACGGTGTAACACCAGAGTTACAATATTGACTTAAATAGTCCCTGGCAACGGCGCCAAAAACTTGATCGTGACTTTATCGTCTATTAATCGGGAGACTGCAAGTGCACAGTCCTATCGCGTAGTTTTAAAAGATATCGAACCCACAGAGACTATAAATCGAACTATTGTTGTCCTAAGTTACGGTATACAACTAAGGCGAATAATTCTTTTGAATAATGGTTTAAGGAAAAATATAAATAAAACGGATATCGGTACGTAATATGGTGAACCTAAGCGGATTAAATTGAACCTAAGCGTATAAAGATGGTTAACTTAATTGTTCTGTAGAAATTATCAGTTTAAAAACCCTCAACTCACACTTTCGTGGTCTTATCTCGGATTATACTCCTAAAGCCCTATGCCTGCTCTCGCTAGCCCATAAGTGTTTAGAAAATATTCTTTGGAAACTTAATAAAATCTAATTCGTTTTAAAGCGCTCTCGCTGTATTTAAATCGACTTCCTAACTTTAGCTATCCGGTTAAAATCTCACACTTTCGTGGTCTCGATCTTAACCTATTATACTTTTCTTACTTTCGTAACGAAAAGATTGATTTTAATTACAAAAAGTCATAACCAGAATTTAAGTTAATTAGGATTTTAGCTTAAGAACAATTTAATTCCTACTCTTACTACTATTACTTACCGATACATACACGGTTTAGTCGGACATATTTATTAATTCAGACATGCATAAATAATAAGGTTCAATATATTTAAACATCTCCATAATCAAGTAAATATATACCAAGCAACAATACTTTAAATAAAATAAAATAATTATATTAAAAACCTGAAAATAAGAATACTGAAATAATCTTGTTCTTCGAAATAAACGAACATTCCACCACAAGTCGGCTGAATCTGCCCGGAGACTTCTTGAATCGAAAAGAAAATTAAAACAAAGAAGCTAAAATGGAAAATAAAATAGAAATACAAAACTGAAAAGAAAATGCGGAAATAGAAAAACTTAATAACGGTTTTTCGGTAAGAATTTGCCGACCATTGCTCTGAAACTTGAACTTGTATTTATAGGCTTCACTTGGTAACTTCCCGTTTCCAATCTCGTATGAAAACGAGTGGTGATCGTGTGTAAAACTGCCAGATCGTGGGACTAAACATGGGACGGACGCCTCTTGAAGAGAAGAAGTGTGAGACGTGGGTCTTACATCATGGAAGGACTAGAAGACGTGGGTCCCAGAGTGGGAGGCGGGCGCCTCCTTGCTGAGTGGGCAAATGTGAGACGGTCGTCTCACTATAGTGGGGGTGTGCGCCTCAAGGCTGTGACGGTCGTCACACCTTGTGGGTTGAACTTCTGTTGGGCTTTGCTCTTCTGGGATTAGTCTTATAATTATTTCTTTCTTCTTAACTCCTCCTTTTTGCTATATCACCCCTTTGCTTCATTTCTTTGGCTTTTTAATCCGATTTTTCCTCAATTTTATTTCTTTGCTCAATTTATCTTTATCTAATACAAATACCTGAAACAAAAGAAATACCAACGTAATACAGAAATAAAATAGAATAATTAAATAAAAATAGTAACATTCTCAATGAAAATTAAGTCAAATATGTTATATAAATTCGTGTTATCAGTTGTGAACCAAGTTAAAGCATTTTTGGTTAAAGAACTTGGGAAATATTTTATCCTAAGATTTTCACTATTGGCCAAATCTCCTGCTTCTGTTAAATATCTGGCTATGTGTTCTCTTGTTGATTCACTGGTATCCTCCAAAACAATTGTGAATTTAGGGACTTTGCAACCCCTTGGCAATTCAGTCTGTAGAATATATTATGTGATGGGGGACATATAGTTTGGCCTCCTAAACCTTGAATTCAAACCATTTTGGGTCATAATCCTTTCGATAATGGCGGTTAAATTGTTTTCTGCCACAATGTTATCATTTCTGACCCTATGGATTACTTCGTCAACATTTTGACCCCTATTTACCATCATCACTCTTCTGGGTTGTTCTTCTTGAACCTCTTGAACCCCCTATTGTTCTATCCTTTACCCTATATCTCTCCCTTCAACATTTTGTCTATGGGGTCGAATTTTCTCAATAGTAGGTTCTTCGTCTTTAATTACTACTTGGTTCTGCCTACGTCTCATAGGCGCATCAGGGACGCCAAAGAAATCTGCTATTCGTGCCATTTGTGCCGACATTCGTTGGTTAGTTTGGGTATTCTCCTGGTTAGTTCTATTAATATTCTGGATTAAAGGGGTGAAAATTGTATTCATTTCGTGGGATAGGACCCCTATCATATCATGGTTACTATCATCCATTTGTTTCCTAAATGTTGCTTGATTATTTGTTGTAAGCATAGGCATTTGGGTGAAAGATCCTAGATTTTGGGTATTTGGGCCCACATTATTCATCCCATAACCAGATCCTTGGATTGAGGAAGAGGTTGTTGTTGTCATATTATGCAATCTTGTCATAAAGGAAGTTGGCATCCCATATGGTGGATTCTCCCTTCGAGGCCTAAAATTTTTGAAACTTGGAGGCCTAGGAGTTGAGAATTGGGCTTGATTTCCTATATATGACAGGATAGGCCCTCTTGACACATTTGTTGGTATCTTCGTTGTGCCTGAAGGAACAACATTCGAACTACCCGTGGCCGCAATATTTTGTGGGTACTGGAATAGCCTGAGAATTTGGGATTACACTAGATGCATAAATCGAACTACCAATGACCGTGCCTATCCCTTGTGGGGGATTTTGTCCCCCATCGTGGCTAGTTGTGTTAACCGTTTTCTTGGTATGTTTTCTTCTGGGTATTGGTTGGTTATTGTCGGTTATTTTACCACTTCTAAGGCTCATATAACACAATGAATATCTAGACTCAAAAGATCACAAACGAAACAAATACTTAAACTAAATTACACAAGTTTAAACAAATAATACTTCGACACGGTCCCACCGACTGTGCTAATTTGTTTACAGTTATTTCTAGTAAACAACTTCTAGTCTTCCAAATCAACAATATCTTTGGTAACTTACAGGATCGACTAGATTGATCCTAGGACATGTGTCTATGTTTTGGTGTTTGAACTTGTGTCAAAAATTATGTTTAACATCTCTTGCCTAGAAATCTAAGGATCTCAAAAAATGTAAATAGAAGTTAATTTTAGTACCAGAGAAATAAAGACTCTAACTTAAAGATGATAAAGAAACATAATCGGAACGTAAAGGATTTGTAAAGCAATGTAAAATGGTTTTCAGACGAAATATAAAAGACTTGATAAAGAAACGTAAATGACTTTCGAAAGATGTAAATTCTGACTGGGAAGATAAAGGAATAATTGACAATTAAATTACTTTGAAAGGTAAAAACTACTTTAATTAAATCGAAAGTAAATATGGTGTTTCTATATGTACATTGCTTTGTAACTCGTCTCCCTAACACTTGGTATTTTGAGTATATGTGAGTTTTTGTACAAATGAACACCTGAAATCCTAACACTAAGACTCCTATTTATAATAATTCGACCCTAACGGTCTTATTATAGAATAATGCCACGTTCGAATATTGCATGTCTTCTGAATTCCCTAGCTTCCACGTCCTTCAACGAAACAATGTCTCATATTTGAATTCGAAATCTTGCTTGTTGTAGATATTAAACTTCCATTTCAAATTTGAAACTTCAATGGTGATAGCCAATTCAAATCTTGTTTCTTTTCAAACGAAAATATAGCAATTGGACCTTATTTTCTACATTCTAACGCAAACCCAACATAGTAAAGCCCATTATCTCGAATTCAACTTATCCATCGAAATCACCAGCCAACAAAAATATATTACATGTTGTTATGAGCATTTGTTGAAGATTCAAGACTAAAAAAAAGAGTAATGCAGAGATACTTGTTGCATGTTGTTGAGGTAAAGCAAAGAAGTGAAAGAAATGAGAAGTGATGAAGCGTATTTATAGGGTTCGAGTGGCATATAATGGCTGCACTTAAGCTAATTTTGTATGATTGTAGAAAATATGGATAGGTTGTGAGTTACTCTTATTCCTAAGATATTTGGAAATCACCACAACTAGTATATGTAAAGCAATCAAGTAACCAACAAAAATTAGCCAATCACAATAAAAGTTGGTTACATCTAAAAAAAATCAGAGCAAGCTCGCCCAAAAATTAGCGTTGAGGCTCACCGAACAGTCATTAGATTGTCTCAAGAAAGCATTTTGCCCTACATGGCTCATATTTAAGGGGTTATGTACATGTAATATTTTGTTGTAGGTCTCAGGATAACATTTCTCTCCTACACGCCTCATATTTGAAAAATTGTGTACATGTCCAATCTATTGCATCGAGCAATCCCAAGTTAGGTTCCAACCCAAATCCTATAGAACCAATTTCGATGTATTTTAGTACAAGGTCGAGCCCATATAACAAATCCAAAATTAATACGTAAACAATATTTGATTGAGATATTATGAATATCATATTTATGGTTGGTTTAAGGAATTATGACATGGGATTTGGCAATCATGAACATTCCAATAACCTATAAAAGTTGTCGAGTACTTATTATCATCTTCGTAAATATTTTTATCCAATGCAATAGGCATGATTTGTGCAGGCTATTATAATACTCTTCCTATTTCATAATAAGTAGGCTATTTTAATATTCTTTCTATTTCTATTTCATAATAAGTGTTTCTTTTAAATTTTGTACGGTTTTAAAAATATTAATTTTGATGATAAAATTAGTATCATTTACTATAACACTCTTATTTATTATAATTAATAAAATATAATTTCTGAACACATTTATAAACAATAGAATATTCAAATTTTTTATCACTGTTATAAACAAAAATCAATTATTACTGAATCATTCAATGTTATAATTTCTAATATACTCTTATATTTTAATTTCTAATATTCCATTAAATTTAATAAAGAGGACTTTATAGTAAATTTAATTAATTTTTCACCAAAATTTAAAAAATTAATTACATTTGAATAAATTCTTTAATAATTGTGAAAATTATTTTTGTTGCTTATAAATATATCCGAGGGTGTAATTGAAAAGCGTGAAAAATAATAAACAATAATATAGTATTAAAAAAATATTAAATATTGTATTAGTATTCTAAAGAGACATTTGTTTTAATACATAGAAAAGATATAAATAAGACATTTATTATGAGACATATGGAGTATCTATTCCATTTTAATAAGTGTTTCTTTTATATGTATATGAATATAAAGGATAATAAAATTTAATATATCATTTATAATTTTACTATATCATTTTAAATTTGTAACAACATTAAAAAAATATAAGGATAATATTGTTAAAATAAAAAACAAATAAATTTTTATATTAAAATAAATAAAATTTAATAATAATATATTTAATAAAATTGATAAATACTATTTTTCAAGTTTATTCTAACTATTATAAATAATTTTTGTAGGTATCCGTCATCGCTACCCATAACATCATAATTGGAAAATTGTTCTAAATTAATAGTGCCCAAATACACTCACGTTTTGAATCAATCATGTTTTGTTGATAGATACTCTTTAGTTGTTATTTTTGAAAGAGTTAAATATGTCTTTTCTTTTTTTCTTTTTTTAGTAAAACATCATGTCTTTTCATTTCTACAAAATTATCACATTTCGTCTTTGTTCCATAAAAGAAACTTTGGATGGTTCTTAACTTTTAAATATGTTCGGTTTATTTTGGCATATGGGACGCCCTTGTTCAGTATTGGTGGTCCAAATTTTGGATCAATATCAAAACTTTCTGGATAACAGCAAAATTTTATTCTTGATTTGTTGATAAGCATTGTGAATTACTTCCGTCTCAAATTTAGCTAAGACTATATCAAAAATAAAATAATGGTTTAGTGATTCTAATTAAGGATGGCAATTGCCCTTATTTTGTATAGATACTTTTAAAAATTACCTACAATGGATTAGGATAAAAATCCACAAATGGATATGAGCACGAATATATAGGTTATCTATGAAAATATATAGGTTATCTATGAAAGCGGCTATGAGTATTCTATTATTCACTTCATCTCATACCGCACAATATATATTGATATAATTTTACTTTTATTATTATATATGTATATATTTTTTAACAATTTTATTAAATACATCACTATTAAACTTGTACGTGTTTTAATGAAAGTCTTTACTTATTTTTTTAACTCGACAATAATATTTTTGAATTTTTTTAAATGTTACACTACTACAAAACGTGCATTCAACAACACCATGTTCACTACGATTCTTCCATTATGGTGACATCTCTAAGATGAGACGCTGACATATTTATTTTGTTTATTGATTAAAAATTTATAACAGCGGGTGATGTACCAACCGTGGTGATACAATCAAATTTTTATGGGTTTGAACTTCAGCGCCATAAAATATTTTATTCCTTTAATGTTAAGGGGCACCTTTTCTTTTTATTTATTTTAAAACTCACAAATACAAGGGATATTGCTATGGTGCTTTTGATTAATTGTTGTGATATATTTATAATAAATAAATACTTATATATATGGTTGGAATTGTTAACTGTTGTGAAATAGTTTACCCATATATAAGCGAATTAACTCTCACTTATTGATAGTAGCGTTGTTTCCTTCACAAGGAAACCCTAGCACCTACTTTTTTCCTTCTTCTTTGCCTTTAGCCGTGAATCTTGTGCTTTATACATTAAGGTGTGCTTCTTTTTGCATCTTCTTGTTAGATAGTTCTTCATTATCTCGTTTGTTACATGCGATTTTTGTTGATTGTAATCCTTTTTTCATATCCGTCTTCATTACCTTATCAAAGAAAACTTCATTCACCTTGTATTTTTCTACATAGCTTCACAAACAATTTGAACTTCATACTTGGTTATAGTTCCACGACTTTATGTATATCCATTGATGAATTAAGTTGTTAGATGATTTTCATACTTTGTTGACAAATAAGTTTGCGATTACACATGCTGACAACTTTCATGGTTATTGTAGGTCTCAACAAAAATTTCCATTATTAGTTTCAATAAAAGGTATTTCATGAATGGTGTAGTATGATGTTGTTTTGTTGGTAAATGCTTTTGTATGTTGTTATTGTGTTTGAGTTTATTATATTCTATGTAGATTGTTTGTTTCACTAACCCTCATTTAAATTACATTCATTTACATTGACTTAGATACTTATAATATGAAAATTAAGTTGTATTTGAAAACCGATTTATATAAATCAATGTTTTTCGAATTGCATCTGTTTCATCGTTCATCACAAGCTCATTAACATATAGAATATGGTATAATGATTTGGCTCCTTCATTACATAGATATCTTCTCATATAGTTTAATTTCAATAACCATAATTTATAGGCTAAGTCTACCTCATAATTGTCGCTAATCATCATAATTGTTATGATGATAAGTCATCAAAACAATCCCGATGATATGTGACGATGATGAGGTAGACTCAGTCAATAAATTGTTGTTAATGAAATTAAACTAGATGAGAAGATATTGATTCCATGAAGGAGCCACACCATTAAACCGCATTATATATGTTAAAGAGATAGAAATGAATGATGAGATGCATGCAATTTAGAAAACATTGGTGTGTTTAATTTGGGTTTAAAGAATAGTTTAATTTTCAGATTATATACATCTTCATCAATTTGAATACTTGTATTTATTTAGTGAGTTGTATGGAAAAACAAGCAATCTACATATTATATAATAAATTCAAATGACTCTCAACAACGGTTACTTACAGTATTCATAATCAAATGTAATTAGTAGCGTGTGTCCTGCCTTTCTATGACGATTTTCAGACCGTGGGGAAAATGACAACTTACAACCACACACTACTTAACATTCGTATGACCCGCGTGATGGTATCCCTATTTCAACCGTTGTGAAATGGGTTTTCCATAGTAGTGTTAAAAACTTAAAATGACATGATAAATTACAATTGATCGATAACTTTTTATTATAAACGCGGGTAAACAATTATGAGTATGAGTACTTAGATACTTATGTTGGTGTTTTTTGACAAACATATTAGAAGAGTTTTTTATATGCACGTTCAAAGGAATGTGTCGAATTTCTTATACACGCAATATTGTGTGGAACTGTTACCTTGAAATTTCTTAAGGTATTCAAAAGTACATATTAAATGAAAACGTCCTTGTAAGTTAAGGGTCAGTCTTTAAAGGGTAAGGGTTCTTCAGAAGATTGAAATATATGACCAAGGAAAAAACTAAGATAAGGATATCGAAAAAGAGGCATGTCTACTAGAGGGACAAAAACGTGGAAATTGGTCGATTCGACTAAAATATTAAATAGCAAAGGAAATAATCAAAGCTGAACCCAGTCGATTATGGAGGATTCTGGACTTAGAGAAAGTTCATTGTTTTTCCTTCGATGAAGGAAAGCGTCGAGGTTAGGAGCGATTTACTTTTATAAGCCAGAAGCGGGAAAGATTCAAAGATCAAGATTATGGGCAGTTATCAAAGCTTTGTGTTGCTTAAGCGCCAAATAGGTGGCGAAATCTTGTGAAGCGGTTTCTTCAAGTTTCGAACGCCAGCCGTAGATTTTTTAGGCAGTTACTTTGTAAACATTATAAATAAGCTATCTCGATGTAAAATTAGTGTGTTCACTTGTATACTCAAGTACTTGCAAAAAATCTGCCCAATTCCGAGTGCCAGGAAGAAAGAGTTGCGAAAGTATTTGATGTACGTAAATCACCATCTTTATTTTAATGCAAACCCTTTACATTTCAGTAGTTTTCTTTAAAAATTTTACTTGCATTCTATTTACTTTTCAGCAATCACTTTGTGTTTTCGTGTATGTTTATGCTCTCTTTGTTACAAGTTTCGAATTGACAAAAGAGTCTTTCGACCCTTATTTCGTTTAGAACAAACCTGAATTCACAGTCTTCTATTGGTCACGAGTCACCATAGTAGGTCAAAATATAGTGAATACTCATATTTGTCAAGTTATTTAGGTTTTTGTCTCCATCGGTCACGAGTTACCTGTCGGTTGAACCTGAACTATTGTGTGGAAAGTCGTTGTACTTATTCCCTTAGTCTTAGGAAATTGTTTCTTAGGCAAGGATTTCGACATAATCAGTACAATTTCACAAATCTTAGCACATGTCTTAAGATCAACTGGTCGATCTTGCGAGTTACCTTTAGTTTTAGGACTTTGGGAGGACCATCGGTTGTTTACCATTTTCCACAATAAACAAATTGGCACACCTGGTGGGACCAGTGCTAAGTTTTTATTGTTAGATGTCATAAGTGTATGAGACTTAGAAGTGGAAGCCTAACTCAAGAGTATAAGATACCACCCACTAGGAGACGTACACCTAAGATGTCAAACACTACTTCAAACGTGGAGGAAATTCCATCACGAACATTTGGTACGTCTGACCCAATAGTTACTCAATTTGCGCCATTTCCCCACTAAACAACTTGACTGTATCAGGATCAACTACTTCAGTATTAGTACCTATTACCCATACCACACTGGTGAGTCCAGGGCCTGTGGTGGCTACGAATGCCTTTCCGAACACAATGATACCTTGATTTGGTACTAATAACCCCCTTATGAAATGTCGTATACCCTAATGTCGGGATATCAGTCGACTTCAAGTGCAGTAGTGGTGTCAGATAACGTGTAAAATATGAATTCTCCTTTACAAGGATCTGCAGCAGCAAGAAATAGAGGAATGTTTGGGCAACAACTAGTGTCACCTCTAACTAATACTTTGGTGGCAGTGTTGAGGTCACAAATGGATGATAGAAATCATGAGTTAGTTAATATGTTGACTAACCAAATGGTTAATGTATTTAACCCTATAGTGCAAGAGTCGGCTGAGACTAATAGACAGTTTGCCAAAACAAATAGATAGGTGATTGACCAATTAACACGTCTGTGTAATTTTTTGGGTGTTCCCCCAACGCCAGTTTGACAGGAGCCACCTGTTCGATTAAATACCCCTGGTCAAGTAGACATGAGGGCAATAGAAGATGAACCTTTCCAACAAGGAAAAGTTGTAGGGCCTCATAGAAATGTTGTTGTCGAACCCCTAGGGTATTAGTTAATCGACAACAAGAGGCTGATCAAATTCTTGATCAACTTCGACAAGAAGATTTAGCTGTCGAAAATAATCTAACTACCATTGTCGAGAGAATTATGGCTAGGAACGGTATGAATACCACACTCCATAGGCCAACATATCTGTCCTCTTTGTTTGAGTATATTTTACAGACTGTAAACCCTAGAGGATGGAAAATTCCTAAATATACTAAGTTCGGGGGCGAGTCTGGTGAATCGACAGTCGAACATATTGCTAGATATTTAATAGAATCTGGTGATATGGAAAATAATGAAAGTTTAAGGGAAAATCATTTTCCTTCGCCTCTCACTTAGGCAACCTTCACGTGGTTTACCATATTACCTCCTAATTCAATTGATTCATGGACTAAGTTGGAAAATTTGTTTCATGAACAATTTTATGAGGGACATTTGAAAATTAGTATGGTAAAGTTATCAAACATTAAAAGGAGGTTTGCTGAGACCATAGATGATTATCTAAATCTAATTAGGTCATTAAAGGCGAGATGTTTTACCTAAGTGCCAAAATATGAACTTGTTCAAATGGATGCTGGAGGATTAGATTATTCTATTAGAAAGAAAATCAACCTAACTTTTGTTAAGAGTATGTCACAACTAGTTGATAGGGTTCAACACCTTGAGCGTTTACGGCTAGAGAAGGTTAGGCATACTAAGGATAAAGCTAAGAAAGAGAAAGTAGTCTACATAGATTATGATGATACATATCCCATATACTAGGCCGACTATATCTCGCCGATCGAGGCAGATGTCGATGTGGCTGAAATGAAGCCAGAGCCTGCGTATAAATGTAAATATTTGTTTCCTTCTAAAGGGAAAAATACTGCTGACGAAAAACAATTCAAAATTTCCTGCAAAAACATATACATTTGATGTTTCTAAATGTGAAGAAATTTTTTATTTGTTAGTTAAAGATGGTCAAATTTTAGTACCTCCTAATGCTAAAATACCACCATTAGAACAAAGACAGAAAATAGGTTTTTGTAAATATCATAATTATCTTGGTCACACAACCTCTCAATGTTTTCTTTTCGGAGATCTTGTTCAAAAATCACTGCAAGAGGGTCGTCTTAAATTCGCTGCCAGAAAGATGAAGATCGACACTGACCCTCTTAGGCAGGAGGAAGCTCTCTTCACTAAACCTGTCGAGATCAATATGGTCGAGATTACTGAATTTCCAAATAACATGGTTGAAGAGGGTATAGGGGAGAATGTTGATGTCGGCTTAGATGAAGCTGATATATACCCCAGGCCAGATGAGGACTTGATAGATTTCCTATATTGCTGCAAAAATAAGGGTTCGAAAGTTTTTTTATGCCCTAGGTGTGGGGCTATGAATGACAAAGTTGCTGCTGAGAATTTTCAAAAGCTGCAATTAGGGAAGGGCAAAGCCAAAGTCCACAACCAAAGGTTCCCTAACCTAAGAGATCCTAAGAGAAACATATGGAACTCTCAAGGAAATCCAAAGAATTTCATCCCTTATGCTACTGCTCCTAGAGGTACATGGATTAAGTCTCAAGGGAAAATGAGGGCACCAAATGCTGATGTTGATGTAAGAGATCCAAAGGGAAAGTCGGCTATGAGTTACCGACATGAATTCACATCAGAGAAGAAGAGCCACATATCATAGAATTATCTTGGAAATAATCCCATGAGCAGAACTCAGTGGAGGCGTTTTCAAAGCAAGAAGCAAGCTGAAAGACAAGCCACAGCTGCTGCTAGACAAGTTGCCCCAAATAAAGTGACCAACCAGAAACAATACAAGGTGAAAGTCGACTCTGCTGTCAAAGAACAAATCAAAGAATTTGTAAACCGACATGTTGCCAAATATTCTGAAGAGGCAACTGATGATTTTTCTCCTGACTCATAAGAGAGTCTCGACATCTTGGTTAATATGGTGTTAATTCTCCCAGTGGAGTATGATTGTCCAACAGAAGTGGAAGATTCTGTTGACGTTGATGCTGAGAAAATGGCTTTAAATAAGCCAACTTGTTACTTTGTCATGAATAATGGTTCGATTGAGAACCTAGATGCCTTCTTCGAAAGGCCTAACATGGATATGAGAAGCAATTTAAAGCCCTTGTTGATTAGGGAAAAAGTCAAAGGGGCTATTATCAATAAGGTGTTGGTAGATTGTGGTGCGATTATCAATATCATGCCACACCATATCTTGAAGAAAATCGGTAAGTTCGACACCGATATCAAGTCCCATAACATGGTCTTATCAGACTACGAAGGCAGAAACAGGAACACTATGGGAGTGATTCAGGTAAACATAATTGTCGGCTCAGTGACAAGGTTGACCATATTTATGGTAATCCAAGGAAAGCCAAGTTATAATTTGCTGGTTGGCAGAGAATGGCTTCATGGAATAGGAGTCGTGTCGTCTTCCATGCATTTGCGTTTAATAATCTAGAGGGAAGATGGTATAGTGGTGAATATTGAGGCCGATCAAGGGTACTTCATGGCCGATATAAGTAATATCGAAAAAGAATTCGACAAAAAGTTGGCTAACATTTCTCCTTGCTAACCTACAGAGGAACTATAAGCCAATTTAGACGAGACACTTGTTTCCTTGAAATTGCATGAAACCCATGGTTTCATATGGGATGTGGAACCCTTAGATGATCCATATGTTGAGAATCGGCCAACAGGCTGGGGTGACATCAGCGATAATGATGTTTGAGCTTGAAGCCCTACGAAAGATTTTGGCGTATATTGCCGAAACCAAGATAAATTCGGTATTGGAAGCTGAAGAAAATATGGTTGTCGAAGCCAATAAAACACAAATTTTGGAGGGTAATGTCATTTTGGCTATTGAGCCAAAACCACCAGATAAGAATAAAGAAATCGAAGAATACATCAATGAGCAGCGTTTCGACTGCATATATGACGATGAGCCTTTGGGTTTCGAAAAGGATCCTATGGTGCCTGAAAAGATGCAGCCAGAAGATCCCTTAGAAGAAGTAAATCTTGGCGAAGATAGGGAGAAACAACCAACTTATATCAGCGCCAACATCAACCAAACACTAAAGTTTGAAGTAATATCTTTATTAAAAGAATTTAAAGATTATTTTGCTTGGGACTATAATGAAATGTCTGGTTTAAGCAGGGATTTGGTCGAACTAAAACTACCAGTAAAAGTTGGAAAAAAGCCAGTAAAGCAAACACCTCGACATTTTGCTCCAGCAATAATGTCGAAGATCAAGGAGGAAGTCGAAAGGCTCCTCAAGAGCAGGTTTATAAGAATTGCAAGGTACGTCAAATGGCTGGCAAATATTGTGTCAGTCATGAATAAAAATGGAAAATTAAGAGTGTGCATTGATTTTAGAGATTTAAATGTTGCCACTCCTAAAGACGAATATGATATGCTTGTGGCAGAAATGTTGATAGATTCTGCAGCTGGTTTCAAATATTTAAGTATGCTTTATTGTTATGCTGGTTATAATCAAATTTTTATTGCAGATGAAGATGTGCCGAAGACGGCATTTCATTGCCCAGGAGCATTAGGAACATGTGAATGGGTGGTCATGCCATTCGGCCTAAAAAATGCCAGAGCAACATATCAAAGGGTAATGAATTCTATGTTCCATCATTTTATTGAGGATTTTATGCAGATTTATATTGATGATATTGTAATAAAGTCGAACAATAGATCGACGCATCTGCAACATCTTTGAAAATTCTTTGAAAGGATGAGGAAATATGGATTGAAAATGAATCCATTAAAGTGAGCTTTTTGTGTACAAGCATGTGATTTTCTTGGCTTTGTGGTACACAAAAAGGACACAGAAGGAAATCAAAGCAAAACCAAAGCCATCATAGACGTCAAACCTCTGTCGACCAAAAAAGAGCTTCAGTCTTTGTTGGGTAAAATAAAATTGTTAAGGTGGTTCATATCCAACTTGAGTGGGAAAACTAGAGCCTTTTCACCACTACTTCGACTGAAGAATGAAGACTTCATTTGGCAAAAGGAACACCAAGAGGCTTTTGACAAGATCAAGGAATATTTAGTGAAGCTTCCAATCTTAGCGCCTCCCGTTAGAAATAGGTCTATGAGGTTGTATATTGCAGCCTCAGATACAACTATAGGAAGTATGTTAGTTCAAGAAGATGAAAATGGTGTCGAAATACCTGTATATTACCTTAGTCGAATGCTAAATGATCCTGAAACTAGGTATAGTGATATAGAAAAACTATGCATGTGTTTGTATTTCTCTTGTATTAAACTGAAGCAATATATAAAGCCAACTGATGTGTATGTATCTTCTCATTTCGATATTATTAAACATATGTTGTCTGAACCAATTTTGCATTGTCGAATTGGTAAATGGGCACTCGCGCTGACAGAATATTCCATAATGTATTTTCCTTTAAAAGTAATGAAATGGCAAATAGTGGCAGACTTTCTTGTCGACCATTCAATGGTTGTTATGCCCCAAAATTATGTCGATTTAGTGCCATGGAAGTTGTACTTCGACGGTTATATCCATAAAGATGGCATTGGAATAGGAGGAATCATAATTTCTCCCAATGGAATTCCAACAGAGTTCAAGTACACAATCAACAACATTTGCACTAATAATGAAGCAGAATACGAGTCTTTAATAACTAGACTTGAACTACTGCTAGAATTGGGGGCAAGGAACGTCAAAATATGGGAGATTCGAAATTGGTGATTAAACAAGTCTCAAAGGAGTATAGATGTGTTAAAGAGAATCTAATCATGTACTTTGTGATTACCGTTAGACTGCTTAAGCAATTCGAACAAGTGAGTCTTTGACACGTACATCGACAAAAAATCAAGAAGCGAATGATTTAGCACAAGAATCTTTAGGATACAAGAAAGATCAAAATGAAGAACCTATTCAAGTAAGAGAGAAGGTTCGAGAAACTTTATTATCTCCTTCAGATTTGTCAATTATAAAATTAGAGGGTGTAGATGCTGAAAATTTACAAATTTTAACAATTGACAATCGGAAACATAATGATTGGCGTAAGCCATTGGTCGATTATTTATGTTCTCCTATGAGTTCGAAAGAGTGAAAAAACAAATATCGTGCCCTCAGTTATGTTCTGATAGAGAACGAATTACTTAAGAAAACTGTTGAAGGAATATTACTCAAATGCCTAGGAGAGAGTGAGGCGTATATAGCAGTGTCGAGTGTACACAGTGGAGCATGTGGCGCACATCAGGTTGGACACAAAATGAAATGGCGTTTGATGCGCTCAGGTGTATATTGGCCTTCAATGTTGAAAGAGTGCATTGAGTTTGCTAAAGGCTTCCAAGAATGCCAAATGCATGGGGGCATGCAGCATGTCCTTATAAGTGAGTTGCATTCTATTGTAAAACCTTGGTCATTTAGAGGATAGGATTTAGATATGATTAGAGAAATAAAACCAGCTTCATCGAAACAACAAAGATACATATTAGTCGGCATTGATTATTTTACAACATGGGTCGAAGTTGTGGCCTTGACAAATGTCGACCAAGAGGTTGTTATTGATTTTATACAAAATCACATCATATGTCGGTTTGGACTTCCAGAAACAATTACAACCAACCAAGGATCAGTGTTTACTGGGCAAAAAATGCAAGAATTTACGCAAGAAGTTGGGATTAAATTATTAACTTCTACTCCTTACTATGCTCAAGCAAACGGCCAAGTCGAAGCGGCCAATAAGGTGGTAATTAGATTAATTAAGAAGCATGTAGGAAAGAAGCCAAGAAATTAGCATAAAACACTTGATCAAGCTTTATGGGTATGTAGGACTTCTCCCAAGGAAGTAATAGGAGCTACTCTGTTTTGACTTGCTTATGGACACGATGTCGTGTTGCCTGTTGAAATACATGTTCAATCTGTAAGGATTCAAAGACAGCATGAGATACCATCTGAAGATTATTGGAAAATGATGGCAGACAAACTATTCAACTTAGATGAAGAGAGTATGCTAACTCTCGATTCATTGAGAAGACAGAAGGAAAGAGTTTCCAGAGCCTATAATAAAAACGTGAAAGATAAGGTATTTGCTGTCGACGACCTAGTTTGGAAAGTGATATTACCTATGGACAAGAGTGATAAAGTCTTAGGAAAATGGTCCCCAAATTTGGAAGGACCTTTTAAGGTAATTCAAGCCTTTTCAAACAATGCTTATGAACTTGAAGAATTAGCCCCAGATCGACGAATTTTAAGGATAAATGGTAAGTACTTCAAAAAGTATAAACCTATTCTTCAAGAAGTTACAGTTTCGACAGAATAAATGTGTGTCGAATAAAAGCTGGAGAAAGTTATGTCGAAACCAACAAATCAGACATACATAAGATGTGTAGAAAAGATAAAGATGTAAAGCAAAAAAAATGCAAATAAAAGCATTACATTATATTTGGCTAGATAGCCATTGTTCAAATTTTACCTAAAAAGTCCATAAAATAATGGTTGCATTAATAAAAAATATTGGAATTTGTTCTGGAAAGACTCTAGTTCACTATGGAGGCGTACAACATGATTTTCAAAGCTTTCTACCCTTGCCTTCAGCGCCACTATCTCTTCTTCGATTTTAGAGGTAGCAGTACTAACTGCTATAACATCCATAGTCATCTTGTGCAGTTCTATTTGAGTTGGAGCGATAATTTCGTTGAGCTCCTCTTCTCGCTTAGTGACAAGTTCCAGTTCTTCGCCTAAAGCGGCCATTTCCTTGGACAAGTTCCAATGCGTATTTCAGCAGCTCTTTTCCTTGTAGGAGTTAGTTCTTGCACTTTCTGATTAATTTGTTCCATTAATCCTTCAATTACTTCTTTGGCCTTTACCACCACATTCACATTTCCATTCACCAAAGCTTGTTTCTTCTCGACCAATGCATCATTCTTCTTTACACAATTGAAATTTTCAAGTAAAGAAAGAAGAATTTTCTCAAACGTTGCCATCATGAGTTTGGATGACTCAAAAGTCTCAAGGCTCTTTAGTTGAGTAAGAGCATCTAAAAGTTCTGAGCCAAGAGTTGAGTCTTCGTGGAGTAAGTGAGGCGGATCAGGGCTCAAAGCGTGAGTTCAGATTTTGTCAGTCAATTTCTTAACTTTTGTAGCCTTAGGCCCTAATTTATCATTGTGAGTTTGGGACTTGTCAAAACCAGAAGAGAGAATATGAGTATTCATGAAGTTGCACAACCTTGCTAGTGCTTCTAGTGTAGAAACGTCGATATCTTCTTTGTTCGACACTAGAGAGTCAACCTTATCTTCTGTAGAGGGCTTTGGTGAATTGACTTTCTTTTCTCCTGAAGGGCCAGCTGAGTCAGTCCTCTTTTCGTCAGTAGGATTTTGAAGCATAAGCTTAGGAGGGGATAATGATGATAAGTGATGACATTCTTGGACGCCTCTGAATCCTGCAGAGAATCTGAATGATTAGAGTCAGAGTTAGTCGAACTATAACCCTTATGTTTGGCAGGACTAGTGACCGAATCAGAGTCAGTAAGAGTAACCTGAACAGTCGGGTCAACAAACTCACCAGCGGCTACATCGATAGTTTGATGGTGATGAGGTGAAGAAACTTCTGACAGGGGAGTGTAGTCTGCCACGCTTTGTTGAGGGTCAGAAGCTTTGACCTAAGGAAAACAAGACAGATGTTAGCTAGATGAATGTGGCAAACAAAAGAAGAAGAAAAAACAAGTAAAAAATTTAGTAAATACATGTGGCGTTGGGCTAGGCTGTACAGGCTCACCCTTTTCGACAGAAATAACAACAGCATTCCCTACTGGATTTTTAGCTTCGTAAGTTACGGGGACTTGGGTTGATGTGAAGAGGGGTGTATTTATCATTATATTGTCAGTACCTAGGTTTAGGTCGGCTTCAAAATGTTTAGACAATAGCAATTTACCTCTCCTTTTGTGACAAGAGGGTGATCATCGACGTCGGCTATTGCTTCAATTTGGTCGTCGACCTTCGTGCCAAGGTCTTGGGACATAAGGGCTTTCTTTTTCTTCTTTTTCGCCATGTGGTCTTCAGAAGAGGAAGTTTTCTTCCTCTTATGGATTTTGGATTTTTGGGGATGTGTATGAGACTAATCATCAAGTGATGGTTGAGTATAAAAAATGTATAAGTCAAAGCCATGGCATTGGTCGAAGTTATCTGATTAGAAAATGCTTACCTCAGTCTTCTCAAAGCGGTGTTTCTTGTCCCTCTTGGACTTTTTGGATTTGGTGGAGGGAGCAGTCGAATTCGTTGAGCGTTTCCAACTCTAGTACACAAAAGAAACATTAGTATCTTGCAAGCCAAAGAGTGTTGAATATAATTAAAATATGCTTATAGAAGATCAATCTTCTTAAGAGAAGAGGAAATTGGTTCACCATCAGAGGGGGTATGGATACAGGTTAAATGTAAGATGTCGGCTAAGTAACAAATACTGGATAAGAAAAACATATGGACATAAGTGTAAGTCGTACCTTTGAGGTCGAAGGACCTTCTTTGTTAGTAGGTAAGGTCGACGGGCCTTCCAGGTTTTTGATAGAAGGAGTTTTCTTTGGGACTGCCTGTTGAAGAGGAATAGGTAGGAAAAAAAAAGCTGAGTCAAATAAGTGTATGATTCGAAATGAAAAAAGGAAATTAAGCTTTCCAGAAGTTGTTGCCATTGGGTACTACAGCAAGTTCCCTCACATATTTAAGATCAATATGCAGAAAACCTGGGTAGTCGTGCAACCAATGCTTCGTCGGAACCACCCTGTTGGCTTTCTTTTTGTAAGCATTTTAAACATTCAACCAAGATCTATACCACCAATCTGGGATAGGTGGGCGAAAAGCCAATTCTAGAGGGCTAGTCGGCAAAGGAGGAAATTTGATTTTTCCAAAGTGAAGTGGGTAAAGATACTTGTCTTTCACGTAACCAGGAATTTTAAGTTCTGGAATCCTTCCGGTTACCTTCTCCTTTAGCTCTTGGGCCACATCATGGATGGTTCGACGAAGATTATCTGGTAAGTACACCACCCTAAAGTATTTTTGGAAAGCTTGAATCTGCTTGATATTAGTAGCCTTACATTTTGTCGGCTTGCCCTAAAAATTATCAAGAGCAACAGTCAGTTCAGTTATCTTTTTGTCGGAGTCACCAATAAAAGTAAATTAATATGACTGCCACCAAGTCTCGAATTCTTTGGTATAGTAGAAGGATGGCTGAAAAGTGGTAAAGGTAAGTGTAGGCATTTCTTCCCAGAGGGTGTCGACATTTTCTTTCACGGACTCCCAAGGTTGGTCGGAGACGATGTCAGCCATTCATTCATGAGAATTGAATAGAGATTTGGAAACAATTTGGCACAACCGAAATTTGCAAGCCACCAAGTTAGGCTGATAAGCAACTAGACCTAGGTTTAGGCCGACAATCACATAAGTTAAGAATTGGGGAGTCAAAAAACGTCTCCAACAAATCAAAGATCTTTTCTTGTCTTCTTCTTCTACTGGGGGGAATAATTTGGTAAGCCATTTTGGGCCACTTTTTTCATCAGCAAATGGAGCCATTGAAGGTGTAAAGTCGACCCTTGTCAACATAATGTTGAATAGTAGTTTGAAGATCTCGGGGTTTGGAGGGGTTTTTTTCGATCGGGGTCAGTGGCAGGATACGTTGCCAAACTATATGCATTTGATTTTGGGAGCAAGCTATTTTCCTACTCTTGAAGTGTTTGAGAGCATCAACAAAAATGGCATTCATCCATAATTGTAGAAGCCAAAAAGGACCATGGATCAAAACATTTATTCTCTTTGGATTCTTAGGGTCGAATCTTTTGATTTGGTTGGAAACTTCAGTTAGAGAGGTGTATAAGAAGGCCAAAATCAGCTGGCTCAAAGCAATATTCTCACCATTATGTAATTGAGTGGCAAGGTAAGAAAATTTATTGGCCACCTACATTGACCTAGAGCAAAAAATGATGCGTGAGAGCCAGAGAGTCAAAAACGGTACGTGCTCTTCATCTATGATGGGTCCAAATTCTTGTTTATGGTGGTCGATGAAATTATTGTACGTTGGGCTTCTACTTTCACCAACTTCGAATATGATAGGTAGAGGGTCGGTCTCGGTATAGTTAAAAACTTTACCATTAGGTTTCAATCTTGTGATAGCAGTAACATCAAGCAAAGTGAGAGTAATCATACCACACCCAGTGTGGAAGGTGTTTGTCGAACCCTCCCAAAAATATAAAGCAGCCAATAGTATGTTGCTAGAGTAGGGTTGGCCATAGCGAGAGAGTTCCAACAGTGTATCAATGCCTAGTGCCTCCCAGTGTTCCTTTTTGTCAATTTCTAGGCGTGTCATCCACGCGTTGAATTTAGGACAATTTAGGGGAGGGGCGGTTCGGAAATTCGTATCAATGTATTGTAAAGTAATATGTTTTGGAGAAGTGATTATGGGTTTGATTGCAGTACTGGTGGAAAAAATCCCCTCTATCATCTACGTATATTTCAGAGTTTTACTTTAAGAGTAAAGGGAATTAGTACTTGAGATTTACATATTTTGGTTTTCTCTTTAGCAAATGGGGGTTCCGACACGTAGGGTTTGCCATCGATGAGACGTAGTTTGAGTTCCATAGCTGGAGAGGTGGTGATGATGTCGTCAGTGTTTGCCATTGATGAAGTTGTGAAGGAGTTTATAGAAGATGAAATGAGATGATGAACTTGAGTTTTGAGTATTTTTTGGAAAAAAGAGTGGTTTCTTGAGAAAGAAATCAAAGGAAGCGGAAAGGAAGAAAAAGAGAAAAAAATGTGGATTGAGGCTATTTATAACAGCGTCGGACGAAGGAAAATAAGTGAAAAAGATGTTGTCATTTCTTAAGTCTAAATCATATCAAGCTAGGGGACACGTGTAGCGAGATTGAAGTAGAAGCGTGGTGGACCATGTTTGCAACTAAAGTGTAATCATGACCAACATTAATGGTCCCACGTCTCGAAGTGAAAAGTGTGGTACGCTATCATGATTGTGTTACGTCACAAAAATAACGGAACATTAACCCACTTTATGGAGTTGTGGAAACGACTTGTTCGAGTCAGAGCGTGACACTTCATAGATACCATTATCCCATATGGTCGAAATGTGAAAATTCGAAAGTGGCATCTCTGGGGGGGCATTTTGTTACCTTGAAATTTCTGAAGGTATTCAAAAGTACATATTAAATGCAAATGTCCTTGTAAGTTAAGGTTCGATCCTTAAAGAGTAAGGGTTCTTCAGAAGATTGAAATATATTACCAAGGAAAAAACTAAGATAAGGATGTCGAAAAAGAGGCATGTCGACTATAGGGACAAAAACGTGGAAATTGGTCGATTCGACCAAAATATTAAATAGCAAAGGAAATAGTCGAAGCTGAGCCTAGTCGATTATGGAGGATTCTGGACTTAGAGAAAGTTCATTGTTTTGCCTCCGATGAAGGAAAGCGTTGAGGTTAGGAGAAGTTTACTTTTATAAGCCAGAAGCGGGAAAGATTCAAAGTTCAAGATTGTGGGTAGTAATCAAAGCTTTGTGTTGCTTAAGCGCCAAACAGGTGGCGAAATCTTGTGAAGCGGTTTCTTCAAGTTTCGAATGCCATCTGTAGATTATTTTTAGGCAATTACTTTGTAAACATTATAAATAAGTTATCTCAATGTAAAATTCGTGTGTTCACTTGTATACTCAAAGTACTTGCAAAAACTCTGCCCAATTCCGAGCGTCAGGAAGAAAGATTTGCGAAAGTATTTGATGTACGTGAATCACCACCTTTATTTCAATGCAAAACCTTTACATTTTAGTTGTTTTCTTTGAAACTTTTACTTGCATTCTATTTACTTTTCAGCAATCACTTTGTGTTTTCGTGTATGTTGATGCTCTCTTTGTTACAAGTTTCGAATTGACAAAAGAGTCTTTAGACCCTTATTTCTTTTAGAACAGACATAAATTCACAGTCTTCTTTCGGTCACGAGTCACCATAATAGGTCAAAATATAGTGAATACTCAGATTTGTCAAGTTATGTAGGTTTTTGTCTCCGTTGGTCACGATTTACCTATCGGTCGAACCTGGACTATTGTGTGGAAATCCATTGTACTTATTCCCTTAGTCTTACGAAACCGTTTCTTAGGCAAGGATTTCGACAAAATCAGTACAATTTCACAAATCTTAGCACATGTCTTAAGATCAACTGGTCGATCTTGCGAGTGACCCTTAGTTTTAGGACTTTGGGAGGACCAACGCTTGTTTACCATTTTCCATAATAAACAGGGACTTAGTAATTTTTAGAGTAATTTGAAGATCATTTCTTATACATGCAACACACACACATTTGTTTATATTGATACATTTTTACATTTATCCATATTGTATATAATTATTTTGTTTAATGTTTGTTCAAGTTTTGGTTAGGTGTTACTTCTGGTGTAGGTATAGCAAAACCAGTTGCAACAACTATCCGGGCTAAATAAAAGCGTCGAGCTAACGACATAAAACAATTTCTTGTTGGGAGGAATCCCAAAATTTGTAAATTCTATATATTTTTGTATTTGAGCATGTGTAGGAGTTAGAAGATGTTTGGTGTGAAATTCAGATGCATTTCTCAGTTTCTACACAGATCTGCTGCGACTGAACACAGTCTATGCGCCCTAAGCGCACTCTTTAGGGCTAAGTGTGCCCTACTTTTGGGCCAGTGTAAATTATTTGCACTTGGTCCTTTTATCAACTTTCGCCGAGTCACTTTAAAATAATAAATAGTAGTAGTTATTTCTAATATTTTTTGTTTATTGTTGATGCTCAAACATTGATATATTATTTTCAAGAAGCATGGATCAATTATTTTAAGTTTGATTATTTCAACATACAATTCTTTGGTAATGATAGTTTTGAAGTAGTCCAAGTCAAGGTACATGTTTAATGCTTTCTATACTATAGCCTAATTAAGAACATTTTAATTTGTACTAATTGCATTTCATTTATTTTTTACACTACTGGTTCATGATTGAATCACCTTACATTCAAGCCTTTTTGTGAGGAAGTTTTCCATTGCTTACTATATGCACATGAGACCAACAATTTTGTTTTAACTCGTTTGACTTATGCTAATTAATATTGAATTTATGTGTTTTTGTATGAAAGCATGAAAAGGATCAAGAATTTGATTTGATTTTGAGTATAATCACCCAACCAAAAGTAAATCACCCTACGAGTGAACGAGCATTTGTTAACTCTTTTGAGTCTTTTGTTAGAATTCATCTTGGTGTTGAAATATGAACTTATACATGAGTAAGTAGTTCATCATGGATTTTAATTTTTTTCTTGCACTTGACCCTTAATCATATATTGTTGTTAGAATTGTTTCCTTTCATAGAAAGTTAGGAGAATTCATGTCACAATGTGGGATTGTATTCAATTTGGGGAGAGTAGTGATTGATTGCTTATAAGTTAGTTGTTAAATGTTGAAAAATGAAGTGGTTGAAAAAGAAAAAGAAATTAAATAAGAAAAAGAAAAGAAAGAGAAAAAAAAAAAAATGAAATGATGAATAAGATCAAGGTTGTAATATTGTGTAATGAAAAAGGTTGTATAATTTTTTATTGCTTGAAAGTGTGGGAATTGATTGTTCTCATAGGATTAGGCAATTTTGTTTTATTGTCTTTTGATTTAACTTTTCCTTATTACCCAAGCCACGTTACAACCCTTGAAAGTCCTTGTGATTTATGTTTTTATGATTTCAATATGATTTTGCTTTGATGAATGCCTAAGTTGGTCTGGATGTTTGCATAATTGTTAGGTGTGAGTTATTTCCCTCATTCTTTCTTTTTTCTTCATCATTTGAAAATGTGTGATAGGTGTGATTCATGACTGAGTTTGTGTTGACTTAGAATTATTTTACATAAATTTGGTATTTAGGATTTGGTTCATTTTCATGTTGTCATTGTAGTAAAGTGGTAAGCATTTCTTTGTTTGTGATTTTTCTTTTGAATCATACATTTGTTTTTGTTCTTCTAAACTTGTTGAATCATGATTTCTTGAATGTTTATTTTTGTTTGTTTAGGTTGGAGAGACCTTTGTTTTAGGAAAAATAATGTTTTAAGTTGGGAGAGTTGATAAGTGCCAAAATGTCTTTATTTTTAGTAGTATTTTGTAGCACTTTGTTAATTCTCTATTTAATGGTTGGAATTAATTTTAGTAAAACAAATTAGGCAGTAACATGTTAAATATGATGTTCTAACTTGCATAAAAATAACATTGAACATTATATCCTATTGTTCTCATTCGACATATTGGCTGGTGTTTGTGGTTTCTGTTGGTGTGTTACAAATCATGAATGTCCTGGGAATATCATAATAATATATGTGTAGTTCAAGATACATATCTCAGAAGTGTTGAACTGATATATTTTGTCATCATAAGTAATATTCCGAATAAAGATGTCATATGAACAGTCACTCGACATCGCACCTGTAACCAACCAGGAATTTGAATTCCGTTATTATATTTCATATGTAAAATATTCTGAGAATATTACGATATCCTATGCTGCATTCAAATTAAAGATTGTAAAATATTCAAGTTGAATTTAAGGAGATTTTTTAGAGTCTAATTATGGAGATAATATAGGAGACTAATGATTGAAGGCCTACGTTTTATGATATATATATCTGCAACCTTATTTGCTACAAATCTGCTACAGTTTTGAAGTCCAACCCAGTCAGAAGATTGTTATAAATAGAAGGGTTAAAACCTAATGTGTGTATGAAACAATTTATAATGTTTATATAGCCTTTGGGGTTTGTGTTCCATCGGTCTTGTGATCCACTCTATAGTAGAGATGGATTGTGTTTATTGTGAGCCACTCTTGTATTATTTAATATTTGAGTTGGAAAAAAAGTTGAGTTGTAACTATGAATCACTCATGAGCTTTTAAGCATATAGTTGATCATTATTCTTGGTGAAAGCTTGTAAGCAACTATGAGTATTGTTCTTGGTCAAAGCTTTTAAGCAAGACTAAGTTTTTGTGATTGAAGTGTAAATTTCAATTTATTTTTCGTTTCAAGTTTTTGTGACTGTGACTTGTTTATAGACAACCCTGTGATTAGGATATGTATTTTATCACACGGTGATTGGAAGTGGGATGACGATTTCTCATATCTAGGAGTTACTAGGTAGAAGTAGCATTGGGTAGTGATTAGGCGAGAAGTTGTAAACTTGAGAATAGTTTAGCTTTGAACTAATACTACTAATAGTGGACTTTATTCTTGGCTTGGTAGCCCCTAGAGTAGGTCTTGTTGTACATCGAACTGGGTTAACAATTTTATGTGTTCCTTTACATTTCTACATTGTTTATTTGGTTCATCGTGTGTTTGTTTAGAGAAAGTTGGCTCAACCTCTTTTAGGATATTTGTGATCTGAATACTAGAATTTGAATTGGTATCAGAGCAGGCATCCTGTTTGTTTCTGGCTGAGATCAGGGAATATACTTTATGGTACAATGAACAAATTCGATAAGCTTTTGGTGGAGTGAAGGAAGAAGAAAAATGGGTGATTTAAAGAAGACATATTTTGAAGTATTTGGTTATACTCATAAATCATGAAAGAGTCAAAGAATGAAGGAGATTATTTGACAGGGGCGAGAGGTGAAAGATCAATTGGAGATGATCAAGAATGTTTTGTTCCCAATGCTATAGTGAGCTTCTGCTATAACTTTTGATGTGGATTGGGATGGTGGGTAGAGATGTCAGATATGTTGTTCTGACATAATTGACAATATAAGAATTTACTTTTCTCAATGTTAGTGTGTTTTTTTTATTCTGATATGTAGAAGATATGACGTCTCCATGTGAACTTGAGGATTAATAATTATTTGTGACACAGAGAGTAATGGTCTTGTCTGAAGGTTGTTCGAACTATTTCTCGGGTAGTAAGATGTTGTGCTTATTTTCTGTGTGTTTGATTTATTTTCAACCCAATGGGCTATAATGTCTCCTGGATGGTGGTGATTGTGTGAAAGTGTTTTTAAGTTGTGGCTGGAGGTTGTTGAGGAGTTTGTATATATGTTTTGCTGCATCCATTCTCCTCAAAAGGTACATCACTTTGTGATGGGATTAGTGAATGACAACTTCAACCAACTTACTATAGTTTCCAAAGATACTTGACGTTCATCCCAACTCCACTCATAAAGGAACTTTAGTATGTGGTTTATATATTTAAGAAGTCTGACGAATATGTGACGGACAGTTGAAGAAAGGAGTCTCCCTAATTCTTGGTTAAACTAGGAAAGTAACTCTGAGTTTTCTATCCCTGATTTGGCTGTAAGAAGGCCAGTTTTTGAAGAACTAAAAGAATGCTCATGTTCTACTGAGATGTTGGAACATCAAACTAGCATGGCATGCAGGTTCCTGGTGGACAAAGGAATGTCATGGCATATGCCTTGGGTACTCAATATATGAGTGTTTCTCACCTATGGTTGATATCTTCTTCTGAATCTGAAGAGGGTTCTGAGTTTAGTGTCTAAGTAGGTTCTATCAACATATCTTAGATAGGCGGGCTGGTTATGAGATGATCAACCTTTTTGAGTTTTTTTGTCAGTTTATTTCTGATCCAAGTAAGTAGGAGTTTTAAGGCTGAGCTTTTATGTCTGGTGGAGACTTTCTATATTAGGAAAGTTTCCTGTATAGGGAGGATGACTTTTCTGTTCTAAGGAGCCAAATTCTAATTAATTTGGCACAAGGGAAGTAATAGGTGTGTGCACTAACCACATATTGTTTTGTGCTTGAGAGGGAGTCCCTAATATGGAGTTGGAAGACCTTGAAGAAATGTCAGATATAGTGTTTCAACATTATTGTGTTGAGAAATTATTTTTCTCAACTTGTCTGGCTGGTGTTTCTTTTAAACTAGACGAAGGTTATTTACTTAAACTTAATATTATTATTAAGTCTATAAGAACATGAAACTTTTGTTTTGTTAAAATGAAAGAGTCATTCAAGGGGTTGTGTGCAATAGAGATGTATCAACCAGAGTTAAGTTAATATTCTTATGGAATATTAACTCTTAGTTGTGGTGTGTTTCATTCAACTGTTAATTAGTGTATTCATTGTTAAAGTGTTATCCAAACTGGTTGGGAAGAGTTTCTCCAGTTTTAAGGTTTGGATGGTGTGCTTCTGAGAGTTTTTTATCTCTCTATGGTGCTCTAGTGTGTGTTAGCATTGATTGTTTGTGTGCCTTATTAAGTGATTCTTGTATAGCTTGAAAGAATGACATTCAAGCAATATGATTTCTTTGGATGGTGAATTAACAACCAAGGTGAATGGGTTCCGTAATGTTGTAACATCATGTTTTTTCCTTGGTTGATGCTTGGCATTATGAATATGGAGTTTAATGCTCAACATGATTGTCAAAAGAGGAAGTTTTAATCATGTGACTTAAACTGTGAAGGTTTGATCTTAGTAGTATATTCTGTAAATGCATGTGTTATACCCCCAAATTTTCCCTCCTATTTTTCAAGTCAATACACATCTCCATACTCAAGAGTTCCTCAAGGGTTGACCAGATGAACCCTCTCCTGAGCAATCAATCTACAACTAGGGTTTTGATTCTCTTAATTCAAAAATGGTTTTTATTGTCTCAAGTGAGAATCATACCTTCTCATATGTCTCAAAGTACCACTATGCCAAGTTTCAAGACTCACAACTCATGTTTGCTCAATCAATTGCTCAGATGGTTGAAAATTAGTTGCGTTGGACAAAAAGTCAACTATGGTCAACATAAAATCAAACTTCATAATTTATTGTCAACATAAATATTTTGAAGTCACATTCATTATTTGATCAAGGGTTGATCATGATTCATCAAGAAAATTCAAGGAATGGTCAAAAGTTAAAGTTTCTAAATTAGGGTATTTTGATAAAAAAAAGTCAACAGAACTTTGACCAGGCATAAATTTCACATACTTCATCAAACTTTTTCCACCAAAGCTCATTTTAAAGGTAATTCAATTCTCTACAACTTTGTGTCTCACAAGCTTTGCACAAAAATGCTTCATTTGAGAGTTATGGGTCAAGACATTATAGGTCCTTCTAAAAGTCAACAAAACGTCATCTTTTTCCAAAGAAGTGTACATGAGCATGGAAGCTTCAATGAAGATGAAACTAAAAGGATCATTTAAATGACATCTTAAGATTTCTAAAAAGTCCAAGAATTCTCTCATATGATAAAAATTGATCAAGTTATGGCTTGGGCAAAAATTGAAATTTTGAAGAAGTGCATGAAGAAAATATCGATCAAACTTGAAAATTTTCCAAATGGGCTTAGGTTTTTATGATCCAAACTTGTTTCTAACATTATCCATAACCTCTAAGTTCAATAACACGCCCTCCTTATATTTATTTTTGAATTAAATCAATAAAATTCAATTTTAATTAAAATAAAATGCAAGGAAAGACTTAAGGGCGTGTGGGCTTGATTTCCAAGTTCCTTGAGGTCCAAGATAGTCAAAGCAAGCTGGAAAATTCGTGCAAGATTTGATTGGCATGATATTGGTGCAAGATTGAAGAAAAAATCAAGTTTTAAAGCAAATTGGCAATCAAATATTTTCACAATAAATGCCATATATTTTCTCCACAAATCTTAACCTAATTCAGTCTCCTATATATGAGAACAAGGATTCCAGATGCTTAAGGATGATTTTGGCAGCCTCAAGAACCCTAGCAAGAGTTTGAAAAATCGTGGAGAAGAAGCAACTTGCATCCAAGGTTCTAGATCGATTCAGACCAAACAAAGCCTCAAACTACATTCCTTGATCCTCTCTGAAGCATTCTAGATCGTTACAAGATATCAAAACACCTAGAAACACGGTATAGCATATCAAAGTTTGCATCACTTTACTCAAAATCGAATTTCTGAATTTATGCATCATAAACATGTTTCGATTGTATATTTATGTTTAGAGTGATGTTTTCAAGCTTTCTGGACAATTTAATTTGATTTTAAGTGCAGGTATCATGAATTACCATGGCTAGGGTTCCGAATAATTGAATTGGGGATGTTAGGTTAGAGGAAAAATTGGCCAAAACCAAGGGCACCGTTGGATCCAGGAGACAATTTCTAGTCGATTTATGCCATTGGTTGAAATTTATCATTCGTATTTTGAATTGTGCAAGGATTTAGTGACGAATAGACACCGTCAGTATAACTTTAGCGGTGGAAAAGTCGTGGGTAATGTTTCCAGAAAATTCAAAACAGGGATGATAACACCTTCCCGCGCGTTTTCAAATTTTAATATATTTTAAATTTTTATTTTATTATATATTAATTTTCTTTCATTTAACTAACATCCTGCACAGGTGGTTCAGATGGCAAGCGTGTGAAGACCTTTCACCCTGAGGTCCTGGGTTCGAATCCAGCCTCCCAACCTTATTTTTTGGCAATTTTTCACACTAACCTTATTTTCTCATATTTTCAATTTTTCTTTTCTTATTTAATTTAATTCCTTTTCAAATATTTTTTTTTAAATATCATTAAAAACCTTAAAAATAATTTTCTTTTTAGATATAGGTCACAAAAATACTTATTTAATTTTTGAAATAAAAAAATGTTTTATTTTCCTTTCATTTAAATTAATTGTTTAATTAATCACAAAATTAGACTTTAATTGTTTTTTCTTAATTAAAATCAACCACAAAAAATGCAAAAATATCTTTTCTTGCTAATAATTAGGTTTTTTTTATTAATCTTAAACTTTTTACTAATTCTAAAACATTTCTTACTACCACAAAAGTCTCTTACTAACGTTATTTCCTATTATGCCGATTTAATCCTTCTCGCGATATTTTCCCGATTATTGTAATTGTTTCCAGGTTGTAATAGCTAGGTTTAATTTCTCACATTTTTTCCAATATTATGTATCTGCTTAAAGGATGTAATAGTTTAAACTAGGGTTTATTTTCCGCATTTTACTTTCTGCACCTCCTATTATGTATCTGCCCCAAAGCCATGTAATAGTGTAGGATTTATCTTTCTGCTTTTTTACTTTTTGCACTCTCTTATAAACTGTATATACAGTGCTTAGATGTATGGCTAATATGAATGTATGGCACGATTAAAATCAATTGTTAGAATAACCTAATCTCCAAGATAAAATATCTGAATTGAAAACACTCTCACACTTGCACCCCCTAAGGTATCCTCTCTTGTTGTCTTACGAATAAACAATGGTTATGTCCCTCGAACGTAGGGGTACCATTAGCAAAGACCCTCGATCAAAAATCATCACAAAGATCATAGTCCCTCGATGACCCTCGATGTTGCCTACGAATATATGATCTCGTCCCTCGGTTGTTGCCTACGAATAACTGATGATAATCCCTTCGAATTGCTAAGGTATTCTTACATGTTACCTTCGATGACCATACGATGACCCTACACTCATCACTTCTCATCCAACGGATAGAGTTACCTACCAACTAATGGTACGGATAGCACTATCCTAAAGGAGAAGTAAAATAACAAGAACGATTCTCCTGAGTAGGTAATAAGACTTTTAATTGCTTTCTCAATCAAAATACTTTTCACACCTCACACTCTTTTCAAAGCTATTTTAAAAAACAAACACTTTGTATACATTCCAACGAGAATCATTACAAAGTTACATTTTTCAAACAAATATTTTCAAACACTTTTTATACATTCTTGAGGACTGATACAAGAATCATTACAAAGTCAAAGGAAAATATTTTTTTCAAAACACACACACACACAGAGCAAGTTTTCAAAAAGTGAGCTAAAGCAATTAAGAGTCCGTAGATAACTACGGATGGAAAGCAATTAAGAGCCCATAGCATCAATTACACTAAATTCATCCAATGCACACCAACACAATGTCAGTTAGCATAATCTAATCATTCCCAATAACCCCATAACATACGAATGGATCAAATTCATGCAATTCGACAACATTTAGGGATAATCCTACAAACCTAGAAAATTCTAATTCGGGTTTCCTAACATATTCAACTATTCTATTGATTCCCAAAACCCATAAGGCATCATAATTGCGAGAAATCACCCCTTACCTCGTGAGAATTCGTCGGATTCTGACACCTTTGGCTTTTCCTCCTTCCTTCTCCTCTTCTCAATTGCACATAGAATAAAAACTTCCCAATTCTTTTCTCTTTTCCTTATTTTATTCCTTTTATTATTCTAAAATAATAATAATAAAATAGTTAGTGTGAGTAGAACCTTTTACTCATCACACCCCCACTTTACACTTCACACCACCAACACTTCCACTTTTATTTTAATTAATTAATTCCAATAATCCAAAAATACCAATAATTAAATTTCTAATTAAATTAATAACTAAAAATTCTAATTATTTAATAATCAAAATATTGGGGTGTCACATTAACCATGTAACTTTCGAGTTACCAACAGGACAAATTCAGTAGCCCAACCCGAGAATACACTTCTCTGGGGATAAACAAATCATATCCAGCACTCTAGTGTGATATAGATGTTTATGAAGTCGTTAAATTTTTGTTTCCGACATTTCTGCTGATGAGAGATCTTAAGGAACATGTAAAGACATGTTGACCAACTTCTGAGTTGACAAGATCTTCAATTTGTATGCAGATAGCTTCACCGGTGAAAGAAGGATCAGATTCATCACTTGTGACTGAAAACTTCTATGGTAATGAGCTTCAATTTGCTGGCATTGTCCCGACAATGCGTTGTAGCAAGTGGATATGCGGATCAACTTCCGAGTTGGCGAAATATCCTGAGATTGAATAAACATCCTACCTGGTGGATATTTATTTGTTGATTAATTGAAGACTTACTGGGGAAATAAACACACTAGAAGTTCAACACAGTCCTCTGAGAATAGCTCAGAGAAATAAATTTGTAGGGGTTACTGCCACTAAAATTTGCTGAGAAGATTCTTGTCTGAAAGAACCTTGGAAAACACCTTGAATAATGTTGTAGTAATCCTTTCTGAAGGAGACTCACTTACGAGTAAACGAAGCTTCGCTGGGGAAACTCCATAACGAAACCGTGTGAAAAACAACACTGGGGATTCCCGGTTGATAATTTTGCTGACATTGGAGTTCATTTGAAAAAGAAAATTGTTTTGCTGGGGAAGAAATCTCGATTGGAGAAACCATCAGTTATTAAGACCTATACAAGTATACCACTTGTGCTGTAGAAAAGAGGATAATTCTGTCGTCTGAGAATTATTCCTTCAATTTTAATCCTCACGAGGATATCTACAGTTTCAGCTGGGAAAAACTTGCAACAAATAATTAGCCGGAGCTAATGTATGAGTATGATGCATGATATGATATGCATGATGATTTTTAATGTTTTAATGCAAAGAGTATAAAACTGATTTCTTGATACTGTTGGAAGAGGAAAATTCAAATGCATCATGCAGATAATGCACCAGTTTATGAATGTCGATCTACCACTTGAAAGGCTCCACGGTAATCCTTATAGAAGGAAAGATACCAATTCTGAAATGCATTAACAGAATGCCCCAAGTTGGATGAGTTGGACCAAAGAGAACATGGTCGGTAACTTCGAAGATCAAAAGTGGACCTCTGCGGGGATAAAATAATTTATGTTTAGCGCACACGTCTGGCATGAATGTTTCATTAGTTGAAAAGCTGACATCCTGATGATAAAGGGCTATAACAAACATATGCAGATATGTTGAATAACTTTATCGTTGGCAAAATCTCCGTCTTGTAGTTGCTGAGCTGATAACGAATTGTAATGAGCAAGAGATAACTCCACTGGAGAGAAAGGAATCAAGTTCAACACCATTTGAATGGAACAACCACTTCAACCGTGGATAAATCTCCCATCTACTGGTATCATGCTGACAACGCGTAGCGATAACATGTGTTGGCATGTTCGAACAATCTGATGTTACAACAGATCTTATGAAATCCTTTAGTCATCCCATATGGTGGATGCATACTTCTGTTTGAATAAGCGAAGAATACACTGGGAAAATAACACACCAGAGATTCATAGGGGATTAACTGAGAACATCTTAGAAAATTGGATCCATAGAGGATTATTGCCACCTTAAGACTTACCGAGAGATTGTTATATGAAAGAATCTGAACAGATCTTAGTTGAGAATAACAATACTGGGAATACTGCAATGGTAATCCTTGCTGGAGGAGGCTCGCTTGGGGAGCAGGTGAAGCTTCAATGGAGAAAAATTCTAAAGATAACTCTATGGGGAAGATCATTGGGGAAATCCAAGTAGAAAATTCCATTAACACAAGAGTTCACTGGGGATGATCAATCACTTCTGTGGGGAAGAAATTTAGCTTGAGAGTTGACGCCACTGTCAATTGATTTTTTTTAAATAAGCATTCTACTTGTAATGGGGAGAAGAACTAAGTTTCCATTTGAGAAATAGTCTTCTTCTTACACTTGACTTCATTCTCGAAAGATCCCAAGTCCTGGCCGGGGTTTATGCATGAATATATTATATGATATGTCTAGGTGAAGCGACGTGACTAATGCATGACGATGATTTATGTGATGATTTATGTGATGATTTATGAATGCACGCATGCATGGACTATCCTATATGTACTAAATAAAATTCGGCCTTGAAGGGTGAATTGTAACACCCCTTCTAATTACCCGCGTTTTATAAATATTAATCAGAGTATTTAACACATATCAAGAGGCGTCACAATTTTTAATATATTTCAAAATCGTAACCAAACAGATGTCATGCTTTCACTGAAGAAAATCATTAAATAAATAACCAAAAGTTATGTTTAACAGCGGAAATGAAACATAACAAAATCCTGAATACGTCGTTCATGATCATTCCAGGACAATAAATTGAAACATCAAACAAACTAATATTTAATATTCCAAAAAGGATTTCAAATCAAGCGTTTCCCCAGTGTTACATCTATCAGAGCACGACACTGACACGCGGATTAACTAATGACTCGACTCTAGAAGCTATCCTCACTGATTCCAAGCAGCTAATCACTTTAAATCTGAAATCATCAAAGTAAGGGTGAGATTTCTATCCAATATAAAATGCATTATACATTTTTAAATACAACAAAATAATTGAATACATTAATCCATTATCCAAACACATAGTCGTAGTCAATTCACAAAGGCATCTCACACAATGAACATGTAATATAACAAACAATGGAAATTGCAACACTGGAAACCATCCTAGCATGTTACAATCCCATATGCAATGCGGACTCTATGCATGTGGTACCAAAACGCGAACCGAGTTCACCCATCGCCCGCTTACATGTGGAAAGACAGAGGAAATCCATGATTCGCCCATAACCATTGGGTCAAGAATCCAGCCTCACTACCTCTAAATCCAGTTAAGTCTATTGGCTCAGCCAGTTCACTTCCGCACAATGGGAATGAACCAATTAACAAATGCTTATGCATGCATCATAAAAGCATGCAATCATCACTTCACATATCATGATATCAATATAATTCACATAATGTTAATTCACCAATGTATCACATTCAATCATAATAAATATCAAAATACAACATTGTACGCATTAGTTCTCATCCGGTAACTCAGACCATTTGTATTAATTTTCCCATTATCCTTAACTATCCACACTTTTCAAAATCGGAAGCTCGACTCTTTTTAAAATAATTTTGGCAAAAATAATATTTTTCCTTTTTAAAAGATAGTATTTTAAATTTAAGAAATAATGCCGAAAACGGCACTCGAATCGGAGTTACGGTTTAGAAAATATGAATTTTTGAAGTTTTAAGTATTTTGAAAATTACACAGTGGAACCCGGTTCCTGCGAAGTCTGAAAAACACACTTCCTGGAATTTGTATGGGAACCCGGTTCCTACCCCACTGGGAACCGGTTCCTACGTACAAAATTTCCCAGTTTTGAAATTTGAACACTGGGAACCCGGTTCCTCCCCACATGGAACCGGTTCCCACGACCTGCAGAACCATTTTCTGCTATTTTGACAGCATTTAGGCATTCCTCATCACTTCCAATCATTCCCATATAACTTGTAACAATTAGAAACACCAGTTTACAATTAATATACGCCAGTACAACATCATTTATCATTGTTTCATCATTCCTATCAATCGTTCGACACATTATTGATCTTAAATTCTATAATCCGACACAAAATAGGGTTTAATCCTACAAACCTATATTCACCTAAATCAAATTTCCTAACATACCCAATCACCCGGTTGATTCCCAAAACCCATAAGGCATTAAAATTAAATGAAATCACCCCTTACCTCGCGATGATCTTCGATTTCCTCGGCGTTGGCTTTTCCTCTCTTCTCTTCTCTTCTCCAATTCTACGTGAAATAACTTTTCCCAAAAAGACTCCTTTTCCTTCTTTTTCCTTTTTATACTCCTTGTTATAATCCTTTATTTATTCCAAATAAAACACATAATTAATAATTAGTAAAAGTAGAGTGATTTTCTCCTCACACCCACTATTTACTCTGCACACCTCCAACCCTTCTTTCCTCAATTAATCCAATTAAATCCAAAAATATAAATAACCAAGCCTTTAATTAATTAAATAATTAAATTCCTTATTATTTAATATTCGAATTAAATTGGGGTGTCACATGAATCATCAGACAAGAATTGACTTTTAAGATAAACCACCAGACGAAAACTGGCGAAAGAAATTTTAACAACCAAACGGAGATTGGTGAAATGATTTTAGTCACCATACGGAAATTGGTGAAATAATTTTAACCACAAGGCGTAAACTGGTGAAATAATTTTAACCACCAGACGGAAACTGGATTTAAATGATAACAGTCAGACGAGAACTGGATTTAAATGATAACAGTTAGACGAGAATTGACTACCAGACGAGAACTGGATCTAAATTAACAGCCAGACGAGAACTGACTACCAGACGTGAACTGGATTTAAATGATAACAGTCAGACGATAACTGACTACCAGACGAGAACTGGATTTAATATTAACAGTTAGATGAGATCTGACTACCAGACGTGAACTGGATTTAAAAATACCCAACAGGGTCAAATTTTTATTGCACAATATGAGATGCATGATTTACGTTAGTGTATGCAATATGTTTTGACTGTATGATTGGTAATGCATGAGGATGATTTGACCATTAGATTAGTTAAGACCAAGAAAGATTCTTAAAATAATTTTCCCATCAAAAGAAAGTTGTCAGCATGATTCCCTGCCACTCAAAATAAATGCAACAGTTGTTAAAGCTTGACAGAAAATTTTCTTGAGTAGCTTGAAAATACTGAAAGGGATTGTTTGTATATAATAAACATTGCCCCAGTCAGTTGAGGCTCTGATGATATTTGCTTTGAGAGGATGCTGGAACAGCTTACAATAATCCGATATTTGAGATCTTGCCCTAGAATCTTGAATTCCAATGCAAGATGCCCCTGATTGATAGATCCTTTAAGAGATATTACCGTATCTCGACATGACCGCTCTACATTGACTGAATCTTGAAGGATCGGCTTCACCATGCTAGAAATAGCATGAACCAATATGCTCTTTGGAGGTACTTCAATGTGTCAAGGTGACTTCTTCAGATTGACTACATTTGGATAATTGGCTATGCAAACATAGGGAAGACTTGCCCCTGGATGAGCTTTAGAGAGACTCCTACGTCTCGAAGTAATTACCTCGGATTGACTACGACTGGATGATTAGTTCTGCAGGGATTGAAGCCAAATGCCCCAATTTAGCTTTAGAGAGACTTCAACGTCTCGAAGTAGTTGCTTCAGATCAACTGAATCCTGAAACGACGGCTGTCCCAGGCTAACCGTTCTTTGAGAAGGACCAAAATCATCTGCTGATTACTCTTTAAGGGCCTGCCCCAAATTGGCCAAAATTTAAGAAACTGAATTTCGACTTGATTGCCCCTAAGTTAACAGAATCTTGAGAAAACAACTTGTGATATGCTCAACGGAGTCCTTAAACATCCCGCCCCTTGATACAAATAACCGCTAACTCAACAGAATAATTAAGTTTCTCTTCTTTAGACAAAGTTAAACTCTTCACTGATGTTCATTATGAGAACTTCCTTAATGTCAAATGATTGTTTTACATGTAGAAGAATATTTATTATGACAATTATAATGCAACATTTATGCGTCTTGAAGTTTTGTATGAAAAACATTATGACTTCTTTGTGAATGAAACACTTTTAGAGTGCAATATTGAAAACCTCTTTTTTAATGAAAGATAAGACGAGCATACGATACCAACACAGATACTTAGCATGCACCGTAGGAGTCAGGTAAACGCGATCTCTTTGCAGTATGCTTTTGAGTTAACCCATGCTTCAATTAGGACTTTTGAGGGTTGTAACGTGGCTTGGTTCACAGTTTTTTTTATAAAAAAGGATTTTTAGGCTCAAAATATTTGGTGCCAGCCCATTCTCCATGATGTCCTTCAGTCCTAAGTTCAACTATATTGATACGAGCACTCATCTCTCTAGAGGCGTTATGATGGTTGAGAAACCAATATGAGGTTTCTTGGATGCGACAGTCACTCACATTTTGTCTTTGTGTCTACCCACACGACTTGTTCTTTGTTGAAAAATTTTCTTTGATAATGCATTTCGGGATTTTCTTTTTTCTTTCCCTAAATTTTGCCTGACTTTTGCCTAAGCGACTTATTACTAAGTTTTGACTTAGCGGGATTTTTCTCTCTTACCCTTTCATACTTCCATTTTGAACAAGTCGTGGATCTTTACACTGTCTTCAACTTGTTGAAAGTGATAGTGGTTGTCTGAGTCTTTGGGTTTATGAGGGATAACCGTTGTTGTATCGTCATTTGTTGACCTTCTGATGTGCGATAGATAATCATTATAGTATTATCCTCTTTTGATGCACATTGTTGATAGACGAAGGTCGACTATCGTGGTTCTAACCTTTCTCAACCTTTTGAAGGATAGCCATTGTTGTATCCTTTGATGCGCACACTTGATGAGTTTTGAACGCCCAATCAAATTAACTGAACACTACCCGTCCATAGGGTAAAAATGATGAGGGTTTTTTCTGAACAGAAAATAAGCTCTTACTTCAAGGCTCGAAGGGGTTAACGAGGGTCTATCTCCCTTATAACTTCGATGTTTGGGGATTTGAAACAAGTCCTGCACATCATCAGCAGGGTTCTACTTAAAAGCACATGACTAGAGACCTGGCGTTTTTCAATTATCGTCATCCTCCCTCCAATCTTTTCCTAGGAGAAAGGATTGATAATGTTGGTATCAAAATGCTCGCAAATCAAATAAAGAGTGATAACGAACGGATTTAGTGAAAACGAATGGATTTCTTCAAGAAAAGCATACTCGTTGCGTTAAGATTAAAAAAAAAACAAGTTCCTACATGCAAACAAAGTTTAAAACAATTAAACAAGATGCACATGAAAATGCAGTAAAGAAATACAAGATTGTCATTGTTGAGAAGACTTGAGCTCTGTCTGTACTTTGTTGATTCAAATGACTTTCAGTAGTCTTGGTGCTCACTTGGGTACGGGGTTACCGTTCATAAAAAAAATCCCTCCTTGTAGAGTCAAGTATTTCTGGTCAATCAACTGTTGAACCTTGGCTTTTTAGGCGTTGCATTCCTCCGTTGAGTGTCCTACCGTACCAGCATTACCGACATCGCGCATTACGGTCATACCCAAGCGGGAATAACTTTGGTGGGTTAAGAAACTTGGGAACCACCAACGAGCTCTAAACTAGATATGGTAGCAATTGACTATAGGTCCCTGGAATTGGATCAAGAGCAGCATTCCTTCTTTCCAGATTACTTCGAGGTATGTGTGGATTCGGATGTTGACTTTGATATCCATGGCCTTAACCTTGTTTTTTTGCATGAGGAGTGCCCCATGGTTGCTGGTCTTGTGGACCAAAAAGCATCGGGTGCTGATACTGAACAGCTGCTATACACGGGGGTTGACCATAAGGTATAGGAGGTGGAGCTTGTGGAGCTTCTCAGATTGCATTGGTTTCATAATCCTCTTCTTCCATTTGAGAACCTCTGAAGAGTTCTTCCTCATCAGCTTGGCTACTCGAGGCATCTTGGAGTTTTCCACTTTTGAGACCGCTCTCAATGCGTTCTCCCATCATCACCAAGTCAGTGAAGCTTGATGATGTACAACCTATCATTCTTTCGAAGTATGAATTAGGTAAGGTATTCAAAAGCAAGTCAACCAACTCCCTATCAAGCATTGGTGGTTTAACTCGAGTAGCCAACTCTCTCCATCTTTGAGCATACTCCTTGAACGACTCGTTAATATTCAGAGAAAGATTTTGTAATTGAATACGATTTAGAGCCATGGAAAGGTTGAACTCATATTGTTTCAGGAATGAGGAAGATAAGTCTTTCCAATTGTGAACATCTTTTTTCTTTAGTTGTGTATACCAATCCAGAGATGCCCCACTGAGACTGTCTTGAAAACAATGGATGAGAAACTTTTCATCATGAGCATATGCAGCCATCTTACGAACAAACATGTTCAAATGAGTCTCTAGACAACTAACACCTTTGTACTTCTCGAAGTTTGGCATTTTAAACTTTGGTGAAATCACGACGTCTGACACTAAACAAAGGTCAGCAGCATCCAGACCAACATTATTGTTTCCTTTCAATACCCTCAATTGTTCCTTCAGATCAAGACACGTTCGCCTGGCTTCAGTATCTTGAGGAGCTCTGGTGTTGACCATTGAATTCGTTCCTTGAGGATTTTGCATGTAGTTGCCAAACTTAGGCTTCTTAGAAGCCTGAGGATGTATGATACAACCCTCTTGAATAGTTTATTGTCTTTGGACCGTAGGGATTGAGTTAGATAGAACATTGAGCATCAGTTGAGGTTGAATAGGATCATCCACATGCAGAGGAGAATCGTACATTGGATTAGACATAATAGTAAATCCTGACATGGAATCGACATGATCTGTAGCATCATCCTGAACATTATTCTTCAGAGAAGCTAGCATGACTTCCAACATTTGGTCCACCTTATCTTTCACAACATCCAAGTCCTCTCTCATCATAACTTGATTATGTTCCAATTGGTCTATCAGACTTGCCATGAGTGCAGGAAATCAGCTAACTGGCCAAGAACAAAAGGTGACATGAGATTTTGTAGTGGAGAAGAAAATGCATGCATGTTGATGAATGCAAATGCATGATTTTATTTCTATTTTTGAATGCAAAAGATTTTATTTATTTATTTGTGAATGCAATGCAATGTCAATGCATGTAACAATGTAATGTGATGTGATACATATTGATGTTATGCACAAAATTACAGGTAAAATTAAATAGACACAGGTTTAAAAGGACGGTCGGCCACAGTTTCGACATCTTCCCAACAATTCTCCATACAAGGTGGTTCTAATGTTCTTTTGCTAAATGTTTCTCGGAGTCTCAGATCCCCTTTCAAAAAATATTATCATCACGCGATCGGCCTACGTGGTGATAATATTTCCAAAAAAATACTCCAAGAAACGGCTCTTAAAGGGATGCTCAAGATCCTTTATTTTGAGCGGTCGGTCTCGGTTTGGATATCTTAAAGAAAACTTAGAGTTATAGGCCATTTGTCCAGAAACTGATGTCCTGCACTATCATGCGGGGCAACAACCTCCTTGAAATAACCAACTCTAAGCCAAAGTCTTTGCTTCGGTCCACAAGACATTGGAGTCAGGGGACCTAGGCTACGCAACCCCTCTATCCTAAATGTTACCTAGAAGCATGTTTATTGGGCTTATCTATGTATCATAACCAACAAATACCCAACATCAACAATATATATCAACAGGATAATATAAAGCGTAAAGAGATAATAGGTAATGAGCAATAAATAAACACCAAGAAGAAAGCGATAAACAAACACACAAACATGCGAAGAACTAAACTAGGGCTGACTCGCTTTGTCAAAAAGATTTTAAAATTCATCCCTAGTGAAGTCGCCAGCTGTGATGACTGGTTTTTTCATCGTTTGTTTTAAAAACAATGAAGTCGCCACCTAATTTTATTTGTTCTAAAAAGAACGGGAAAATATAGATAAAACCCACGGAATTTGGATAAGGCGGCCTACGTGACCAAAAGATGTGAATTCGGGAGTCGGTTATGCAAGGGGAAGGTATTAGCACCCCTTACATCCATCGTACTCGATGGGACCCGTTTAGTTTCAAGTGTTTGTGTGTGTTTTAAATTTCTAATTCATAAGTTATGATCGAGAAATGAAAGAAACGGGGTTTATTTATTATTATTTTGAGTTTGTCGCGGTTTCAGAACCTTGTGCCTACGTATTCCCCCGTGCAATGGGAAAGTCAAAACTCCGTAGTTCTTCTTGAAAATGTCTTGGTTGGTTATGTTGATTTTATAAGAAAAATCGTGCATCAGACATTTCAATGCTTGAACTTAGACTTGTTTAGTTTGTTTGAAAAGCTTAAGTCCTCGTTCATGTTTGAAATGGCTATTGCACACTTTTCGTAAGAAAATAGTTTGATGATCGCGTATGAGCGATAAAAGAATTTGAGTGAGTTGAGTTGATTTTAAGTTGCGGATGACAAGTATTGAAACGTTAGGCTATCATCTAACGATTCAAATACTAGAAATTGGCGAGCAAGTTCAACCAATCATCTCTCATCCAAAATCTTTATTATGAAAACGGTGAAGTGAAGCAAAGTTCACGTTTATTAAGTGTGCGAATAAAAGTATTTAAATCATTAGGCTATCACCTAATGACCCAAATACTTTAAATTCAAATAAACTGTCGGGCTATCATCCAACAATTTAACCGAATGCCACAACACTATATTCTTTTGGTTTTAAAACATGGATAGAAGTTTTTAGCTTATTAGGCTATCATATAACAACCTAAAAACTTCGAGTTTGTTTAAATCATTAGGCTATCATCTAACAATTTAAATAAACCCCATCCGAGTATTCTTTTTTTTATGAAAATTAATTTAGAAAACAAGTTCAATTAATTAATTTGATTTTTTCAAAGTGTTTTGAAGTTTGGTATGCGATGAAAGAAGAAATGGAATCGGGTTATGATTAATTAAGTATATGGACTTAATTAATCTCGTGAGGATAGGTGCTCTTATCCCCAACTATGAGATCCTGGTGCATGAAAAATTGGTATGTGGACCAATAATTATTCAGGTAATGATTAATCAAAGCAACAAGGGCTTTAATTAATCTTGTGAGGATGGCCATGCCCATCTCCAACTATGAGACCCTTTAGGAAATTGGCTTATGAGCCAATCAAAAGAAACCGGAGTTGTTTTATATTAATTGTGCGTGACGTGTACAATGGTGAATAAATCGTACAAGCGTATAAAGCAAATAAATAATTATCAAACAATACAATTAAAAATTTAAATAATTGTTAGAATAGATCTTTTTTATTTGATAAAATCGACTAATAATTTAATCGGAAATTATCAAATAAAAATTATCATAAACTAATTATTATTTAATACATCAACCCAAAAAAATAGATTATTTGCACAATTTAAATTGAATAAATTAATTAATTAAAAGAGAGGGTTTAGAAATAGCCTGAATTTTGGAAGAAACTGGGGGGTGCAGAAAAGAAATCCAGCAAGGGAAGAAGCCCAGGCCCAAATAAAGGGATCCAGCGCGGCGTTATTCTGATGGTGCACCATGAAGATGCAATCTAGTGCGTTGGATGAGGAAATGAGCTCAGAATCCACTGACGACTGTTGAATGATAGGAGGATGGTAGAATCTGATGGCGATCAATGGAAGAGATGGCGCGGGCACATGGGAATCAGTGGGATGTTTGTATCAAATTATGAGAACCTTCAGGTGACAAGTGTCACCAGAACAAACCAATACAGCATATTATATTTTTATTTTCTTTTTTTTTACCATCAGTATATTTATTAAAACAATAAAAACAAGTGAAGGCGCCTCCCCCCATTCTTCCACGATCTCTTCTCTCGATCTCCATCTCTCTCGTGGCTTTGTGACTCATCTTGCATACTTCTGTTTCTTTTCCACCTCGCCGCAACAATCTCGGATTCTCACCGCCGCTCTGGTTTTCTCTTCTCCTTCGTACTCTCACTCACCAAATCTTCTTCCTCTGATGCATGTTTCTTCGTCTTCTTCGCAATTTGCATGCTTTGTCTTTCCGATCTCTCTTGCGGGAACTCTGTGGCTCTTCGTTGGAACTCGTTGTGACATGTTTCTGGCTCGCGATTTGGTTTTTATGTTTTGAATGGAACCCTCGCTGGAAACGTTTTCGTCGGAAATCGCCTTTGGGCGGCTCCATCGGTGGCGCGCGGCGACGTTCTTCTGATTCGTGATTTTCTTTCATTTTATTGTTCATTTCTTTGTTCTAACGCTTGATTTGGATTTGGATTTTGCAGATGATGGCTTGTTTCGCCCAGATCTAAAGAGGGTGAACGAAACCCTAGGATTCCGATTTGGCCTCTTCGTTGTTCCAGGTGAGACTGTTCCTTTTCGAACTTCTTTTCCCTTCTTCTTTCTCTCTGAAGGGTTATTGTTTTTGGAAAATGATGAATAATTAGGGTTTTGTGATATTTGCTTGCTTGTTTGTTGTTTCTGGTATTTGGTTTTTGGAGAAAATGGATGCGATGTTTTGGCTAAGGTTTTTTTATTTCTGATTTTCTGGTTATTATGGCTTTTTGTTTTTTGAACAATGTGGTTGCCTTATTGTTGCTTGTTGTTTCTGCCTCTGGTTAGGGTTTCGTGAACAGTGTGTATGCCCCTGATTTATGTGTATTTAGTGCTTATATATTGTTAGAATTAGGGTTTCTATTGTTGCTGGACTCTCTCATCTTTGGCTTAACAGGCCTTGTGGCTTTGTTTCTAATGGGCTTTAACATTTTTGATGTTATGTTTTCTGTGATAATCTGTGAAACTAAACCTTTGTTGGGCTACTACTTTTGAACTTTGTACTTGATGTTGTACATGATGCTATGCTGAGTTGCACCTCCTTTGTGAACCAAACTCCGGTTTTCTGATTTGTAATTAGAGGTTATGGCCGATGAACGAACCTTACAGTTCTGAGGCCTTGTTGGTTACTACCATGATTGAAAACTCTTGCAATCTGATTCCAAATAATAAACCCTAATGATGAGTTCAAAATAAATCTTCTTCTTTAATCAATATTTTGCTTCTGATCTTTTACTAACACTGGCCTTCTTTCTTGTATCATGTTATGAGCTTCATTAAGGACGAAAGAGTGTTAACCACGGATCTAGAAGGAAACGATAGCATAAATCATCAAGGAAGCGACCAAGCTAGCTTTGAGGAGAAGAAGAACTTCAAAACATGTTATTTAGCTTTTAGGAACTTTGAACACTTGTGTAACTTAAACTCCTTTGTATTTGACAACATGTTGTATTATGAAAACAAGTCCTTTGAATGTATCAATTCTTTAATTTAAATTTTGACGAAATGAAACTCTTTAGAGTTTCTTCGAAGTTCTTGAATATCGGAATGATTTGAAAATGCTACGAAGTTTATTTTTTTAGGATTTAGAATTTTTTGTAGAAATTGTAAACTAAAAACATCCTTGCAACAAACTTGTAACTTCCATGATATAGAACTTGAATGAATGATTATTTTGAAATTCAATTTGTGTCATGATGATATAACTTGTAATGTACAAAGTTGTCATGTAAGAATCCAACCTCTAATTTTTGAAGCTTAAACAAACATCGAGAGTTATGTTCTTGCAACCTTGAAATCTTTGGCCATAAAGCTCGTATCTTAAACTTGTTCGAAAGGTTCTTGTGAATGAGCTTTTACCAATCCCAATTCGAATCAACTAAACCCACATTTATTTCAAAATTTGAAAATTGAAAAAAGATAAGATCCTTATTGAAAAAACAAGTAGTTTTCTTAAAATCAAAACCATACTCTTCATTAAACTCCATCATGAGCCAAATAGTGGAATGATGTCCGCTTGAAAATAACGTTGAAGACATAATTTCTTTCTTAAACAATGAAAGCCAAAAAGTCATTCATTCTTTATGAAATTTAAGTCCAAAACTTAATTCACAAACAAACCTTCGATGACTTATCTTTGAGTTCTGTCGCACCCCAAAATTTTCCCCTTTGTTTCACCTCTTTGTTTGTTGTTTGTTTTAATCATAGACGTTCATTCATTGTGGCTTCAGAGGAGTTTCTACTGGGAAATTTTCATGAAAAAAACTGTGTTGGGTTTCGAAGGAAGGTTTTATTTTGTTACTGATTCAATTTTAGAATAATTCAAAATTCAAGAGGTTTCGAATTATTTTTTTTAAGAGGAACGGTTTCGAATTATTGGTTCAAAGGAAACTGTTTGGAATTATTTGTTCGGAAGGAATTATTTGTTTTTTTTTTGGAATTTGAATTCAAAATAATTATTTATTTTGGAATTTAAATTTTTAAAGGAATTCTTTATTTCTTGGGGAATTTAAGTCCAATGGAGGGAAAGATGTTGTTCTTGGTGTTTGAATTCATCAGCGGAGAAACAATAGTTACAGTGTGTATTCATTTATCTCAAGACCTACAAAGTTATGGAATTACAAGTTTAATGTTGAAAAGAAAAAAACAAATTATTTTATTGAAATTCGATTACAAATGTGAATTACAAAGCTATAAAGTATAAAGATTTCTTAATTCTAATGCTACAAGTTTCTAAAGTTTGTTTCTTGGTTCGAGCAAATCGTTGTCTTCCTCCGAGCCATTCTTCACATTCGGGCTGCCTTCTTATTGTCTCCGTCTTCATCGCATCGTTACATGAAAACAACAAAAGAAGCATGATTAGTAACTATAATTGAGCATCAACATAAATCAAGAAAAACATTTCGTTTTCAAACTCATCATTAGGAGTTTCTGGCGGGAATCAGGTTTTTAGAATGCTAATCCTCATAATCTTGTTCAAGAAACCAACAAATTAATCCAACAGTTCAATTATTCCCAACAGTTCAAGAAACCAACAATTTAATCCAACAGTCCAAATAATTCCAACAATCCAACAATTCAGAAGCAACAGGCAGCATTAGAAGCAAAGAAGCAACAGGCAACACTAGAAACAAAAGCAACAGGGCAGCAATTGAGACAAAAGACATGGGATAACACAAAAGCAAGTAGTAGCAGGGTATAGCAGAGCCAAAAGAAGTAAGCCAAACAATGCAAGCAAAATGTATAGCAGCAGTATCATAGAAGGAGAAGGTTTGGTTCCAAAGATTTTGTTTCACCTGAGGTGAAAAGGGTAAAACCTAGCACTAATGATGAAAATCCCAGTGCAGAAGGTTCACCAAGACAAGCAAGTATTTTTTCCAAGATATAATACCAGAAAAAGAGACAAGCTGGGGATCTGTTCCAATTAGAAAGAAAAAGCATATATCTGTTCTTTAAAACACAAGACCAGGCAGAAGAAAAAGGGAGGAAAAGGTTAGTATCTGCTCAAAAAACACCATAACCACAAGAATCTGTTCTTCACAGTTTCAAACCCCAGCAAAAAATATAAACACCATCTGTTTCAAGAGCAAACCAAAAAAGCAGTAATCGTAGAAAATCCAACCTCAGTTCCAATTATAACAACCAGCAAATATACCAACCAGAAAGCTAAAACCAAACATGGTGTCTAACATTCAAAAACCAAAGAAAGCACAAGTGTAGTATCTGTTCTTAATCGTTCGAAGCCAACAGAAAGCAATTTCCAGAAACAAACCATCATAGTCCCAAACAGAAAATAGTTTCCCAAACCCAGAAAATCGTAAATACAGAAAACAAAAGCCAACATCCTATCATCATTTTCCCCCAGAACACCTTCAGAGTTTAAGTTTTCAGAAATTAAATTCCGAACAGAGAAAGAAGAAGAGGCAAGGAACGATCTCACCCGAGGTACAGCTCAGAAGCCATTCCGAACGCATCTCCAAGACTCAGGTATCTTCACCTTTTCCAGAATCGTGTCGGAGGTCTAGGGTTTCAGAAACCCCTTGGACTTTCAACCATAATTTGTATACATCTGCAAAGCCAACGTTATCTAGCGTTAGAAAACATCAAAAACGAAAGAAATAAGCCAAATAGAGTACAGAATCAATAGATATTAGGGTTCCATCCGAGGGCGATTGAGAGAGAGAAGTGATGGTTTCTGTCAAAACAATCGAGTGAGAGAACGGTGAGAGACCAGTGAGGATCGAGTTTGAGCGATGATTTCCAAGAATCCATGGGGTTTCTGGGTCCACTGTGGAAAACGCAGGAGAGGAGAGGGAAAGGAGATGAGAACGCGAGCGAGAGAGACAGATTGTATTTTTGCCCATTTGGGTAATATTTCCTTTAATTGTTATTTTAACTCTTTTCTTTTAAAAAAAACAAACAATTTAATTTCTATTTTTATTTATTTTAGTGTTTTAAGTCTGGTGGTGACAAGTGTCACCACCTTGTTTTTTTTATTAATTCATTTTTTTTATTATTTCTTTTTCTTTTTGGTTAATTTATTTATTAAAAAATGATAAGTAAAAGTAATTGGTAAGCAATGTTACCATCTTGGCCATTGGGGTATTTTTTGGAGAAGAGAGATCTGACGCATCCAGTTTCCTAGCACATGTTAAGTTTTTGCTGACCGATCGCCAAGGATCAGATGGATTTCTTTTCGCACCTCCCAGAATCACTACAATACAGGCTAACTCTAAACTTTCATCTTTTCAATTAATTTATTTTTTATGCGAATAATTTATTTGTTGCGATGTACTAAATAGTAATTGGCTCTGATAGTTTTTATTTGATGATTTATCGATTAAACTATTAGTCGATTTTTCATCAAACAGAAAAAATCATTTCTAATAATTATTTAAATTTCCGATTGTATTGTGTGATATTTGTCTGTTTATTTGCTCATTCAGTATTTATTCACCGTTGTACACTTTACACACAATTAAAATTAAAATTAATCTGATTCCACTTCGATTGGCTCATAAGCCGATTTCTTAAAGGGTCTCATGGTTGGGGATGGGCATGGCCATCCTCACGAGGTTGATTAAAGCCCTTGTTGCTTTAATCAATCATAACCCAAAAACAACATTGGTCTATATACCAATTTTCCATGCACCAGGGTCTCATGGTTGGGGATAGGAGCACCTATCCTCACGAGGTTAATTAAGTCCATATACTTGATTAATCATAACCCGCTTCCATTTCATCTCAGCACGTATCTCAGAATGCTTTCGTAATTAAAAGTTCTAAACCTCGATCCAACGTCGAGTTTCTTTTCAAAAATACTTTCACAAATAAATATTTTATTTCTCCCTCCTCCCAAACATATGGTAGCCAGTCCAGTATCGACCCTTGACCGTATGTTTGGTGTCTTAATCGAATTTAATTAACGTGAACCTTGTTTCACATCACCTTTTCTTAATAAACTTTTGGGTAGAAAAAGATGATTATGATGTTTCTGTCCACTCATCCGAGTAATTGGGGCGTTAGCCGTTGAACGCTTATGGTCCAATACTTGTCTCCCACATAAAAATAAATCAACTCACTCAAACTCTTTTATCGCTCATATGCGATTGTCAAACTCTTTTCCGATAAAGAGTGTGCAATAGCCGTTTCAAACAAGAACGAGGACTTAAGCTTTTCAAACAAACAAAACAAGTCCAAGTTCAAGAATTTGAAATGTCTAATGCACGATTTTTCTTATAAAATCAACACAACCAATTCAAACCTTTTTTAGAGGAACTACGGAGTTTTGACTTTCCCATTGCACAAGGGAATACGTAGGCACACGGTTCTGAAACCGTGCCAAACTCAAAATAATAATAAACAAATTTCGTTTCTTTTTCGATTATGACTTAGAGATTAGCGAATATACACACACACACTTAGAATTAAACGGGTCCCATCGAGTACGATGCATGTAAGAGGTGCTAATACCTTCCTCTTACATAACCGACTCCCGATTCCATATTTTTGGTCGTAGACCGCCTTATTCGCATCTATGGGGTTTTATCTATATTTTCCCGTTCCTTTTGGAACAAATAAAATTAGGTGGCGATTTCACTAGTTTTTGAAAATTAAATGATTTTTGAAAATCGAGTTGCTTCAAGTTCAAAACCCCTTTTGGGAAAGAAATCCATCTGACTTAAATATGCATATTGATGAAGTTCAATATTCTGGCGAATTTAATCATCTGATGAAACGATGGACATATTGAGATGTCCTGAAACATGAGAATTCCTTGTAACTTGAATGGGTATAAGAAAATATTATATTGGACCCTTCTCACACAAACATCTTTTATAACTGGTAGAAGAACCAATAGAATGCACCTTGATCCCATATTATTGAATTAATAATATGAAAGAATTTGCATGCTAGAGAAACAAGCCAATTAGGATTGAGATGAAGAGGGTAAATTTTGGGGTGCGACAATATGCATCCTAAGTCATAACACCTGTAAGAGAGGAGAAATTCCAACAAACAGACAATAGAACGTACGCGTATGTGCACAAGTCAAGGAACGTGTGTATACACATTCCAATCAGGGTGTAGAAAACCACGCAAGCAGACAATAGAATGTACGCGTATGCGCACAAGCCAAGGAACATGTGTATACACATTCCAATCAAGGTGTACCTGCAAGAACGGAGTAAGATCGAAAAAGTAGATAGTAAAATGTACATGTATGTGTACAAATGCGAAACACCAGCAAGAACAGAGTAAAACTGAAGAAGTAAGACAATAAGACGCACACGTATGTGTACAAATGCGAAACACCTGCAAGAAGGGAGTTAGACCCAAAAAGAAGACAATAAGATGCACACGTATGTGTACAAATGCGAAACGCCTACAAAAGGGAGTTAGAACCAAAAAGCAAAAAATAAGATGTACACATATGTGTACAAATGCAAAACACCTTCCGAAACGGGGTAAAACCGAAAAAGCAAGCAGATAGAATGTACACGCATGTATACAAGTGCATAGTAAGGGTGCTAGAAGTCTAAATCTCACATGAAAGTAGTCCAAGTACCTCACACATGAAATAAAGTGTCAAAATTAATAAAGCAAGTGGTAGAAGTAATACTCTGCATGCAAAACTGATTACAAATATGATTATAATCTAGTATTAGCATGCAAGAAGTGAAATAAAATAGAAAAAATCGGTATGGGAAGTCGGTTTTCCGAAATCGGGGAGAAAAAGTCAACTTTTCGGAATTGATTAAAAATCACATGGTTGCTTGCAAAAACATCAACGGTTTCAAAAATATGTGCGCTTTTAATTAATTCCGAGTGGAAGTCGTACTTTTTGAGCATTAAAGTAACGGGGCAGCATGTAACACCCCAATATTACCCAAAGTTTAATATGCACAAATCAGAGTAATTTAAAATTTCATAAATTAAATACTGAGGCGTCACACCTTCAAAACCAAATCACTTTAAACAATTTAATTTAAAGTATAAATCTCAGATACATAGCCTCGTCGCAAATCATAAATTGATTCATAAAAATGAAGCATCTCCTTTATTAAACTTCCTCATCAAAATCATGTTTTTATAAATTATGATTCTTATTTACAAGGGAAAACAACAAAAAAACAACAACAAGGCAACATAATAATTCCCCCCGAGTGCTACGTATCAGAGCGACACCGACTCGACTAATAGCAGCTATATACTCCGTCTTCATAACCTGCACGTTACCAATATAAAGATAACGGCGAAACAAGTAAAGGGTGAGATACTCCAAAACATATAATTAAAGGCATGATAAATATATATATATAGTTTGGAATTATAAACGATATAGATTACCAGGTGCATTCCACCACATATCTAAATCTCACCTACTTTTATCGCTATTCTAAAGTGTTTAATCTACACTTAATCGCCTAAGCCTCATCGGCACAATTCATCACAACAACACATACACCTCCGTCACCACGAGATCGTCACAAGCTAATACATCGCTAGTTAACACGGCAATCATAAACAACAACATCAACCAACAACATTAAACAATGCTAACAACATGAGCAACATAAACAATCGTCACAAATTGGCTAAATCCCATCGTCGCATTTGGCATAAAGCCCATCGTCGCTTTTGGCATAAAGTCCATCATTACTTTTGGCATAAAGCCCATCATCACAAACATCATCACATCCTATTTGCATTAAGCATTTCATCAAGTTAAATCATCGCAAAACTCATCATTTATATTCATCGCATAGTTATCATGAAATTATCAATTCATATTCATTTCAAGTTCATCATAAAGATCATCACCAAACAAAGCATCATATATCATCGCAATCCAACATCATTCATCAATTAAAAATTCAACACCAAACAACTCAAACATAAACATAACCGACTCCATGAGACACGACTATGTTATACATGTGGTACCCGTCGCTTTGTCCATAAATAGGAACACTTGGCATAAAAGTCTCGTCGCTTGGCATAAAAGCCTCGTCGCTTGGCATAAAAGCCCATCGTCGCCAATGCAATGTATGTGACTCGATAATAAACAACACAACACAAAAACACCATCGTCGCTTATCAAAATTGGCATAAAGCCCACATCGCCATAATTTATCCAAATCAAGATAAATATATCATCGCATTATAATTGCATTATGCAAAACATCACATATAATTCATCATCATCAAAATCATGCATTCACAAATCGGAAGCATTTATTAATAACATCAATATAATCATCACATTATCATGTACAAAGACATATAACCTCGCATCGCATAATCAACAAGTATTCATTAACTACTACGTCGTCGCAAACATTATGTTTAATCACTACATCATAACCCATTCACTCACTAAATTCCAAAAACGGAAAAATGGTCAAACCCCTATAATCGTCGCGAAAGCCCTTCCTAATAACTGGCATTAATCATAATCGTCAACGTCGCAATCGAATTGTCCATACGTGTCATAAACCCACTACAACGAAATCCAATTCAATTGGACCGTAATAAAGCCTATTTCGGGTCATCTTGTAAAAACTCGCAACTTCTAAAAACTAACCTCATCACTACGTTCTACATGTCAACCTTAGCTAGCACGTCAATTTTCGTTGAATTCAGAGCAACTTGCTCCGTCGTCGAATTTACCGAAATCGGAACACAATCGGATTCCAAAGGAAATGCGAAAAAAATCATAATTTTGGAGGCTACAGAAGCATTAACACGGGCCCCCGTGTGCATCAACATGACCCGTGTTGAAAAGCCATCAGAACGTGCAAAAATCACCCAAGACAGTGAATCAACACGGGCACCCGTGTTGATCAACACGGCCCGTGTTGATTGGCCTGCACTAACCAAAATTTCTATTCAAGAGGGAAACACGGCCGTGTTAATCTACACGGCCCGTGTTGATGGACCTGCGTGAAAACTTCATCTTTTTGAGTTTTTCTCATACTTCTACCATGGTTTTCTTTCCCATTTCAATACTCTTAATTCTACAAGCTAGCACCTAATACATCCACAAACCATACTCCTAATCCAACTCTTCTAAACCATTCCAACAATCAACCAACAAAACCCTATAAATCAAATATCAATTTCACCCCCAAATCCAAAATATATCTATCAAAACCTAACAATATGAGATGGAGAATCCAACCCCTTACCTCTAGCTTGGATGATCCATGATGATTCTACAAGACTCCATCCTCAAGCTTCCTCTCTTGCTCTCATGCTCTTCTTCTTCTTCTTCTTCTCAAACCCTCATCTTTCTCTCAAACTCTAGGTTTGGTTTTGTGTGGAAAAATGGAAAGTAAAGGAGAAGGAAATGGTTTTATAACTTACTAGCTTCCAAATTCTATGTTTGGTTTTTGGTATAATGAATGGAAGGAAAATGAGGAGAAATGGTTTATTTGTTGTTTCCTTACTAGCAAAAAGGGTGTAACCCCATTTCTACATAATTAATCCTCACACCCCCATCTAATTATATTATCAGATATAAATATTCTCATCGCAAAATAACTATCGATCGGTAATTCAAAAATATTAATATGATATAATATTAATTAAAATAGGGCGTTACAACTCTCCCCCACTTATAAACTTTTCGTCCTCGAAATGTTGACCAAAACGAACAAAATGGAACATGCCTACGCATTCGTCCACTCAATCCTCGCGTCAACTAAACAACATACAAAATACACGAAAACAAGGAAATATCCCTAACTACATCGTCCCGCCAAGAACAACCATGCCGAGATGCAAAGCCCATACAATGCACTCGACAACCAACTAAACAAGTCGCAGACACACCGGTTCACTCGAGAACCAAACAAACAAGATCGATACTATCCTAACGTCTCAACCATAGGATTAGTCACACACTCAAACCGACTCCTCAGAAACGAGTCACCAAAGATAGGAACATAAAGTCCTACAACACAACACCGACACCATCGCTAAATCGAAAATAACAAAATGGTTATACAAACCAAAACTGAAACAATCAGAAAAGGATAGAACCATGCGTGTTACACAAACACGAAAAGATGCCTTCAATCACGCATAAGCATGAACTCAAGAATCACACTCGCAGTTATCGCTTTCAATCCAGAAAATCACAAGGTTACATCGTCCTTGTAGATCACCAATGTACCACCCTTGAACAATAACAAGTTACACAAACATAACTGAACTGCGATACACCATACATCTTAGGGCGTATACAGACGACTTGCGACTATAACTCACTAGCCCAAATCCAACAATCCCGCATACTCGCTACAACTCAATGCTCGATATCTAAACCATGTTGTGTCACCTTTATGCATAAGATGCCAACCGTAAAACAACTTGGTTAAATCCTCAACTTCACAATTATCCAGAATAGATACGTTCAAAGCGTACACCCATCAAGACACCTCGCAACATCAGCTTCATCAACTCGAAGAATCACTCTTTCATTCTCGATTGATTGACGTCCATTGGTTCTCTAAATACATGACATAGTTTGACCTTTTCAAGTTCTGCCCAAATATTCACTTGTGAAACTTCGACGTATACACTTGACTTCAACGAAGTCTTCCCTTATAACAATTCAATCCCCAAAGTTGTATCAAGTAATCACCATCATCGCACCGTCGCAATAATCAATACACAGGCTTCTTATTCGAAACACCTTCATAACTCTCAATCCTTCAAAGTGGTAACTTAGACCAAAACACTCTCTCAAGAAATCAACCCATCAACGTCGTCTCATTCTCCTGACTTACAACACAGGTTGGACTTAGAACCACAACATCCTTTTCATGGGATCCAACGTGAACACCATCGCGACCGACTTAAGTCACAATAGCACACCTTCCTCTATAAAACATCAATCATCAAGTACCTGTGGTTACCAAACCACCACCAAATTCTCACCGTCAAGACTTATCTTAGTCACAATCTAATAATCCACTACGACTATTAGTATCCGACGAAATCCATATGTTAGTAGTGAACAAATCCTTAATAACCTTCTGAGCTTAATCTCAACAAGCATCTCAAAACAAACATGCAACATTCTTCAAAATAATAAATCTCAAATCAGATATTCTTGGTTATCTTGTGATATCAGCTTACTGAACTCAACACCAGACGAAATCTCTCTATAGATCACACTTAAACTTGAATTATCTTCAACAATTCCAATCTCCTCATCGCTAACATCTGCACCTATAAGGTTCCAATGAGCACAACCGCATCAACCTCTAACTCACACGTTCGACAATTTTCCTTAAGAAAATCAAATCGTTCCAAGGTAGTAATACACTTTTCCAACTCTATGTCGAAATACATCTTAAGTCCAAAATGAAACATCACAATACATCGCACCAGGTTCTCCAGTACAAAACAAAACCAAAGCATTCGCTAAACTTTCCACTAGCTCAAACAAATTCGCTTCCCATTGCGAAGTCCCAATAGCGACTCAACCATCTCGAGTCAAAGTACCCACGATCAATACCAACTTATAAAAACATCTTCCATCAAACTCGCAAAGCTAACCATCCAAAACAAAAGAACTTCCAAGCTCTGAAATAACTCCCTTGAAGTCTTTTGCAAGATACAAAATAAATCCTCGCGGAACTGTCCATAATATCACCGTCTAAGTCGCTCACTTAAGACACTCACGTCCAACCGTTCAAAATTCTATCTTTAGAATACTCGACATGCACTGGTCTAACTTCATTACTGATAACGCAACGCTGGATGCTTGCCACAATTTCCTTAACTTGATGTGAACCAAATAATATCCATGAACACGAAACAACTCTACAGCTACTCATGAGAGAACTGTCGGAACATTCCAAAATCATACCTGAAGCATTAGTCACACTAATGACATCAGCAAACACTCGCCAGAACCTTACACTATCTTGAAAAAGCATTGTCTAAACATCTTCAGTTCTCTACTAACCCGTAGACGGCCAGACTTTACATCGGTTCCACTAAACACATAAACTCCAAATGACTGATTCGTCCAAATATCAATCCTCGGAAGTAGACACTCGTCCTCAATATCCACTTCGTTCCTTGACTGCAAACGACACACCAAATCGGGCAACCTTTATTATTCTCGAACAACACAACGGTAGCACTCTACGGTGACCCGCTCGAATAAACAAACTCTGCTCAAACCAATCCTCAAGTTGACTCTTTAACTCTAACTCAGAAACAAACATCCCTTAAGAGTACTTCGAATCACAACTAATTCCAGAAACTAAATCCATCGAAACTTCACTTCGCACTATTGCGGTAACTCACTCACATCTCCACAAAAGGCCTCGAAAGAATCACAACAAGAAGCTCGCTTGACAAAATCTCGTTTCTCACCAAAATCCAAATTCGCCCACAACTCAAGTAACCATGCACCACCTGGTACAAACACATCTGCTTCACACACTATTAAGTTGGCAAGACAAGTCTATCCCAACCAACACAATTCCCGACTACTATCAACAAGAGATTAAGGATGATAAGTCCCTCAATTTGTCAATAGATATTCGACAATCATGATGGTGACATAAACCATCTCTACCAAACTACAACATCGTCTTCAAACCTACTCTATAAGCTACCAAAGTGTAGCACTGCTAGAGGCCCCATCTCTAAGCCACAAGCGCCACCAAGAAGTAAAACTTCTCCCCCACTTGTTTCAAACTCATCTCTGCAGACAAACAAATAGAAACAAGCAAGTACCGACAGTGTTTCACACACATGTCGCATACAACAGGGTTAAACACACTAATAACTTGGTCGACAGACCGACCTGCTCTGATACCACTAATGTAACACCCCAATATTACCCAAAGTTTAATATGCACAAATCAGAGTAATTTAAAATTTCATAAATTAAATACTGAGGCGTCACACCTTCAAAACCAAATCACTTTAAACAATTCAATTTAAAGTATAAATCTTAGATACATAGCCTCGTCGCAAATCATAAAATGATTCATAAAAATGAAGCATCTCCTTTATTAAACTTCCTCATCAAAATCATGTTTTTATAAATTATGATTCTTATTTACAAGGGAAAACAACAAAAAAACAACAACAAGACAACATAATAATTCCCCCCGAGTGCTACGTATCAGAGCGACACCGACTCGACTAATAGCAGCTATATACTCCGTCTTCATAACCTGCACGTTACCAATATAAAGATAACGGCGAAACAAGTAAAGGGTGAGATACTCCAAAACATATAATTAAAGGCATGATAAATATATATATATAGTTTGGAATTATAAACGATATAGATTACCAGGTGCATTCCACCACATATCTAAATCTCACCTACTTTTATCGCTATTCTAAAGTGTTTAATCTACACTTAATCGCCTAAGCCTCATCGGCACAATTCATCACAACAACACATACACCTCCGTCACCACGAGATCGTCACAAGCTAATACATCGCCAGTTAACACGGCAATCATAAACAACAACATCAACCAACAACATTAAACAATGCTAACAACATGAGCAACATAAACAATCGTCACAAATGGCTAAAGCCCATCGTCGCATTTGGCATAAAGCCCATCGTCGCTTTTGGCATAAAGCCCATCATCACTTTTGGCATAAAGCCCATCATCACAAACATCATCACAAACATCATCACATCCTATTTGCATTAAGCATTTCTCAAGTTAAATCATCGCAAAACTCATCATTTATATTCATCGCATAGTTATCATGAAATTATCAATTCATGTTCATCATAAAGATCATCACCAAACAAAGCATCATATATCATCGCAATCCAACATCATTCATCAATTAAAAACTCAACGCCAAACAACTCAAACATAAACATAACCGACTCCATGAGACACGACTATGTTATGCATGTGGTACCCGTCGCTTTGTCCATAAATAGGAACACTTGGCATAAAAGTCTCGTCGCTTGGCATAAAAGCCCATCGTCGCCAATGCAATGTATGTGACTCGACAATAAACAACACAACACAAAAACACCATCGTCGCTTATCAAAATTGGCATAAAGCCCACATCGCCATAATTTATCCAAATCAAGATAAATATATCATCGCATTATAATTGCATTATGCAAAACATCACATATAATTCATCATCATCAAAATCATGCATTCACAAATCGGAAGCATTTATTAATAACATCAATATAATCATCACATTATCATGTACAAAGACATATAACCTCGCATCGCATAATCAACAAGTATTCACTAACTACTACGTCGTCGCAAACATTATGTTTAATCACTACATCATAACCCATTCACTCACTAAATTCCAAAAACGGAAAAATGGTCAAACCCCTATAATCTTCGCGAAAGCCTTTCCTAATAACCGACATTAATCATAATCGTCAACGTCGCAATCGGATTGTCCATACGTGTCCTAAACCCACTACAACGAAATCCGATTCAATTGGATCGTAATAAATCCTATTTCGGGTCATCTTGCAAAAACTCGCAACTTCTAAAAACTAACCTCATCACTACGTTCTACACGTCAAACTTAGCTAGCACGTCAATTTTCGTTGAATTCGGAGCAACTTGCTCCGTCGTCGAATTTACCGAAATCGGAAAATCAGAACACAATCGGATTCCAAAGGAAATGCGAAAAAAATCATAATTTTGGAGGCTACAGAAGCATCAACACGGGCCCCCGTGTGCATCAGCACAGCCCGTGTTGAAAAGTCATCAGAACGTGCAAAAATCACCCAAGACAGTGAATCAACACGGGCACCCGTGTTGATCAACACGGCCCGTGTTGATTGGCCTGCACTAACCAAAATTTCTATTCAAGAGGGAAACACGGTCGTGTTAATCATCACGGCCCGTGTTGATGGACCTGCATGAAAACTTCATCTTTTTGAGTTTTTCTCATTCTTGTACCATGGTTTTCTTTCCCATTTCAATACTCTTAATTCTACAATCTAGCACTAATACATCCACAAACCATACTCCTAATCCAACTCTTCTAAACCATTCCAACAATCAACGAACAAAACCCTATAAATCAACTATCAATTTCACCTCCAAATCCAAAATATATCTATCAAAACCTAACAATATGAGATGGAGAATCAAACCCCTTACCTCTAGCTTGGATGATCCATGATGGTTCTACAAGACTCCATCCTCAAGCTTCCTCTCTTGCTCTCATGCTCTTCTTCTTCTTCTTCTTCTTCTCAAACCCTCATATTTTTCTCAAACTCTAGGTTTGGTTTTGTGTGGAAAATGGAAAGAAAAGGAGAAGGAAATGGTTTTATAACTTACTAGCTTCCAAATTCTATGTTTGGTTTTTGGTATAATGAATGGAAGGAAAATGAGGAGAAATGGTTTATTTGTTGTTTCCTTACTAGCAAAAAGGGTGTAACCCCATTTCTACATAATTAATCCTCACACCCCCCATCTAATTATATTATCAGATATAAATATTCTCATCGCAAAATAACTATCGATCGGTAATTCGAAAATATTAATATGATATAATATTAATTAAAAAAGGGTGTTACACAGCAAATCCGTTTAGGCATGCTATGCTCAAAATTTGTTTTCGAAACCTCCAAAGTCGGTTCCGGAATATGCCAAAATGTAGGAGACATGTACCGTTACTTCGGACTTTCATGGAAAAATGAGTTTCGGCACATGAAAACGCAAAAACAAGCTTATGGAATGGTAAAATTCATGTTTTGAATTAAATTTTGATTCAAGTTTTTGTTTGGTTTTGGAATGTGAGATAAATCGAACTTGAATTCGAAACATGTAATCAATCAACCAAATAAAAAATTAACTCATGTTGTGTACAAGTTTACTTGAGATTTAAATTGGAAAAGTGTATAACAATGCATGTTTATGCATGTTTTTTATGACATTTAAATGCATGAAATGCAAATGTATGTGATATCATATGCCAGTGATATGTACCTAATGAAAATCCTAGTTAAATGTTATGCCAACATTTAGAAATGCTCATGCAAATTAAGCATGCAATGTGTGTCGGTGTAGTGAAATCATGCATGTGTAAAAGTATGTGAAAGTGAGGTTTCGACACCTTTTAATGTCATGAAAATCAAACAACAACACATGAATTTGAATTGATAAACTTATTTCCATATATGTAGATATGTAATGATGCAAACTATGTCCTACAATGTGAGTTAGATGCATGCATATGTATTATGTACAATGCAAATGTACCTAAGAACCAATATGCCCCTAGTTCAACATTTCGACACAAGTAAGAATGTGAATCAAGCCTTAATTCTCATGTTTCAAGTACAAATCAATCAATCTATATGTTCTAATGCATGAACATGTATTAGATGATACAAAGATTCACTAACTAGTGGCCTAAATGCAAGGGAATCTGATCACACAAGTGTATGTGTGTGCTATGTACAAAATTCCTTCACACCGACACACTTTAACGTCGCCAAAATGCAACCAAATCAAAGAATTCGACAAAACAAATTCAATAATCGGAATCCACACAGAATTTGCAAGCAATTTCAATATTCAAATTCAAGAAAATCAAAAATTGAAAATAAGCACTTAAGTAAATAAGCACTTGTACTTGAAGTCTTGTCAAAATTGAAGAGGAATTCATTACACTCTTCAAAGAAAATACTGAATTAAGCTCCAATTGATGATAATAATCAAAATCAGAGGAGAAAACTTGAATTCTTGAGAATTGATGAAAGTTGAAGAGCAGATCTTGATTCTTGAAAAGTAAGCAAAACCTAGCTTGAATTATTGTGAAAATTGAAGATGCAGTGGCTGGAACCGAGTGGAACAGAAGAAAACTCGCCGGAAAAGTCGAGAGAAGAGGTGACCGGAGGAGTTCTGGTCAATGAAAAGAAGGTGCTGATAATCGCACAGTTCGCGGCGCGCAGGCTTGTTCGTAGCGCGAACATGTCGAATTAGTGGTGATTAGTCACCAGAGAAGGGCGATGTGCGATGGTTCGTGGTGGCTAGTGGTGGTTGCAGAGGCTGAGCTCAGAAATTGCAAAGAGAGGGAAAGTTTTTGTTTGAATTTGTTTTGTATGAGTCGAGAGAATTTGAGAGATTTGAGAGTTGATTTGAGATAAAAATTGAGAAAATGATTGTGTTTTCCTATTTTGTGAAGGCAAAAATATATTTATAGACTTGAGAATTGGGCCTAAGAGTGCCTTAGATTCATAATCAAGCCCAAATCGTGATTATCCGAATAATTTTCGTAATTAGTCCAAAACAGCCCGATCCGTCGAGAATTTAAAGTCAGACTCTAAATGAAAAATGTTCGTAATGCGATTTTGCTTGAGATATTTAAAATTCAACTCAATCGAATTAACGGTTAAGTCGATATGAATTTTTGAATTTTCAGCACAGTTTTCAGGCGACTGACACATGCAGAATTTTATTTGCGCTCTCTAGAGAAAATGCCTCGAACGAGGGTCTTCTGATCAAAATTTGAACTTGGATATTTCTGAGACAATCGAAGCTAACGAAATTTGTGAAATTTTGGAACTGGTCCCACCTTGTTTCATAAAAATAGAGCGAGATATGATTTTTCGAACTTCGCGTATTAGATGAAAATTGTTCGGTTCAACTCAAAATCAACTCCAAAGAATAAAATTCTGGTATTGATTGGTGAGGAATCAGGTCATGAGTTACAAATTAAAGTCGAAGATAATTTTGATACAGAATTTTGATAATAATGAGAGGGACTTGCCGTTTGAAAATCATCAGAAAATACCCGACGACCTGAGAGATGTTCCTTCTGGACTGCCCAAAACGCACTAAAACCCCAAAATCCACTTTATTGAGAAATAAGCGAATAAATTCTTTTTCTTGATGAAACGACCTCTGATCTGAACAAATAAACTGGAGGACGTATTGATATGATCCCAGAGATTACGGAATTAAATCAAAATAGCTTCCTAACCAGAGAATCCTACAAATAGCCGTACGAACTAAGAAACATTGATTCTTAGCTTAAAATGCTCTAAGATAGCCGAAACGCACTGTTTCTTTCATACTTGAGATATTTTGAACCCGGTAACCCCATGATCAATGCTATGCATGCAACTACATGTATCTTTATGCAATCAAATTATAAACCAGAAATACAGAAAAGAAGAGGGTAAATTTTGGGGTACAACACCCTAAAAATGGTGTTTTTTGGTTTAGGCACCAAACCTTGCAAACGATGGATCAAACCTATTATAATGAACCTCATGAACACATTAGTGATGTTAGTTTGAATTAAAACACAATAGAATAAAAAATACGATTAACACAAAAGTATGCAAACTGAGTTCATGCATGGATCGATTCAGAGTGCTTTGGCCATGGCTTTGGACTTGTACTTACCCTACAATACCTCAGGAGCACGAATCAGTGCTTGGAATTGCTTGAGAATGGCTGGAAATTAAAACTCGATGATGCAATTTTCTTTGATATTTTTGAGACAAAACCCTAGTCTTTTGGCTACAAGAATCCGTCCTCTTGATGTCTGAATATCTTGTGTATATATAGGGCAAGAGAATTAGGTCAAGAGTTATGAAGAAAATATATTGCATTGAATAGAAAATATTTGACTTTCCAATCTTTCAAAGTTGCATCAAAAGCTTCCAAATTTTCCTCAATCAAGCCTTGTACGATATTGGCCAGCTACTTGTGCTTGCTTGGACCTCAAGAATAATAAATATCTAGCCTTGCATTTATTAATTTGATTTTTGGCATTTTATTTTAATTAAAATTGGATTTAAGTTAATAAATTCCAAAATAAATAAAATAAATTGAAGAGAGGCGTGTAATTGGCCTTGGAAGTTATGGATTATCTTAGAAATAAGTCCAAACTATAAAAACCATGGCCCATTTGGGAAAAATTTGAATTTGCTTAGTATTTTCCTTCATGCACTTCTTCAAATTTCTCAAACTTGCACAAATTGTATCTTGCTCAATTTTCAACACTTTGAAGTGTTCTTGGACTTTTAGAAAGCTCAAGATGTCCTCTAAACACTCATTTTGGTTTCATCTTCATTGAAGCTTCCATGTTCATGTACACTTCTTTGGAAAAAGATGACTTTTTGTTGACTTTTAGAAAGACCTATAATGTCTTGATCCATAACTCTCAAATGAAGCATTTTTGGCCAAAGCTTGTGATACACAAAGTTGTTGATAATTGAATTCTATTAAAAATGATATTTGGTAGAAAATTTTCTGATAAAGTATGTGAAAGTTATGCTTGGTCAAAGTTATGTTGACTTTTTATCAAGAAATCCTAATTTAGAAACTTTGACTTTATATCAAATCTTGAGTTTTCTTGATGAATCATGATCAACCCTTGATCAAATGATGAATGTGACTTAAAAGTCTTGATGTTGACCAAAAATGATGAAGTTTGACTATATGTTGACCATATTTGACTTTTTGTCTAATACAACTAATTCTCAATCATCTGAGCAATTGACTGAGCAAGCTTGAGCTGTGAGGCTTGAAACTTGACATGGTGATACCTTGAGACATATGAGGAGGTATGATGATCACTTGATACAATATAAACCATATTTGACTTAAGAGAATCAAAACCCTAGATTTAGGTTTAATTGCTTAGAAGATGGCTCATCTGGTCAACCCTTGAGAAATTCTTGAGTATGGAGATGTGGGTTGACTTGAGAAATTTTTGGTATTTTAAAATATTAGGTTATATCAACAATTGAGTTTTTGTCGACACTTTTGGATGATCCTAATTGCACTGACACTTATGTGTGGTAAAGAATGCATCACCAATTGTATAAATATGGGGTGTTAGGGTTATTGGATAACACATCTCAACAAAATGCTTCTTCCTTAATTTTTGATTAAGGCATAAGTGTATTACAACAACGACAAACCTATAGTTGAATCCAAGCTTCCAGATGGCTCTGAATCCTTTGCCACCTTGAAAGAAATGTTGAACGGTTTGCTGCTTTATTCTGATAAAATAAAGATGACAAAGATAAATGTTAGGGAGTATTATATTGGTACGATGGTTGGGTGAAATACAACCTAATCGAGTTGAAGAATGATGAAGATGTGAAGGCCATGGGGAAATCATTTCGCCTAAGATAACTAAATGTCTGGTTGAGTTGGATGCGCGGATCTGAAGCCGTTGACGACATAATGAAGTATCTAAAGCATCCAGAGTCATCCAGTAGTTCCTAGGTTTTCATGTATCGCAATATTGTTTATGTTTGTTGTTTTCCATCTGATGTTTATTAAATATGTTTTCTTGTTATTCTTGTTATTTTGTTTTCTTTATATAATCAAAACATGTACTAGCAAAAAAAGATTATGCAAAAAAAAGAAGATGTATGTTTGTTAGAAAATACACATATAATACAATCATAAAAAAAATAACTCTACATAGGCCCTCCACAGGCAACGTCAGCCAGTATAAACCTCACCATCAGGGTTCACCAACCCCATTAGGTTATCTAAGTGAACGACGATGAATAGTAGGTGACTGTCCTGATCACCTACGATAGATGGAGGTATTGGTGGTGGATCGAAAGAATCTCTGATACCTAAAGGTAGGGGTAGCAAAACGTGCCGCCCGCCCTACCCCGCCCCACCTTAATCCTGCCAAAAAAAGAGCGTGGGTGGGCAAGTCCACCAAATGTAAATGGGCATAAAAATCAAGTACTGGCGGGCTTGCACGTCTTTTTATTTATTTTTCATTTTTTTTATGTATTAATAAGTTTTGTTTTTACATTTCAATTAGGTTTTTCAATTTTTTAGAATATTTTTTTTGTAAAGCATCTTTTTAATTTACTTAAAGAATATTGCATATATTCACATATAAATGTATAAAATAAAACCATTAAAAATTGGAATGATTAGAATTAAATAAAAGAAGTAAGGGCTTGAGGTAGGACAAACTGAACGGATAAGTGTGGCGGGCTTTAGTGGGTGGCGGGATTTTGCAGAGCGAGCTTAGGCGGGCAATGAGCTTTGGAGGGGTGGGCTTTAGTAGACGACGGTCCCAAAATCGTAACCCAACCCACAGTTTTTTGGCGGGTGCACGGGCCGGCCCAATGGGCCATGACCAGTTTTGCCACCCCTACCTAAAGGCCCTGGAACGTTTGATGTTGCAGCCGGTGGTTTGACCCGAGGGTGTGACACACTAGGGAACCACTCCAAGTATCCATCCTCGTACTACCCAGGCTCCTGAACCCCAACTGTTGTATCAATGATCGCACGAGAGGAGATGATGATGTGACTCTGAAACCATCGTGTCCACCAGCTGGAGCCTCTAGGACTGGACGTGGGATGCCCTATATATATATAACCATAATGGCATAGACACCTCTCAAGAAAGTGTCTAGCCACATGGCTCTCCGATTTCACACATACCCTGAATATAAAGTAGATACCTCAAAAGGATGATGAGGGCAATGACTTGTATACGTTGTCTAGATGACATCATCCAAGGTATGAGCATCTAGACTCCTCTTGTACTCCATCAAACCTCTTAGAAGGGAATTTTTAGCCTTCCACCTCTTTGCATATGGGTCTCTAACCTCAACATACCGGATCTTCCGCTCACAAATGTGAGGATAGTGCTCGTATATCCAACACTGCATAAATAAAAATCATCAAATAAATACACCTAATAATAAACAAAAAATCTAATAAATTATAATATACATATAACAAGCTCAGATAACCATCAAGTTGCTTAGTCTCTAGATGATATGCAACATCAAGTGTCGTGTGCAACATTATCAAGGCCTCCACTCCCCCAAGCACAACATGGAGTGTCAAGGGCACTAAATAGAGACAAATATCAAACATCTTTATAAACTCCAAACTTGTTTGCAAAGAGAGTACATGCCACTAGATATAACATGTACACCCTAGCGGAAACCTCGTACCTCTCTGCCTCCATAAGCGCCAAATAAGTACTCCTCAACCAAGACATGCGAAGGTGAAATCCCCGAGTCTCACCAAACTTGCGTAAAACCTCCACCTCATCAACCTCCAATGCATCAACCACCATGCACACTGCCGTCGCCTGGTCCCTATGGACTGGTGTGAAAAATATACCAGCAACTGGAAGGTGAAAGAGAGCATCCATATCATCCAAAGTCATTGTCATCTCCCCAAATGGAAGATGGAAGGATGATGTCTCTGGCTGCCACCTCTCAACAAAAGTTGATAGTAGAGAGGCGACCAACATCGTCAAAGAGCATCCAACAAAGTCCTCTAGATGGAAATCCTCAACTATCTTCCTCGCCTGCTCAGGCATCAGACTCTTAGGGAAGTTCTTCAACTTCGACCCATGAAAAACGACCTTCAACATTGGACGCTCCTGTAACAAAACAATACAATTAAAACAAATTAGTATACATCAAATCGTGTAATTCAAATAAAAATTAAGCATTTAAATGAAACTAATATTACATACCTCGTCCTGCCATATCCTATAAGCGACATGATCAGTGTATCCTATCAACACAGACCTGTTAGTAGGTCCTCCGGGGAAACCTCCATCAGTACACACTAATGGCTCTGTAGATGCACAAGTTGTGGTGTCTATATCAACATGAGACACCACTTCAACTCCATCAGAAGCAACCTCCGCCACCGACTCCTGAACTAGCTCCTCAATCACCGCCACTGGCTCCTCAACCATCGCCACTGGTTCCTCAACCATCGCCATTGGTTCCTCAACCGGATCCTCAACCATCGGCTCTTGAACAATCGGCTGTTGATCCACCGACTGCTCTTCAATCTCCCACTCTTCAACTACCTGCTCCACTGTAGGAACATGAGTCTGATCCTCCATCGCAGGAGTCTGATCCACAACAGCAGTGGTGGATGCTCTACCAGTCTGACGGCTAGGTGCGCGAAACCTCGTCACGCTTGCTGCTTAGCCATCTGTTTTTTATGAGAACCGGTCGGGAGACAATGTCTAGCACATAACTCCGAGGCCTACGCCTCATCAACAGCTCGAGCCGCAACATCGGCTCTATTTGTGGTTCGTCCAACAATAGATCCATCTTTGCCTCTGGTCCTCACTGGAAGAAAAATTTAAAAATATATTAAAAAAAACATAGTTTTTATTAAAAAAATTGAAATACCGAAAATTTTGAAATTTCCAGTGTGATAATATGTACCGGAAATTTTGAAATTTCCTGTATTATTTGTAAATGATAATATCGGAATTTTTGAAACTTCTGGTTCAAAAATATCAAAAATTTGTAAATTTTCGATAGAAGATATCGGAAATTTACAAATTTCCGATCAATATACCAGAAATTTCCCAAAATATACCGTAAAACTTACTTGTTTTTGGCAAATTTCTGGTATCGCCTCGAAATTTCTGGTATCGTCAGAGAATTTGAAAATTCCGATTTTTACTGTAAATTTGCTAAAATTTGATAATGAAAAATGGTTGGGCAATTTGGTCTTTTCATAAGTTTGGGAGATGACATATTAAATTTGAGGGTGACGAGATAAATCCTCCAACATCTCTCATACCACATTAATTAAAATATGATGTGACACTCTTTAAAGTTTATTGATAGAAATTTTTTTATATTCATTTTAACATTGTTTAAAATAAAATGTGTAAATAATACTTTCAAAATTAAATTATAACTTTGCAATAAATAAACAAATACCTTTCTAAAATACAATTCTTAATTATAATTATAATTAATTGTTAAAAATTAAACTTTAAATATAAAATTGAATAATTAAATTTTAGCCTGTTACATATTAATGTCCAACAATATATTAATAACCTATAAATATAAAATTAAAAATATAATTCAATTGAATTATATCAATGGCATGCATAAAAATTATTGGTACAACGAAAGACAAACACACAACAACATTTTTGTTTGTTTTCATCATTTTTTTCGTACAAAATATATAATATAATATTTTATTTTATTAAAATTATTGATAAAACTTAAAACATAAAATGAATATACATTTTTTAAAAATATATTTATCTATTATAATATATAAATTCTGAAACACAAACTATTTGATTGAATTTATCATCTCTCAAATCATTTGATTGACAATTCATCATCTTTTATGTCACACTAATTAAAATATGATATGACACTCTTCAAAGTTTATCGTTAGAAAACTTTTAATATTTATTTTAACATTGTTTAAAATAAAATGGTTAGATAATAATTTATAATTTAACTTATAAATTTGCAATAGACAAATAAATACCTTTCTAAAATATAATTCTTAATTGTAAACTTTGATGATTGATTACGTATTGTGTGAATCGTTCGAATGTGAAACGTATTCAATTCATAAAATGATGAAAACACTTTTTGGAGATGTTGAAAAAATGACAAATGAAACAATAAAAAAACTACTTATATTTTATATATTTATGTTACATTTATCATTTTTAATTTTGATGTCTTATCATTTCTATAATTAAAAAATCACTTTAAATTATATTTTTTTAAATATTCTCTTCATCTAATTGTTTTAATTAGAAAACTATCATGCGCATTACGTGGGTCTTAGGGCCCGTTTGTTTCTCTTTTTTTAAAATGATTTTTTTATAATTTTATAAAATTTTGTGTAAAAAAATTTATAAAAAAACTTTTTATAAAAGCTTCAATTGAAAATTTTTGTTTGAATAGTTGTTTTTAAAATGCTATTTTAGATATTTAATCTTCTTATTAAAAAAAATTTTATATCAAAATTTCGAAAAAAAATCACTTAATTTTGAAGTTATTCAAATAGATTTTCATAAAAATTATTTTTAAAATATAATTTTTTATAAAAATTTCGATTTTGGCAAAATTAAGTGTTATGGCAAATCAAAATTAGTGTTTTAATTTAGAAAAATCAAATATAAAAAACTTCAAATGTTTTAAAAAACGATTTTGAAAAATTTATTTTTAAAAATAAAAAAAAATGACTTTTTTAAAGCTGAAGTTTTAGTTAAATTTTAAATCGATTTTAAGTATATATAGGCTACTAAGAATTTTTGAAAATCGAACACAACCGCATCTGTGAAAAATAAGCAACGGCTCCTCCAATTTTAAAATTTGAAACTTGTACATTTCATTTCACTTTCTCATTCAACAACAACAACGCAATGTCTCTGCCTCCAGAAATCGACAATTTCATCAAACACTCCATCGACCACTCTCTAGGTCTTCCCATCTCTCCCCAAACCCTCGACATTATGCTTCGCGCAGTCAAAGAATCCGATCAGTTTCTCCGCAACCAGAATGCGTCGCTCCTCGATAAATTGAAGGAAAAAGACGAACTCATCGAACAAACCAAGGTTTGGTTCCGATTCTTCCTTTTATTTTTCTTCGATGAATGATTACTGCCATTTAATTTGAATTTGAAGTTCTTTTTGGTTTTTGGATATGAATAGTATGAAGCGTGTTTGAGTGCTGTGGCGATTAAGAAGTTTGTGGAGGAGAATCAGAAGTTAGCGGTGGAGTGTGAGAATCTCGTGGAGTATTGTAGAAAATTGGAGAGGGAGTTTGTGCTGTATGAGAATGATAGGGAAGCATTGATTGAGTTTCAGAATGAAGCTGAGGAGCGAGGGAGGGAGGCTTATTTGCGAATTGAAGAGTTGGAACGTGATTTGAGCATGTATCAGATGAAGATCAAAGAGTGCAAGCAAGAGAATGAATCGGTATGAATCTTTTTGTTTTCTTTGATTCTTTTCTGTTCTTCAAGTGCTTATTCTGATAGGGTTAATTTAGGTAACTAATTGGATTGATTTGAAGGTTTTTAAATGGTTTTGATTTCATCAAGTCATTGGTGAATGTGGTTATTTATAGCATATATTCAATGTTAGAGACATGACATGAGACTCAAGTGAGTATGGTTGTCTAAGAGGGATAAAATGGGAGTACTAAGATAGCCTCATCCATTTTTATATGGGTAATGGCTGTAACAATCCCCTGGTGACACAATCAAGTCCTTCTGTCTTTTGACAAAAACAACACGCCTTTATGAAATCTTTGACTGTATTTTTCATTCCCAACCAAATTAAATGTTTGCTGCCAACCTTCTGTAGGTCTGCTAGAACTTTGAATGTCCACTTTGAGGTGTTGTGTGAAATTCCCTTAAGTGGGTCGATAGGAATGTGAACTTACTAGACACCACCATCCGCCCCCCGTAGTGCAAACCCCCTGTTTTCTGCAAGGCTGCGATGATTGTTCAAAATTTTTCATCACTATGAATTTCCTCACTCTATTGTTTCTGATCTTCTCATACCAAGTAAGAGACCAAACTCTTAAAAAATTTCCACCCTCTCCCACAACGTAGAGCACATCAGCCCCTCTGATCTCTTTTATTGGTTTGTAGTGTATCTCAAAATGGTAGCCAAGTAGTAGTTTGGCAACTGATTTTTGTTGCTCCATTGTTACAATCCTATGTTTAAGGATTTTCTAGTCCGTAGACGTCACAGAGCGTTTTCCTAATAGATCGGGCCATCAATTGTTTTGGTAAGCAGATTTGGCTAACTTCCTTCTCCCAAACATCTTGCTAAAGTATGCATTAGGCCTCCTATCTTGCATGAGAATAGCTCATATCCCTCCTGAAAAATTACATTCAATTAGGAACTCGGTTGAGATTTGGCAGCGTAAGTATTGAGGCACTGGTAAGCTTGCCCTTCAGCTCCTCAAAATCCTCTTGTGCGGCCGACCCTCATTGGAAAGCGTCTTTCTCTATCAACTTCGTCAATAGGCATCTTGCCGTAGTTGCAGTTGAACTTCCTATATTACTGAGAGACATAAGAACAGGCAACACTCACTACTTTGATAGGTCCACATCCATTCTATCTGCTGAAATTAAATGACCCAAGCATTCCACAGTTGTTTGTGCAAAGTGGCACTTCTTTTCATCAGCTAAGTATTCCACTCTTTCTTGCCGTAGTTGTAGCTGAACTTCCTATAATAATCTGAGAGACCCAAGAACACTACTTTTCTTTGTCCACAACCACTCTTTCTGCTGAAATTAAATGACCCGAGTGTTCCACAGTTGTTTGCGCACAGTGGCACTTCTTTTCATTATCCACAAAATTGTGATGTTGCAAACTACTAATTAGGACCTCTTTTCCTAAGTGGGCCATGTGTGCACTCCAATTTTGACAACACAAAAATGTTGTTGAAAGACAGATTTTTGAAGTAAAAATATCTCGTTCATTAAGTTTTGGAAGTTAGAAGGTGCATTCAAGAGGCGGAGTGACATTACTAGCAATTCATACAACTTGATAGCATAAACTAGACCTTGCTCTTCCAACAACGTGATAGCATGGTCCCTCGCTGTCCCTAGAGGCAGCATTGAGGACTCTCAAAAACCCCTTCGTACCTTGTTAAACTCCGTCTACCTATGTTGTTTGGTGTGCCATGGTTTTCACACCACGTCTTATTTCTACATCTCTAGACACACCCATGGACCATAATATTTGCTCTAGGTGAGGACATTGCGTGCTCAAGATAAGATAAATTGTATTGCCACCGTTTGTTCCAGTTTCTCTCCTGTCCCTTGCAAAATGACCCATCTTTAACCACCACGCTAGCTCTATGTGAACTTTTTGAGAGCCTAGTTGATTGATCTCTAATATGCAAAGCAAGCAAGTGATAGACTTTGCAGTACATTACTCAGCTTGTTATGCAATAGAAAAGTTGTTTCCCACCATTCTTGAGTAAACGACATGCTTATTCTCATTTGAATTTGGATTTGGAAAACACATTTCAATAGGAAAACACATTTACTCAGCTTGTTATGCAATAGGAAAGTATTTTAATCTCTGAACTTTTTTATTTAATCTGCATTTCATCTAACATGGCTTCATAATCTAATTTTGATTTCCATTCACAGAACATTGAGAATATTTATACATCTTGCATATAACTGCCAAATTGTGGTACTGGTAAGCTAAGTAAGGAAATCAACTTGGACTATTACAACTAGAATATGAATACTCTAGTTTATATTTTTATAGTTCTACTCTTTAATCTTGAAATGTGGGTGGGGGTGGCTTTCACAAGCTCTAATCCTTTGGTCATGCATGTTAGCTGCTGATACTCTTATTGTTTTACTAAGGTTGATTCTTCATCCACAAGCATGCTGGAGGAGGAGAGTTTGCTTGACTCCCTTCTAGCAACTGTTACTACTAAAGATGTCTCTTCTACATATGAGTTCTTGGTCGCAAATAGTGAAAATGAGCATTGTAAAAAGTTGCTGTCAATGTGGAGCGGGTAAGTCGCGCACTTTGTTCCTCCTATTCTCTTTTCAAGCTTCCTATTGTTACACTATAATTTAGGCAAATTCTCCTTTGGCAAGTTTTTGAACTCTTGTGCCGTTTATATGTTAAAAGCCACATTTATCATTTGGATTTTATAGATTAAGACAATCAAGTCGAAGAGTTTTCTCTCTTGTTGCTGAGGTGATGTCTCTAGAAAAGGATAAAGAGCATCTAAGGATTAACCTTGACCGAGCTGAAGAGGAGGTGAGGGATTACTGAGACCCTTGTATTGTCGACTTTTTCCAATTTTTGGATTATAATGCAATGACTGACTTGTCTTGGTAAAAAAAAAAAAAAAAACCATAGGGAAAACTACTGTTTGTTGAAAATAGCAAATTGGAAAAGGAGAACAAAAGGTTAATGATGAAACTTTCCCATAGTGCATCTGCCAAGGTGAGAATCATTAGGCCATGTTGAATTCCCATTGACTGTTCTGTTTCCTTTCATTTGAGTTCTCTCCTTTAGTTTAGGACTCTCATCAGCATTTCCCAAGTAATTGATTTGAATTATTTGCAGTCAAGCAAGAGGAAGTCAAGTCCCAAAACAAGTAGCCCAATGAGGAAGAAGATTGATTTCGATGCTTCAGATTCTGTTTCTTCCAGACAACCATTCTCACCCTTGCAAAGTAACTCTCCGGACTGTCGTCAGGGCAGTCTAGATTCAGATTCCCCTAAATAGACGACCATTTGATGTCTGTTTTGATGATCTTTCAGAGTAATCTACTGATCACTTTACAAAGATAACGGGAAAAATGTTTTTTTTTTACTTAATGTACCACTTATTTCTTGATAAGTTGTGTATGTGTTGTTTGGCACAGTCAACATTTTCTTTAATTGCTAATGAGTTTTGATTTTTAAATAAAGAAAAACAGTGGATAAAAATTCATTGCTATGGTTTTTAATAAACTTCTGGTTGATCGGAGGTTTCAGCTTCTCAAATAAGCATTTTTGGAGGCAAAATAAGTTGTTTTTCGAGGCGGTAACCTCCAATTGAATCAACAGAGATCTTGTGTTTGTGGAGAAGATAATATGGAAAATTAAAAGAATTAGAGTAAGAGAGAATAATTGAGGGTAAAAAGAGAAATAACTATTAAATTTGCACACTATGTCACAGAGGATATTTATACAAGTAGGATACAACAATTAGGATCCAAAAACATTAAAAAAATAAGTTAAAAATTTAAAAACAAGTTGGTTAACCGGTTACGCCAACTATTGTAACCGATTACCACAGTTAAAAAACTCAGAAAATACACTATACAGTAATTGGTTACGTCATTTGCTATAATTGTTACCGTCTCGAAAAACAACTTATTTTGTCTCCAAAAGTGCTTATTTGAGAAGTTGAAACCTCCAATCAACTTCCAATAGTTTATTAAATGCATTTGAATTATTATTTACTTCCAATACACCACCTTAATTCAATTGCTCTAAGTTCTCCATGTCCATCATCATCTTCAATCTCTTGAACACGTCATTTGTGACTCCTTTTGGCAACAAATCAGCAACTTGGTCTTCAGTTCTACAATATCTCAATCTCAACTTGCCTTCACTCACGAGATCTCAAGTAGTGAAACTTCATTTCAATATGCTTGCACCTCCCATGTGCAATTGGGTTCTTAGCAAGATTAATAGCTGAAACATTACCAATTAAGGGTGTGATAACCTCACCCCTATTGATGTGCAACATCTATAGTAAATTCACTAGCCACACAGCTTGGCACACACATAACGGCGCAACAATATATACTTAGTCTCACAAAATGAGAGTGCAACCACTTGTTCTTTTTTAGAACACCAAGAGATTGGTGTTCCTCCGAACAAAAAGATGTAATCAACTGTAGACTTTTGATCATCTTTATCTCCACACTTATTGAAATTGATAAAATCGAGCAAATTGCATTTTCTGCTCATATCTGTTGTAGAAAGAGAAATTTGCAGCCAATAGACCTTTCGATGTATCTTAAGATTCTTTTGACTGCTGCCAAGTGAGACATATTCAGTCTCTCCATGAATCTACTCGCAATACCGACATTAAACACTAAACATGGCAGCGTATTGCACAAGTAACATAACGATCCAATCAATCTCCTATATTGAGTAGGATCCACATCCTGCTCATCGTCACTTTTGGACAGCTGCAACCATGCTTTAGCTAGTGTTACGACATCATTACAATGCTCCATATCACACAATTTCAAGATTTCAAGAGCATATCTCCTTTAAGGATTTTTCTCACTGTTTTTGCGTCATAATTAAAAAAACAGCACAAGAAATCGATTCCCACATCTGGAGAAATCGATTCCCTGAAGGCAAAATGCAGTTTTTTGACTTGTTTTGGGACTGTTTTGCCTCATTCTCTTTTTCTACTCTCTTCTTTTAATTGTTGTTTTGAATTGCAATTTTAAATATCCAATTTCTCTTCAAATTCAATGGACTTAAGGTGTAGATGAAACTGGATAAATGTTCATTAATTCAAATCTATCTTAGAGTGAATTATTTAATTCATTCTTGGTGCTTTGAATTAGTGATATGTTTAGTACGATAATCCACCAATTATGAGTGATTGAACTTGAAGATGAAAGAATTTTGAGGGTGTGATCCAATGTGACTTATTATTCCCATTTCCCTCTTCATCTTTCTGTTTCTTCTTCTTTTTTTCATTTTAAGTGATCGTTCGAGGCCCAAACTTTATGTTTGAAATTGTCCAAGTATGATTGATTATTGAACCATAATTCAAGAAATTTGAAGCTTGTTATTAGAAGGCTTTGGTCTTATCAATCCTCTAATAAGTCTTCATCAACTTTGACCAAGGTTCAATCTTCAATCATGATTGATCACTTGCTATGAATATTTTTTACTCTTAACTTGTGATGATTCTTAGTGGCACAAGTTGTATCTTGTTGTCCAAAGATGGTTGATATCAGTATCATAGGTCCATTGCCTTTGAAATTTGTTGTTAGGATGCTTTTGTCTTATAAATTCTCTAATGAGTTTCATTAACTTTAGTCTATGGTCATCATTAAATTATTATAGATCATCCTTGTAATCATTGACCACTAACCATTAACTACTAACTTCTAACTCATTAACAATTAACTTTACTTTATGCATTTTACTTTATGTTTTTACTTTGTGTCCTTTATCTTTAACATTTACATTTCATGCTATTTGTCTTTTGCTCACTTGAGCATTTACCTTTATGTCATTTTTTTATTTGCTCGCTTCTGCTATTTTTTTTCTTTTTAAAGATACCTAATAATCAAACTTGAACACTAAAAGACTTAATTCTTTGTGGACTTGGATTCGGTTACTATACCATATGCTTGGAGATTAGATCTTGTACATAGGATTAAGAACTTCGACCTTGGCTTTTGGGATTCCTCTGTGTACAAATGTTACTCTGCCCAAATTTTGTCTGAAGTCCTTGGGGTTTACTCCAAGGCATTGGTTTGAATTGTTTATATGCCAGTGTTATTTTGAACAAGAAAATTCCTCTGATGCATTAAATTTTTGAAACAAAAATGAAGATTTTGATTGGTTCTTAATTCATCTGAGGCTTAGTTTTATCTTGGTATTATGCTTGCTTGGTTTTAATTCAAAGGATGTGAATTCTATATTGTCTTCTTTATGTCAAGTGTTGGCTTCTTGTTGGTTATATTTTTCCTTACCTTAGCTCTTACTTTATGCTTTAGGATAGTCTCTTAATCTCCTCCCATATTCTTTAATTTCAAAATCTTCTCCCTCATTTTCAAAAGTCTTCCTATTTTTAAAGTTGAATCGCTTTCATAATAAACCTTAACATTGTCAAGTGCCTTTTTTTAACTTCTTTTCTTAATAAATGCTAAATCACATAGGCATATTCTAACACTTTCAAAAAGACTAAAGAACATTCAACCTCATTCAAACTTTTTTGTGCTCTCGCGCACCTTTTCTCGTTTAAAACCTTTTCCAAGATTAGACATGGTTCTTTTATAGCCGAGACGTCGCCCTCCTATCCCCATAGTCCAGTTTTCCACTTGAGTACTAAAGGCATTCTCAAACTCTTTCTCATGTTAGTGTTGTTTACTGTAAAAAATGGTAAACAATCGTTGGTCCTCCCAAAGTCCTAACCTAGGAAATCACAAAAGATTTTCCTTTACTTTTCTTCTTTCCTCCACAGGTCTATAAATACCCGTTCTCCTCGTTTTTTTCTTTTCTTCTTTCGCTTTCTTCACTCTTTTGCCAAAAACCACTCTTTTTCCAGAAAAACCCAGAAATCTTTCAACCTCCATTGTTCACTCTCTCCAAGCTCCTCCTACTCCTTCCAATGGCAAGCCAACACATTTAGACTGCTCCAGCAGAAAACCTACTTAATCCGCCATGTCGATGGCAAATCCTGCGTGCCAGAACCCCCTTTCTCAGAAGAGAATACCAAGATTTGGCAGTCTCAGGTATTGATTCCTTTTAATCTCGAAGGAAAACCCTTAGCTTTTTTGGGTCCTGTTCCCGCAAATACACCCTCTGAAATATACGTAGATGATATAGGGTCTTTTTTCCCCATCAGTATGCAACCAAACCCATAGTCACTTCTCCAAAACCTATTACTTTACAGTACATTGATAGGAATTTTCAAATCGCCCTCCCTTAAACTGTCCTAAATTCAACGCGTGGATGACACGCCTAGAAACCAACAAAAAGGAACACTGAGAGGCATTGGGCATTGATACACTGCTGGAACTCTCTCGCTGTGGTCAACCCTACTCTAGCATCATGCTATTGGCTGCTTTATATTTTTGGGAGGGTTCGGCGAACACCTTCATGTGGTATGATTACTCCCACTTTCCTTGATTTTACTACTATCATAGGATTGAAACCTAATGGCAAAGTTTTCAACCATACTGAAGGTTTTCAATAAAAAAGTTTTCAACCGACCCTCTGCCTATCAGATTCAATGTTGGTGAAAGTAGAAGCCCAACGTACAATAATTTCATTGACCACCATAAACAAGAATCTGGCCCCATCACAAATGAAGAGCACGTAGCGTTTTTGACTCTCACGTTTCATTTTTTGCTCTAGGTCGATGTAGGTGGCCAAGCAGTTTTCTCACCTTGCTACGCAATTACACAATGGTGAGAATATTGTTTTGGGTCAGCTTATTTTGGCCTCCTTATACACCCCCTAACTGAAGTTTCCAACCAAATCAAAAGATTCGACCCTAAGAATCCAAAGAGAAGAAATGTTTTGATCCATGGTCCTTTATGGCTTCTACAATTATGGCTGAATGCCACTTTTGCTGAAGATCTTAAACCCTTCAAGAGTAGGAAAATAGCTTGTCCCCGAAATCAAATACATATAGTTTGGCAACGTCTCCTGCCACTGACATCGATCGACAAAACCTCTCTGAACTCTGAGATCTTTAAACTACTGTTCAATATTATGTTGACAAGGGTCGACTTTACACCTTCAATGGCTCCATTTGCTGATGGAAAAAGTGGCCCAGAATGGCTTACCAAATTATTCCCCCTAGTAGAAGAGGAACACAAGAAAATATCTTTGATTTGTTGGAGATGCTTTTTGACTCCCCAATTCTTAACTTACGTGGTTTTCGGCCTAAACCCAGGTCTAGTTGCTTATCTACCTAACTTGGTGGCTCGAAAATTTGGGTTATACCAAATTGTTCCCAAATCTCTGTTCAATTTTTCTCATGAATTTCTGGCCGACATCGTCTCCGACCAACCTTGGGAGTCTATGAAAGAAGATGCCGACACCCTCTGGGCAGAAAGGCATATACTTACCTTTACCAATTTCAACCATCCTTTTATTATACCAAAGAATTCGAGACTTGGTGGAAGTCGTATTATATTACTTTTGTTGGTGACTCCGACAAAAAGATAACTAAACTAACTGTTGTTCTTGACAATTTTTAGGGCAAGCCGACAAAATATAAGGCCACCAACATCAAGAAGATTCAAGATTTCTAGAAATACTTTAGGGTGGTGCACTTACCAAATAATCTTCGTCGAACCATCCATGGCGCGGCCCAAGAGCTAAAGGAGAAGGTAACCGAAAAGATTCCACAACTTGAAATTCCTAGTTACACGAAAGACAAGTATCTTTTCGCACTTCATTTTGGAAAAATCAAATTTCCTCCTTTGTCAACTAGCCCACTAGCATTGGCTTTTTGCCCACCTATCCCAGACTAGTGGTATAGCTCTTGGTCAAATATTCAAAATGCTTACAAAAAGAAAGCCGACAAGGTGGTTCCGACAAAGCATTGGTTACACGACTACCCAGGTTTTCTGTATATTGGCCTTAAATATGTGAGAGAGCTTGCTATAGTACCTCATGGTAATAGCTTCTGGAAAGCTTAATTTCCTTTTTAACTTTGACTTACACACTTATTTGACTTAGCCATTTTTCTTCTAGTTGTTCCTCTGCCACATGTAGTCCCGAAGAAAATTCCTGCCATCAAGAGCCAGGAAGGCCCGTCGACTTTACCTGTTGATACTGCTAACAAAGGAGGTCCTTCACCCTCAAAGGTACGCCTTACGCTTACACCTCTGTCCATATGTTTTTCTGGTTCAGTATTTCTTACTTGGTCGACATCTTACAGTTCACCCGTATCCATACTCCATTCGATGACGAACCAATTTCTTCTTCGCTTAAGAAGACTTATTCTTCTGTAAGTATATTTTATTATATTCGACACTCTATGACTTGCAAGTTAATAATGTTCCCTTTGTGTACCAGATTCGAAAACACTCAACGGATTCGACTTCTCCCTCTAAAACATCCAACAGGTCCACGGGGGACAGGAAACATCCACTTTAAGAGGACTGAGGTAAGCATTATATTCTCAGTCACCACCTGATGACCAGTCTCCTCCATAATCCCAAAAATCCAAAGACCACAATAGGAAGAAAATCTCTTCCTTTGAAGACAAAGTGGCAAAAAAGTGGAAAAAGAAAGCCCTTTTGGCCCAAGACCTTGGAGTAGAGGTCGACGATCAAATTGAAGCAACAGCCGACATCGACGATCACTCTCTTGTCACAAAAAGGAGAGGTAAAGTGCTCTTGGCTAAATGTTTTGAAGTCGACCTAAACTTAGGTACTGAAAATATAACGATAAATACAACCCTCGTCACTCCGACCCAAGTCCCCATAAACGATGAAGCTAAAAATCCAGTAGGGAATATTGTTGTTGCTTCTGTCAAAAAGGGTGAGCTTGTAAATCATAGCCCCACGCCACAGGTATTTACTAAATTTTTACTTCTCTTTTTCTCTTTTCTTTTCCATATTCATTTGGCTAACATCTGTCTTGTTTTCCTTAGGTCGAAGCTTCTGACCCTCAACAAAGCGTGGCAGGCTACACTCCCCTGTCAAAAGTTTCTTCACCTCATCACCATCAAACTTTCAACGTAGGCGTTGGTGAGTTTGTTGACCTAACTATTTCGACTAATCTTAGTGACTCTGATTCGGTCACTAGTCCAGCTAAATATAAGGGTTATAGTTTGACTAGCTCTGACTCTAGTCTTTCAGATTCCTTGCAGGATTCAGAGGCGGCTGAAAATGTCACCACTTCACAACATTCTCCTCCTCCTAAGCTTATGCTCCAAAATCTTATTGAAGAAAAGAGGACCGACTCAGCTGGCCCTTCAGGAGAGAAGAAAGTTACTTCACCAAAGCCCTATACTGAAGAGAAAGTTGACTCGCTAGTGTCGACCCAAGAAGATCTCGATGCTTCTACATTGGAAGCACTAGCAAGATTATGCAACTTTGTAAATACTCATACTCTCTCTTCTAGCTCCAACCAATCCCAAACTCACAACGAAAAATTAGGGCTTGAGGCTACAAAGGTTAAACAATTGACGGATGAAATCCGAACTCACACTTTGAGCCCTGATCTGCCTCATTTGCTCCATGAAGTCTCGACTCTCGGCTCAGAACTTATAGATGCTCTTACTCAACTAAAAATCCTTGAGACTTCTGAGTCATCCAGACTTATGATGGCGATGTTTGAGAAAATTATTCTTTCTTTACTTGAAAATGTCAACTGTGTAAAGAAGAATGAAGCATTGGTCAAGGAGAAACAAGCTTTGGTGAAGGGAAATGTGGATGTGGTGGTAAGGGCCAAAAAGGTGATTGAAGACTTAATGGCACAGATGGATCAAAAACGACAAGAGCTAACTCCTACAAGGAAAAGAGCTACTGAAATACGCAGTCGAATGGCCAAATTGTCCAAGCAAATGATTGCCTTAGGCAAAGAACTGGAAATCGTCACTAAGAAAGAAGAGGAACTTAGCCAAGCTATCGCTGCGACTCAAACTGAAGTGCACAAGATAACTATGGATGTTGTAGCCGTTAGCACTGCTACCTCTAAAATTGAAGCAGGGATAGTGGCACTTAAGGCAAAAAGCTTTGAAAATCATGTTGTACGCCTCCATAGTGAATTAAGGTCTTTCCAGGATAAATTTCGACATTTCTGATCTCTGTAACTTTTATTTTATGGCCTTTTTATGTAAATTTATGTAAAATTTAAACAATGGCTCTTTAACCTATCTCAATTTAATACTTTTATTTTGTTTTTACTTTACATTTTATCTTTTGCACACATCTTATGCATGCTTGATTTTCTAGTTTCGATATAACTCTCTCCAACTTTTATTCGACGAATATTTACCCTATCGAAATTGTAACTTCTTGATGAATAGGTTTGTACTTCTTTAAGTACTTACCATTTACCCTTAAAATCTGTCGATCTGGGGATAATTCTTCAAGTTCATAAGCGTTGTTTGAAAAGGCTTGAATTACCTTAAAAGATCCTTCCCAATTTGGGGACCATTTTCTAAAGACTCTATCACTCCTATCCATAGGTAATATCACTTTACAAACTAGGTCGTCGACAACAAATACCTTATCTTTCACCCTTTTATTATAGGCTCTGGAAACTCTTTCCTTCTGTCTTCTCAATGAATCGAGAGCTAGCATCCTCTCTTCATCTAAGTCGACTAGTTCATTTTCCATCATTTTACAATAGTCTTCAGATGGTATCTCATGTTGTCTTTGAATCCTTACAGATTAAACATGTATTTCAACAGGCAACACAACATCGTGCCCATAAGCAAGTCAAAATGGCGTAGTTCCTATCGCTTCTTTGGGAGAAGTCCTACATGCCCATAAAGCTTGATCAAGTGTTTTATGCCAATTTCATGGATTCTTTCCTACATGCTTCTAAGTTAAGCTAATTATTACCTTATTGGTGGCTTGGACTTGGCCGTTTTCTTGAGCATAATAGGGAGTGGACGTTAATAACTTAATCCCAATTTCTTGCATAAATTCTTGCATTTTTCGCCCAGTAAACACTGATCCTTGGTTGGTTTTAATTGTTTCTGGGAGCCCAAACCAACATATGATGTGATTTTGTATAAAATCAATAACAGTTTCTTGGTCGACATTTGTCAAAGCTACAACTTCGACCCATTTTGTAAAATAATCAATGCCAACTAAAACATACCTTTGTTGTTTTGATGAAGCTGGTTTTATTTCTCTAATCACATCTAAATCCCATCCTCTAAATGGCTAAGGTTTCACAATAGAATGCAGCTCACTTGCAGGGACTTGCTGTATGCCCCCATGCATTTGGAATTCTTGGCAGCCTTTAGCAAACTCAATGCAATCTTTCAACATTGAGGTCTAATACACACCTGAGCGTATCAAAATCCATTTCATTTTGTGTCCAACTTGATATGTGCCACATGCTCCACTGTGCACATTCGACACTGCTATATACGCCTCACTCTCTCCAAGGCATTTGAGCAATGTTCCTTCAGCAGTTTTCTTAAATAATTCGTTCTATATCAAAACATAACTGAGGGAACGATATTTGATTTTTCACTTTGCCGAACCCGTAGGAGAACGTAAATAATCGACCAATGGCTTCCGCCAATCATTATCTTGCCCATTGTCAATTGTTAAAATTTGAAAATTCTCAGCATCTACAGCCCCTAATTTTATAATTGCCAAATTTGAAGGAGATAATAAAGTTGCCTGAACCTTCTCTCTTACCTGAATAGGTTATACATTTTGATCTTTCTTGTATCTTGAAGCTTCTTGTGCTAAATCATTCTCTTCTTGATTTTCTCGTCGAGGTATGTGTCGAAGACTCACTTGTTCGAATTGCTTAAGCAGTCTAATGGTAATCACAAAGTACATGATTAGATTCTCTTTAACACATCTAAACTCCTTTGAGACTTGTTTAATCACCAATTCTGAGTCTCCCATAATTTTGACGTTCCTTGCCACCAATTCTAGGAGTAGTTCAAGTCCAATTATTAAAGACTCGTATTCTGCTTCATTATTAGTGTAAATGTCGTCGATTCTATACTTGAGCTCTGTTGTAATTCCATTGGGAGAAATTATGATTCCTCCGATTCCAGCACCATCTTTATGGCTAGAGCCATCGAAGTATAACTTCCATGGCACTAAATCGACATAATTTTGGGGCATAGAAACCACTGAATGGTCGACAAGAAAGTCTGCCATTATCTGCCCTTTCATTGCTTTTAAAGGCAAATATGTCATGGAATATTATGTTAACGCCAGTGCCCATTTACCAATTCGACTGTGCAAAATTGGTTTAGACAACATATGCTTAATAATATCGAAATGAGAAGATACATACACGTCAACTAGATTTATATATTTCTTCAGTTTAATACAAGAGAAATACAAACACAGACATAGTTTTTCTATATCACTATACCTAGTTTTGGGATCATTTAACATTCGACTAAGGTAATATATAGGTCTTTCGACACCATTTTCATCTTCTTGCACTAGCATACTTCCTATAGTCGTATCTGAAGTTGCAATATACAACCTCATAAGCCTATTTCTAACCGGAGGCTTCATAAGTATTCTTTGATCTCGTTGAAAGCCTCTTGATGTTCTTTTTTCCAAATGGAGTCATCGTTTTTCAGTCGAAGTAGTGGTGGAAAGACTTTAGTTTTTCCACTTAAGTTGGATATGAACCTTCTCAGAAAATTTATTTTACCCAACAAAGACTAAAACTCTTTTTTGGTCGACGGAGGTTTGACGTCCATGATGGCTTTGGTTTTTCTTTGATTTACTTCTATGCCATTTTTGTGCACCACAAATCTAAGAAAATCACCTGCCTACACACAAAAAGCACACATTAATGGATTCATTTTCAATCCATATTTCCTCATCCTTTCAAAGGATTTTCGAAGATGTTGCAGATGCGTCAATTTATTATTCGACTTTATTACTATATCATCAATATAAACCTGCATAAAATCTTTAATAACATCATGGAACATAGAGTTCATTACCCTTTGATAGGTTGCTCCGACATTTTTGAGACCGAATGGCATGACCATCCATTCATATTTTCCTAATGCTTATGGGCAAAGAAATGTCGTCTTCGGCACATCTTTATCTGCAATAAAATTTGGTTATAACCAGCATATTAAGCATACTTAAATATTCGAAACCAGCCGTAGAATCGAACAACATTTATGCCACAAGCATAGCATATCCGTCTTTAGGAGTGGCAGCATTTAAATCTCTAAAATTAATGCACACTCTTAATTTTCCATTTTTATTCATGACTGGCACAATATTTGCCAGCCATTCTACCTACCTTGCGGTTCTTATAAACCTGCTCTTGAGGAGACTTTCGACTTCCTCCTTGATCTTCGTCATTATTGCTGGAGCAAGACGTCAAGGTGTTTACTTTACTAGCTTCTTTACAACTTTTATTGGCATTTTTAGTTCGACCAAATCCCTGCTTAAACCAGACATTTCATTATAGTCCCAGGAAAAACAATCTTTAAATTCTTTTAATAAAGATATTACCTCAGACTTTAGTGTTTGGTCGATGTTGGCGCTAATATAAGTTGGTCGTTTATCCCCATCTTCGCCAAGATATACTTCTTCTAAGGGATCTTGTGGCTGCATCTTTTCAGGTTCCATAGGATCCTTTTCGAAACCCAACGGCTCATCGTCATATATGCAGTCAAAACACTTCTCATTGACGTATTCTTGAATTTCTTTATTCATATCTGGTGGTTTTGGCTCAATAGCAAAAATGGCATCTCCCTATAGAATTTGTAATTTATTGGCTTCGACAACCATATTTTCTTCAGCTTCCAGTGCCGAATTTATCTTGTTTTCGGCAATATACATCAAAATCTTTCTTAGAGCATCAAGCTCAGACATCATGATCACTGTCACCGCAACATGTCGGCCGATTTTCAACATATGGATTCTCTAAGGGTTCCACATCCCATATGAAACCATGGGTTTCATGCAATTTCAAGGAAACAAATGCCTCATATAAATTAGCATATAGTTCCTCTAGGAGAAATGTTAGCCAACTTTTTGTCAAATTCTTTTCTGACAGTATTTATATCGGCCATGAAGTACCCTTGATCGGCCTTGATATTCTCCACTACATCATCTTCCCTCCAGATTATTAGACGCTGATGTATGGAAGACGACACAACCCCTATTCTATGAAGCCATTCTCTGCCAACCAGCAGATTGTAACTTGGCTTTCCTTGGATTACCATAAATATGGTTGGCCTTGTAACTGAGCCGACAGTTATGTTTACTTGAATCACTCCCATAGTGTTCCTGATTCTGCCTTCGTAGTCTAATAAGACCATGTTATGGGAACTAATATCGGTGTCAAACTTACCGATTTTCTTTAAGATATGGTGTGGCATGATATTGACAGTCGCGTCACAATCCACCAACACCTTGTTGATAGCAATCCCTTCGACTTTTGCCCTAATAAGCAAGGGCTTTAGATGGCTTCTCATAGCCATGTCGGTCCTTCGAAGAAGGCATCTTGGTTCTCAATCGAACCATTATTCATGACAAAGTAACAAGTTGGCTTATGTAAAGCCATTTCCTCAGCATCAACATCAGCAGAATTTTCCACTTCTGTCGGACAATCATACTCCGCAGGGAGAATCGACATCATATTAACCAAGATGTCGAGACTCTCTTCTGAGTTGGAAGCAAAATCATCAGTTTCCTCTTCAGAACATTTGGCCACAGGTCGGTTCACAAATTCTTTTATTTGTCCTTTGACAGTAGGGTCGACTTTCAACCTGTATTGTTTCTAGTTGCTCACTTTGTTTGTGCAACTTGCCTTGCAGCAGTTGCGGCTTGTCCTTCAGCCTGCTTCTTGCGTTGAAAATGCCTCCACTGAGTTCTACTCATGGGATTATTTTCCAAATAATTCTCATATATGTGGCTCTTCTTCTCTGATGTGAATTCATGTCGGTATTTCATAGTCGACTTTCCCTTTGAATCTCTTACAGCAACATCAGCATCTGGTGCCCCCATTTTCCCTTGAGGCTTAATCCATGTGCCTCTAGGAGCAGTAACAGATGGGATGAAACTCTTTGGCTTTCCTTGAGAGTTCCATATGCTTCTCCTAGGATCCCTTTGGTTATGGAACCTCTGGTTGTGGACTTTGATTTTGCCCTTCCCTAATTGCAGCTTTTGAAAATTCTCAGCAGCAACTTTGTCGGTCAGAGCCCCACACCTAGGGCATAAACAAAGTGTCGAACCCTTGTTTTTGCAGAAGTATAGGAAATCTATCAAGTCTTCATCTGGCCTGGAGTAAACGTCAGCTTCAGCTAAGCTGACATCAACATTTTCCCTTGTACTCTCTTCAACAATGTTATCTAGAAATTCAATGATCTCGACCATATTGATCTCGACGGGTTCAACGGAGAGAGCTTTCTATTGTAGTCAATGGTGTCATCTACTACATTGTAAATTGAGAACTACACCTTAAATAGGAGTATCATTACCGTCAAACATAGAAAAACAAGTCAGAATCTCCATGTAAAACATCAATAATCAAGAGAAGGACATATATTGCACATGTTCGTAATGCTAATGACGTTCCATCAAGATCCTGTACTTACTTATGTTAAACAACCAACTTAAATATATACCTTGTAAGCCTCATTCTACAAAATATAACCAGAGTTTATGAGACAACTGTTCTACGTCGTTTGCAAGACTTATTAAAAGAGTCCAAAAATCAACCTCAAATAAAAAGACACAAAAAGTAAATAGGCCTTCATTATGACAAAATAAATTTTATTTCCCTAATCTTTTATAGAAAAATAAATTTAACTAAAAAGCATACTTTAATTAGAATTTATTATTAAGATATAACATAGTATTAAATTAGCATAATAGTAGTAATAAATTCGTATTAATTTTATATTAGCGTAAGTTAATCTTTATCAGAAATTATTCTATAGTCACAATCTTAAATAAAAATATCAAATATCTTAGACACACTCACATAATATTAATTTTTTTTTAATTTTTTTAATTACTTCAAAAATAATCAAAAAAATTTAATTATTTTTATTTAAGACATTACTTAGTTCGGCACCGACGCACACAAAATATTAGATTTCTTTAAACTATTAAAATATACATTATTTAATTTTTTTTATTCTTTTAACTTTTTATGATATGTGCCTAGTGCCTAGTGCCCAAATATTTGTCCATGCAAATATTTGTGACTAGTTAAGACTTGCCTCCTTTATCATATCATCATAATAAGTCAAAATTAGCCTAAGTATTAACTAGTCTTTAATGCACTGTCAAAAAAATCTTTGAATAAGAAATATAAAAATGCCAATGATTCTTGGCATAGAAAAAATAGTTGATGATAAGACTCTTTATTCACTTGGTTTGTTCCTGGATTCCTGCGTGAAACTGTAGCTATATAGCCACCACTATCAAATTCCTATATCATTAAACTATCTCAACAATGGGCGGAGCTATTCCTCCCACCACCGCCACCACCGCCACAACACCACCGCAACCACCACCACCACCACAAATAACCACTCCCATAAAACACACCAAAAAACTAACCCTAATCCCTCTAATATTCCTCATCTACTTCGAAGTAGCCGGCGGTCCTTACGGCGAAGAACCCGCCGTCCAAGCCGCCGGCCCACTCTTCGCTCTCCTCGGCTTCCTCATCTTCCCTTTCATCTGGAGCATTCCAGAAGCTCTAATAACAGCTGAATTAACCACCGCTTATCCGGGAAACGGTGGTTTCGTAGTGTGGGCCGAAAAAGCTTTCGGCCCATTAGCAGGCTCCCTGATGGGAACCTGGAAGTTTCTCTGCGGTGTCATCAATATAGCAGCTTTTCCTATTCTCTGCATCGATTACGTGGAAAAACTCTTCCCAGTTTTCGGATCTGGTTGGCCTCGAAAAGTCGCAATTCTCTTGTCAACTCTTTCACTTTCCTTTGTGAATTACATTGGTTTAACAATTGTTGGCTATGTTGCTGTTTGTTTAGGAGTAGTTTCATTAGCACCATTTATCTTAATGTCATTAATTGCTATTCCTCAAATTAAGCCTCATAAATGGATTAGTTTGGGACAAAAGGGTGTTAAGAAAGATTGGAATCTTTTCTTCAATACACTTTTTTGGAACTTGAATTTCTGGGATAATGTTAGTACTTTAGCAGGTGAAGTTGAAGAGCCCAAGAAAACGTTTCCTCGGGCTCTTCTTGTTTCGGTTGTTTTCACTTGTGTCTCTTATTTGATTCCGCTTTTCGCTGTAACCGGAGCGGTTACTGTGGATCAAAGTCAATGGGAGAATGGATTTCATGCTCAAGCTGCCGAGATAATTGCTGGAAAATGGTTGAAAATCTGGATAGAAATCGGCGCTGTTTTGTCAGCGATCGGGCTATTCGAAGCTCAGTTAAGTAGTAGTGCTTATCAGGTTGCTGGTATGGCTGAAATTGGGATATTGCCCAAGTTTTGTGGAGTTAGGTCCAAATGGTTCAACACTCCTTGGTTGGGAATATTGGTGTCAACTATGATAACAATTGCGGTTTCTTATATGAATTTCACTGACATTGTATCATCTGCTAATTTTTTGTATAGTTTGGGTATGATATTGGAGTTTGCTTCTTTTCTTTGGTTGAGATGGAAGAAGCCATTGATAGAGAGACCTTATAAGGTTCCAATGAATTTGCCTATGTTGGTGGTGATGTGTTTGGTGCCTTCTATTTTTCTTGTTTTTATTATGGTGATTGCTACTAAGATTGTGTTTTTGGTTAGTGGTTTGATGACTGTAGGTGGGGTTGTTTTTTTCTTGTTTATAAGGTTATGTAAGAGGAAGAATTGGGTTATGTTTGAGAGTGAAAAGGAAGATGATGAAGATAGGTATGATGGAGTGGCTAATTTATGATTTAGTTAAAGTTTTAATGTATTTTTTTACTTGTAATTGTATTATATTATCTTTGCATAGAAATAAAATGGAAAATTTTTGGAGTGATTATGAAAGTTTTACTTGTTTTTAGTTTACTTGGAGGCTAGCTACAATGTGTAGGGTTTTTATTTTTGTTAATTTCTGTTTACTTTTTTGGGTCTGATGTCATGTTCAAATAATTTTTTAGCAATTTCTGTTTTCCAATGTTTAATTTGTCTTTATTGGTGTTTTCCAAATTTTAATTTGTCATTATTTACTTTGTTTCTGTTCTAAGGTCTTTGTCAACTTTGAAAAAAGTTAAGTGGAGTAGATTAGGGGATTACTCTAACTCTAGTATGGTCAGCATGTTTGCGGTGGGTTTCTTAGAATCACGGTGAGTGAAAATTCACGTTAGGCCAAAAATTACCTTTTTGTAGCATCTCCAAATCGCAATGAAGAGCGTTATGCTAAAAACTATCTTTTGTAAATTCTCCATATCACAATGAGAGAGCAAGAGAATATACGTTTAGTTACAAATGTCAAACCAAACATAGTAAGTTACAAATGTCAAACCAAACATAGTAGGTATCGAAGAAATGACCCTTAAAAGACTAAGACAATGTTAGGATTGATAAAATGTTTTTAGAATGGAATAACATTTTGGTTACACCCATTTTAATTTTATTTCATTTCGTTCTGCCCTGGTCATTCTATTATGTTTGTTTAGAAATATCTAAACATAATCTAAGTGTATGTTTGAAAAACCTCAAAATCAAATAGTGGTGGCCCACCGTATAATCATACATAGAGAAATTGTTGGACAGAGACCGGTTGTAGAGGCAAAAGACTCTTTGGAAGAAAAATTGTCCAGCCATATGTTTGAATGCCTTGAATACATTGGCATAGTTTTCTTATGGAAAAACTATGTCATAGCTTAAGGTGCACAAAAATTTAAAAGCTAGATATTGTTAATGATTTCACATTTTGAGTGCATGAATTTTAGGGTAAGAGGAATGCATACTTTTCAACCCTGTCTCTATTCAATTAGGCTAAATACTGAAATTTTTACAACTATATACCCTTGAAAGCAATTAAATACACAATTTCGTGTTCTTTTTAGAATTGAATTAATGGATTCAACAAGGTTGCTTGTGATGTAACCCCAACCTCTCCCTCCATCATATGTTGAGTCCATTTAAATTTGTCTTTATTTTTGTTTTCCAATGGTTAATTTGTCTTTATAATCGTTTTCCAATTTTTAAGTTGTCATTGTTTACTTTGTTTTTGTACTAATGTCATATTATCAAAGTCAATTTTTGAGCTGTTCTCTTCATGATTTTAAAATTTATATTTCTTATATAATATGCAAGCTTGTTAAAAGACCTACAGATGAATTCTTATTACATTCTATCAATTTTCTGATTACTATGATTAAGTGCTCGAGTAATAAACTAAATAGTTGTGTTTTAAAAGTCTGACTGAATTGAACGATCGAATTGAGAATTGAAAAGTTATTGGTCCGATTTAATTGTTGGATCACGTATGCTATTCAACAAGTGAAAATCGGTCAAAATTGATAAAATTGATGAATTGACGATTTTTTAAACCGTTAGATTAAATTCATGTGTTTTTCTTCCGACAAAACCACATTGTTTCGATAGTTTATTAAAAAAAAGTAAAAGTAAAATATATTTTACAATTAGACATTGTTTAAAATTTATTTGTATTTGTATTTTGTATTATTTGGTTGTGTGTCATGAATACATTTAGAATTTAAATTTAAAAAAAGAAACGAGTGAAATTCTGATATTTTGAAATTTGAAATTTTATAGATGTGGTGATATTTTTTAGATACTAAATGATTTGATTCATTTGATTTAATAAATATATAGTTTTGTAATTGAGACTGATTTATTCAACTGAGTTATCCTGGTTAATCTAGTTTAATCATATATTTTGACCAATGAATCATTGATTTGATCGATAAATCAAATTTGATACTCTCACCGATTTGATTAACGATCCGATTTTAAATCATTGCTAAATAGTGTCCTATAAAATTAATGATTAAAATATTGTCTTCTATCAATCTTGATTTGTGGACCCACCCCATAAGGGTAGGGCGCACCCCGTGAAAACCCAAAAATACTCCTGGAAAACCGAAAAATACTTTCGGTACGCACCATATTTTAGAATATTTTGGTGAAAACCGGAAATATAATTCTGGTTCCAAATGTATTTCAAATTTGGTCTCACATACACACTTTATTGAAATATTACAGAGTTTAAAATCGGAAAAATACTTTCGGTTCACACTCAACCCTTTTCAACGTGATTTGCATGATATTTGGATGCTAACCATAAATATATTTCTCGTTCCAAATTTATTCCAAATTTGATCTCACATACATGCTTTATTGAAATATTACTTAGAGTTTAAAATCGGAAATATACTTATGGTTCACACACAACCCTTTTCAACGTGATTTACATGATATAGGGTGCTAACGAGAAGTTTATTTCTGATTTCTTAAGAACAAACATAGAATTTCGCAGGAGTGAGTAAGAAGATCATGGGGTGGGTTAAGAAATCCACCTTAATTTTATTATTAATAGTTCTAAATATTTATTAAAAAGAAAAAGGCATTTTCATGTTTTTGTTTCTTTCCCTCACTTTTCATCTTCCCCTCACTTTTCATCTTCAAATAGGAGAGTTGAACCCACACAATTGCTATAATAATAAACAACATAAATTTATGTTTCTATGGATGAAATCTTTATGGAAAAAACTAACGGGAGTAGATTAGGAGATTACTCTAAACATTTTAGGCTTTATCAGCAAATATGGTACGGAAGAAATTACTTTTATATCTAGCCATGTTTTTCAATGCGTGAAATGCATGCATTCCCTTTTTTATGGAAACGTTACGTGATAGCTTATGGTGCACGAAATTTTGAAAGTTTGATATCATTGTTAGTGTCTAGTGAGTTCACATTGATAGCATGACTTTTGGTGTAAGAGGAAAGCGCAATTTTCAACTCTGTTTCTATTGGTTTTTTGTTCCTATCGAAATCGGGAAAAGTAAAATTGACCCAACAACTTTCAAGCCAATGGATTTGGATTATGACTAGTTCAGGTCGATCTTGGTTCCCCAAAGGGAGGGCCACACAACTCGTAAAGGTACGGAAGTGGATCCTCTTCTGCCATTATGATGTTGCCATCTCTCATTTTTCAATCTAATGGTTGATTGATCATCAAAAAATAAGTATAAATACAAAAAGAAACTAAAATATAATGAACGAATGGTTGGGATTGAAGCTGAATGGAAACATGAGACAACTAGCAGAGTGGATTCAAATCCTAAAGATATGATGATCAATGATAAATGTGATGCCACCACAAAGACATCATAGATATGTCATCGTTTGGAACAATTAAAGATTTGAAGAACAAGAGTAAAGATGTCCTAAGAAAGCATCACATGTGAGCATAAGTATATTGTAGAACCGTTGTATCACTTTAAAACTTATGGCAACAACAAAGAATTTGGTCGCCAAGATGGACTGATGTACTTTCCTTGTTAAGGTAAAATATGTGGATCTATGTGATTGTAGATAATGAAGATCAATGAAGTTTTAATGAAGACAACACATGAGAATTTATGTTTTTGTAGTAGAGGATTCAAGATCAATGTGCCTACACAATTAGATACTATCTAGAAAGAGTCTTGAAGTCTCTTTGGGAAAAGATGCAAAATTTCATCAAGTTATGTTTGTCAGTCTGTTTGTGTGAAACGAGTACTGTAAAAATAAGGTAGTAGCTTAAGAACATTAAGGTAAATCACACACACTTAAAAACAATTCATCATAAAAATGACTTTGTATGCCAAGAACAAGTGATTAAAAAGTTATGTAAAACTTTTACCTTAAATGCACTTTTGGTACCTCTATTTTGATGTTTTTTTTTAACTTTTAGTCTTCCCATTTTAAAAGCCATCTTTTTAGTACTAACTTTACATCACTTGAGATTTAGTTGGACCCCTTCCAGTTTCGCATAGGTGGAAGTGATAATTAAAATAAAAATTGTTTTTAATGAGGTGACAATTTTTATTGAAGGGTTATTTAGTATTTTAGTATGTTGCCGATGTGGCCCTAATATGTGTATATAAATAAACTAGTAGTAACTGTCATTTTTAATTAATCTTCCTTTAACCTTTTGTAGCCATCATTGCAGAGCAAGAAAATATATCATCTTATTCTTTTCTATTTTATCATCACATTGTACACTAAGAATTTGTATCCAGAGCTTTAGTTCGGATCCACAGGGAAATACGGAAAACACGAGTGAAATAGTGATGCATTGTGTGATTGTTTCAGTTATTAAATATGTATTGAGTCTTGAATAGGATCATAACAGAATCATATTTTCTAATTCTGCAAGGTTTAGAAACACTATGTTTGGTGAGATTTGAGTGACTCGCACAAGGTTAAAGATGAACCAAAATGGTAGTCTGAGCACCAAGCTTCCAATGTCAAGTGGCAAGAACTAGAATCATTAGATGATTCAGATGCATGTGTTGCTCGGTGCTCAAGATGTGATTTATCTTGTCAATGGATGTTATGTTCTAGTTGCAACAGATGTGATGGAGGAACAAAGAAACACTTAGAGAGATACAAGGAAAAAACATCATAAAGCGTTGTTTTACATCCATCAGTGTGTGGATGCGAATGTTTTTGATAAAATCAATGATTTGACAACGAAGAAGGCTGCGTGGGATATACTGACAAGGTGTTACACTGGTGACACATAGTGAATAAGGTGAAGCTTTAGTCTCTATGAAAGCAGTATGAGAATCTCAATATGAAGGACAACGAGAAGGTATCAGAGTACATCTTCAAAGTGATTTTGATCACTAATGAGATGAAAGCTTGTGGAGAAACCCTTTTTGAACAAGTAATCATTGAGAAGATATTAAGGTCTCATACCCCCTCAATTTGATTACATTGTTGTAGCAATTGAATATTCTAAATATCTGGACACTATGAGAATAGAAGAGCTACAAAGTAGTCTATAGGCACAAGAGTTGTGTCTAACTGAGAACTTCTAAGAGAGAGATTGAGAAGGCTCTGAAAGCTTATTTTGTCAAGAAAGAGAATAAGCATTTTTGGTCAAAAGCAAAGAAAAAACATGGTAGGTCTCAAAAGTTAGAAACCTCCACTTCTGATGAGAAGAAATGTTAGAAGGGAATGAAGAAGTATGGCAAGAGAATGGTTCAATGTTATTGTTGTAATAGGTGTGGCCACTTTGCTAAAGATTGTTGGTCAAATAAAGAAGAAGCAAAAATAGCCAGAGGATATTTAGATGATGAACCCGTGCTATTGATGGCTTATGAATATGATAAGAAACCTGTGTAATTGTCTTTTTTTTATTATGAAGGAGTGTTTGAATATGAGTCAAAATTAGAAGATAACTCTGTATCAGAAGCGGAGTTTGATTATAAAGATGAGTCAGAGTCAGAAGATGATTCTGAAGCTGAAGACAAGTTAGAATCTGAAGGTGATTCTGAGTATGAAGAAGAATTAGAAGATGAGTTAGAACCAAAAGGAGATTATGCTTCTAAAGATGAATCAGAACTTAAAGTTTCTAAAGGTGAGCCAAAGTCAAAAGGCAACTCTGAAGCCGAAGGTTCTAAAGATGAGTCAGAACCTGAAAGTTCTGAAGATAAGTTAGAGTCTGAAAGTGACTCTGAGGAATAAGAGGACTCTGAAGACGAGTCTGATTCTAAAGTTGAATCTAATTTTGATCCAGATTTTGACGATAACCCATAATCTGGTTATGATCATAATTCTAGAAGAGAAAAATATGAAGACGTAGGTTTTGGAGGACTATCTTCTATAGATGATCATGTTTTTGGTGGAAATCATGGCTCTGAAGATGGAATTTTTGAAGGAGAAGCTTCTAACGGTAGTATAGCCTCTAATAGCTGTCTTGTTTTTGAAGATGGAACTTCTAATGGTAAAGTTTCTCAAGGTGATCCAACTTTTGGAAGTGGTCAAGCATCTGATATTGTTTCAGAATCAGAAGAAGATTCAGAATAAGTCTAGAGGCCACAATGAATCAATCTAATACAAATAAGATTTGCAGAGTTTGATATGTTGCAAGACACTAACATAGACTCTAAGGGAAAAGTCATCCTGTGTGCCCGGTTAGTCGACTTTGAACCAATGGGTATTAAAGAAAATCTCAAGAAGAAAGTATGGCTGAATTATTTGAAAGAAGAACTTGAGGTAATATAAGTAAACAAGACTTGGAAGTTGACTAAGCTTCCAAACGAGAATAGAGCCATCTGTGTCATATGGGGTTTCAAGGTAATATTTAAGCTAGATAGAATAATTGGCAAGTACAAAGCAAGGATAATGGCTAGCGGTTTTCTTCAGAAGCCTGGTGTAGATTACTTTGAGGTGTTTATGTCTGTAGCTAGACATGAAACAAGCCAGATGTGTTTCCTGATGAATTTTCATATGTGCCGCCAGAGAGAGAATTATATTTCTCTATTGATCTTGTACCAGGTACGAGATCTGTTTCTATGACATCATACATGATGTCAGCGTCAGAATTAGTAAAATTGAAAAAATGCAAAAGGCAAGGATTGAACTCGTGCCTTGAGAGAGTGAGAGGACCAACGCGCGCATGGTTAACCACTGGGGTGGTGATACATCAGTGTATTTTGACACAATGATAAATATATATATTTAATTTTTCTTTCTGGAAATCAACTGAAACCAAAACACGCCAAGGTGGGTCCCCAAGGTTTAAACGATCCAATCAGAACATGCCACGCCTTCTGTCGTCGGGGTCAACAAGGTCAGAGAGGCCAGATTTGTACTCCGATCGTCTTCTCCGGTTGCCTCCAAAGCCAAACCTGCAAAATAATGAAAATAAAAGCAAAAGAGAACCTTACCCCCTAATTCGAGGGTTGCGAGTCTAATGGTGATGTTGGTTTGATTTGAAACGGCCTGTAACTAGGGTTTCTAAGCTTTCAAACTGATATGCCCTAACAATGACGTTTTCTTATTCCTGCATCAAACCTTGAAACCAATGCATCAAATCGACTCTAAACAACATTATGAACATGTATGAATGCATAAAATCAATTTATATCATGTGATTCAAGAGTTTGAAATCGATGAACTATACCAATCCAGTGCAATCGAGTGGGGTGATTCTGGGATGCTTTGAACTCGTGCAAGGACCTGGATCGATTCCTGAGCACCTCATGAGAGTGAATAAGTGCTTGGTTTCGACTGAAAGTGACTAAAAAATTGGTTTTGAGTTTGCCCTAAAAACTTGGTTTTTTGAGAATTTCATGTAGCGTTTCTTGAGTAGTGTCATACCCCAATTTTTGACCTAATATACCACCTCACATTTGCATCCTTGCATCACTAACAGTTCAGAACAGAATTAATCGGGTGTAGCTTTCACAGGTCAAAATTAGGGATTCATCAAATTTTCATCTGATTCAAGAGGCAAGAAATTAGGGTTTGAGTGTCACTCACCTCATTTGACCTATCTTGATCAAAACATCAACCTTTGATCCTCAGATATCCAACTTTTCTCATTGATCAATCGAGGATCGACCAATTAGGATTTTGGTCGAGCATAAGTATTCTCTGATTTTTTGAACAATGAATGACTTTTTTGGTTAGAGATTGGTCATTATATCTTAGATACAACATCTTGACCTAATTTCTGGATTCAAAACATCACAAAAGTTCACAGACTTCATCAGTCAATTTCTGAAATATCTGATGAAATTTCATCTGCACAGAAAAGTCAAACTTTGACTTTTGGTCAATTTTTTCAAAACAAAACTTTTTTCCATCATCAAAATACTTCAAATGATCCATCATGATCATAAAAAATCAAAGAATTTGGAAAAGTCAACAAAAAGTCAAAATTTTCAACACTTAGAAAAATTTTCAAGTGTTAAAATTTTGCACTTTTTCCAAACTTCATGGCATTTTTTCACATAGTTCCACTTTGATTTGGAAAAAACTCAAAACATGAAAGTTGTAGCCCTTGAAACAAGCTTTCCAAAATGTCCAAGAACTCACAAATCCATGGAGTCTAGCTATACTTTTGAAATTGAAACATAAGGCTCCATAAACATGATTTTCAACTTCAAAACTTCAAGATTATAGGTCATTTTTTTATTTCTTCATCTAGAAGCAATGCCACCTTGCCAAGATTGAGTTTGAACTGATAAATATCAGTTGAATATAATTGTGAAAAGATAAGATCAATTTGAGATTTTAACACATGGTTAAAAAAGGAAGTTTCCTTTTCCTTTTACCAAAAGACTTTCTTGCCCTCTAAGGCAAGTTTGAATTACCAAAAGCCATTCTTTGTGCCTAACATTTCAGAACTCATGGCCTATAAATAGAGGCATCATTTTCAAATTCAAAGACACCAAATCCATGAAAATACATGCTTTCCTTCCACTTACTCAAATTTCATGAGTCATAGTTCAAAATGTTGAAAACTTGCAAATTTGAAAACTAATGAAAACCATGAAAAGTTTTGGTGTCTAACATATCTCATAATCAATATATAACTTGTTTAAAGCATAAGATCAATACAAGCCAAGCTAAAAACCAGTTTTCACATCTCATGACACTATGCTTGCAAAACTGCCTTAAGATTCGAATTCCATCTTTGGCTTGATTAAATTGAGTTCTGATCATCCAAACACCATCCATATACATCATAGACATGATGCAGATCCTCAGCAACAACCTGTAACTACTCTAACCCAGAATTCGAGTTTCCATTTTAAGCTTATGCAGGTGGACTTGGTTGGATTGATCCAGGGTGATTCGAAGCAAGCAGACCACTCATACACCTTCCACATAGGCCGTTAAAGCTCAAACAATCATTAGAACACAACTGGAAGCACTCAAATCCAGAATTCGATTCCAGCTTCAACAGGTAAGAGCTCGAACTTCAAACTCATGATTTCTTTGATTCATTTTGAAAAAACTCTTGGCCATTTGTTTTCTGCACCTCTCACGATCATTAACCCTCAATCAATTGGAAAAATCATCAACCATACACGATTTCAATTAGGATTTTCAGTTCTAGGGTTCTTCGTGATTTCTGGAAATTCAACCATGTTAAACCAAAAATAAATGAAATTAACAACTACCATCATGTTCCTTGTTAAAATTCGTGCAAGTTTGGTGTTTACATCATCCATTTTCATTGAGAAACGAAGGATTTAGGTTTGAACAAGGATTGAAGAAGAAGAACAGGGCTTCGCGCGTGTTCTTGTTTTTTTTTCAAATTCAAAATTTCCAATATAATATTAACACGTGGTTTTGATTCAATACACGAATGCATTGTTGCCCCAGCGGTTGCCAGCTCACTCGTAAGTCACTTTGCCACGCATCCACCCATCAGGTCCTGGGTTTAAGCCTCCCATGGACCAATTTTTTTCAAACTTGTCATTTTTTCTTCATATTTTTCACAAACTTTGACATTTTTTTTAACCAATCAAAACTCCTCATTTTGAGGTGATTTTTTGTACACTTGTCAATAAATGTATCTATTTTATGATAGTGCAAAATTTTCAGGAAAAACTTTCATCTGATTATATTTTAATCGAGCCGAAAACGACACTTTGGGCACTTTTCAAAACCACTTTAAAAGGTGAATTTTTCAAACTTTCGACTTCCGATTCTTTTCAAAACTTCTCATAAGTAAACCTCACATTTCAAAAACACTTTCAAATAACATTTTTCAAAACTTTTCATCAAACTTACATCTTTTTACCATGATCGATCCAATTTAAACGATAAAACTGATTTGTTTTCTCTCGAATTTCTTAATCGATAATGGGCCTCCCTTACGGTGTAAGTCCCAAAAACATTCTTTTTATGTACATACATATTTTCTTTGTACATATCAAATTCTTTTCATATATATACAAATTTTTATCTGTACATAATACAGATACTTTTTACTCAAACACAGATAGACTTCGATCGTTCGTTTCTGTTTCGTCTGTATATACATTGAATACCATTGGTATTAAAAGGAGCATTATTCCCGGTGAAACTGCTTTTAAACCAATGGGCCACCCTTATGGTGTAAGTCCCAACCCTTCTATGTACATCCACAATTCCTCGTACATAAATACTCGTTCGTGTACATATTCATTCCCTTGTACACAATTCAAACTTATAAATAATCAAGTTACGCTTGTTTTAAACGTTCGTTTCACAGACACTTGTTTATATTCCCTTCATAAACTCTTGTAAATAAACATCATGCATCTGTTTATATTTCCTTCATAAACTCCTGTGAATACATATCACACACACACACTTGTTTATATAACTGTCTAGTTATAACATAACAACTAGTCTAACCAATAGGTTCCCTACAGTTATAGCCTCCTCTTGGACTTTATACAAGATAACTCTCCCCACAGAGTTAGCCTCCTCTTGGGCTTTGTACAAGGTAACTCATTTCAACTGAGTTCAGCCTTCATATATCATTCATCTCCTTTAGGCTTCATATAAGACAACACTCAGTTAGCCTCCTCATTGAGTTTAGCCTCCTCTTAGGCCTTCATCATAATGAAAGAGACAAGAACCCTCCTATTGGGCTTCCAATACAAAGAATCACCAGGATAGAACCCGATAGTATTTTCCTAGAGCTCTTACAAAGGACCCTCATTCCTCGAGCTTCATACCTCGATGACCCTCGATGACCTCTCGGGCTTACAATACAAGGACCCATGGGCTTCTTAAAAGCATCCCTTTAATCCAATCAATTTCTCCTTGAGATTTAGACGTTTATCATCTCTATGGAAGAAGTATCTCATCTATCACATCACATACAATCAAAAACTTTTCAAACTTTTTTTTCAAACAAAAACATCTCTTAATTGTAAGTGGTAACGCTTGTACACTCAAGAAAAACACCCAATGCTTACAGTTAAAAGAATCAATCATCTTTTTCAAACATCTTTCTTAAACATGTAAGTGGTAACGCTTGTACACTCAAGCAAAACACCTATAACTTACGATGAAAGATCTTTATCAATCAAACTTTTTTTCAAAATGTATGTGATGAAATAGATTAGATACATTTTTCATTAAGATGACATTCGTCTGTCTCTTACTAACATCCCGTTGCTTTCCACTAGCATAAGTGGGAACTACGATTGCTCTGACTTTCTCAACATCCTTTTGAGAATACGTAGGCACAAGGTCTCATCCTTGCCGAGCAAATTTCTTTCTCCCTCAGACCAAACAAATCATAGATTCCTTAGATCCGAGCTACAAATGCTCTGATTCCCACTAGGGGATATGTATGCAGAAGATCCAAAGATCTTTGCGAGCACAATAATAATAAACCCTAGGATCCTACCTAATCTATCCTTCTTAAAATCCCAAAGGAGAAACTTTCCCAATCATAGAAATAGCAATTAAAACACACAAACATATCAAACATATTCATATATAAAGCTATGGATAACCATATATATTTAGGGTGCTCCATCTATTCCCTTTATATAACAAACCCCTTACTCGAATCTCCCAATGCGTTGCCTAGTTTGCGCTAGTCGTTACGCATATCAAAATCAATTGAGGGTATTAACAGCTTTCCCCTTTTTCATAATCATTAAATCATCTTTCTTGTGTTGAAAATAATAAAGCTTGATGCTCGCGGCATCTTTATAAACAAATCAAAAGAGTAAATCGTTTCGAGTTAGAGGATCCGAATTTAGATTCGATTCCCTAGCGCGACACTTTTAACGCGAACAAGTAGCAAAACCGTGTCCTTGGCATATGACTTTGTAGTGTGTATATATATATATATATATAGAGGAAAAGAAATGGGTCAACAAATGTGTAGAAATATCTTGCATTGATGCGAATATATATGATTGAAAAATCAAATGGAAAGCTTCCAAAATTGGCAAATCTCTTGCCAATCATCCCTTGTATGTTCTTGGTCAGCTATCTTGGGCTTGATTGGTCCTCAAGACTCTTAAATATTAAGCCCACACGCCTTGCACCTCTTCTTGGCAGTTTATTTTAATTAAAATTGAATTTAAATGAATTAATTTTAAAATAAATGAAATAAATAATAATATGGCGTGTGGATTGGTTAGGGGTCATGGACAATGCTAGAAACAAGTTCAAATCATAAAAACATAGGCCAATTTGGCAAATTTTCAAAAGTGATCAATATTTCCTTCATGCACTTTCTCAAGATTACAAAACTTGCAAAAATTATATCTTGCTCAATTCTCAACATTTGAGGATGATCTAAGACTTTTTAGAAAGTTTAAGATGTCCTCTCAGAGCACTCTTTGGTTTCATCTCCATTGAAGTTTCCATGTTAATGTACACTTCTGTGAGAAAAGATGACTTTTTGTTGAATTTTGAAAGGACCTATAATGTCTTGGCCCATATCTCTCAAATGAAGCATTTTTGGAATTGATCTAAGAGAGACAAAGTTGTGGAGAATTGAATTTCCTTTAAAATGAGCTTTTGTTGAGAAATTTCTGATGAAGTATGTGAAAGTTATGTTTGGTCAAAGTTCTGTTAATTTTTCCTTAAGAAACCCTAATTTAGCAACTTTTGACTTTTAATCAATTCTTGAGATTTCTTGATGAATCATGATCAACCCTTTATCAAATGATAAATGTGAATTCAAGACCTTGATGTTTGACCAAAAATGATGGAGTCTGACTATATGTTGACCACATTTGACTTTTTGTCCAATACGACTTTCAACCATCTGAGCAATTGACTGAGCAAACTTGGGCTATAAGGCTTGAAACTTGATATGGGGATACTTTGAAGCATATGAGGAGTCATGACATTCACTTGAGGCCTTGGAAGTTCAATTTGTTTTGAGAGAAGCAAAACATTAATTAGAGACCCATTGCCTAGGAGAGGGTTTGTCTTGATCAATCTTGAGCATGAAGATGTATCTTTGTCTCAAAAAAATGGGAGGGAAAATTTTGGGGGTACAACATCCATATTAGTGTAAATACATTTCTGAAAATACATTATCGACAAGGCATTAAAATTGAAAACATACTACAAGAACAGAGGTAACGAAAGTTGCTGTAAAATTTGAAAAATTCTCGTAACTCCACCATTCTTCATCTAAAGCATACAATACCAAAAAGTGAAATGAATAAGAAAAAATCACATCCCTATTTTTCCATAAAATCCTCTCATCTACCACCACTACTACGAAAAGACATTTAACAACGGTTGGAAAAGATATATAATCATGTGGGTCCAGAAGTTGTTATGTTGTAAATGTGTTACTTTCAATCCTGATACTCGAACCATTTTAGTATAATAAAAAGTTCGCGTGATATCACAACAGTTAGTTAACTTAATCGTTTTTATATGTCTTTTAATAAAATAGAATAAAAATAGCAGTAAAACAACAATAGCATTAAGAACGACAAGAACAACAACAAGAACAACATGAATAACAAAAACAACATGAACAACAACAAGCACTAAAGGAACAAAGAACAAGAAGAACATCAACAAGAACAACAAAAATAAGAAAAAGAACAACAAGAACAACAAAAATAAGAAGAATAACAACAACAATAACAACAACAACGTACAACAACAATAACAAGAACAACTACAAGGACAACAATAAAAAGAACAATAACAATAACAACAACAACAAAAATAACTAAAAAAAGAATTATAAGAACAACAACAACTAACATTTCTAACTTGAATCCATACTTTCCTTGTCTCATTCACGATGAAGAATAAATGCCGAAGTTTTGGAATTTATAAATTAAAGAAATGATGCGTACAAGTTTTTTTTATGGAAGAAATGATATTTTTGAGTTTGGTTTAGTGGAGAAATAGAGTGTTGTAAATGAAAGATGGTGTTTGTAGGTAGAAAATTAAGTTCGTCTAAGTTTTACATTTCACGCGGATTGCTAACTGTGGTGTCTTGAGCGTTGATAGTCATTGTAATGGACGATTGAGATTTATTTAAGGATGGTGAAGAAACTCAATTAATATGCTACATACAACAACAATTGTATTAAATAACCGTTGTTGTGTGAATTTTAATAACATATAAAAAATGCAGCACTTGAAAAGAAACAATAACAAGATTTGAACTCAGGATCATGCACGCTATATACAAAAATGGTTGTATTAAATAATCGTTGTTGTACATCTTTTAATAAAATATAAAAAGTACAACATTAAAACAACAACATCAAGATTTGAACTCATGATCATGAGCCACTTTTTACCACGGTTGGAACTTCCAACCATGATGAAAAGTGGCTTTAATATGAAAAAAATCCCTAGTTGAATAGATTTTATCATGATTGATCCTTTGATTTAGTGACTTGAGTGTTGTTGTTTGCGTGTTTTGTAATAATGTACCAAACTCAACTAGCAATCAAAATATAGACACGTTAAACACACACTTCAAATTCAATTAATATCTCTTCCTTAAGTGAACTCAAGTCACCCAATCTCATGAGTAAAATTGCAAATTTAGTATAACAAAAAAGGATGATGAAGATAATCAGTAAATTAGGTAATGTAAGAAAATATTTCAAAATATCTCAAAAAAACTTGTGATTTGGCTAGCTAAAGTATCGACCCTGAGAAATAATATTCTATTTTAAGGTTCTATATTCAAAGTAGGTGATGTCTTGATAATTTTAAGTTAATATTATGTATTTGGCGATAATAGATTTGAGATGTAAATGTTATACAGTAACTTCTATTGGTATAAAAGTTTTTGGACTTTCTCATAACTTGAAGTAATTTTCTGTAATTGGCCTTGTACTCATACAATTCCATTGATTATAAATTTAAAAAAATTACTCATCTATGTGATATGATATCTAATATCGATTTTTAAATATCAAAACAAAAATTGTAATTAAAATTTATGATGAAACTAAATGTATATTAATGCAAATGTTGAAAACTTTAGATACAATTTTTGGAAACATAAAACCCTAAAAGATAAGAGTTTTCACTTAAATTAAAAATTAAAACAAAAGTAAACAAGTTCTTATAAATCACTACTTACTACACTACTAAAGTTTAGGTTGTATAACAACAATCTAGTTAACTACATCCACACCCTCCGCCACCTCCACATCCTCCACCGCCTCCACATCCGCCACCTCCTCCACATCCGCCACCGCCATGATGCCCTCCACCTCCGCATCCGCCACCATGATGCCCACCATGTCCTCCGCAACAATGACCTCCACCATGTCCTCCGCCAGCATGACCGCCCCCTCCATTATTTCCCGCAGCCATAGCAGAAGTCATGGTAAAAAAATCATGGTTTTTGTAAGCACTAGAGCTGTTAGAATAACTTTTTGCAACTCCTCCATGTTTGGATGATTGAGCACCAACACTCTTGATCTTTTTCACTTTTGACGTAGAACCACTCTTCTTGTTTCTCTTATCATCATCTAGTGTCTTTTCCTTTATAGTGAAACAATTTCCCATATCGTAAAAATTTTATTTTATGAGAAAATATTATGTACTTCCGTATTTGTTTAAACTCTGGTATATATAACTACAATATGGTAACAACCCGAAAATATATGAGAAATCAGCTATTACTACGTAAGTGCATTTGAATATCTATTTTTTTTGTTAATTTGAATTTCTATTCAAACATTCTGTTTCTGATTTAAAGGATCACTCTCTTACCTTTACTGCATCTACGATTGATTTGAAATAAAGGGCTAAGAATGCTGAAATATATTCTAATAACACACCTTAGGATTATTGCTAGCATTTTGGCTATGTATAGTATTCATTTGAATTAGCACTTCTTCTAGCTAGTGTTGTTTAATTTGTGAAACACAAAGGCTAAGTTTATGAGAATGTATTGGATTGATATTTTAATAGATTATTTTTATAATGTCTAGGGATTGATATTTTATAATAGATTAATAATTTTCTTAAAATATGTGATTTTATTTTTTGAAGTTTTTTTCAATGGAATAACTTTGTTTTGATGAATTTGATTATGTATTTGAAAAATAATATTAATTTTATCTATGAAATAAAAATGCACAAATTAATATTTTTTTTTAAATATTAGTTTGAAATATTTATTTAATTGTCAGAAGTATCACTACACCAAAAAGTACTTTAGACGACAGTGCACTTTAGGCGGTGTTTTTTTTCCAGAAAGCGCTGCCTAAAGCTTAAAAATAATACAGAAAAGTTTATAGAAATTTCAACAAAAGTGTTGCCTAAGGGTTACTTTTAGACAACGCTTTGATAAAGCGCTGCTAAATGACCCCCTTAGAAAGCGTTCTTCAAAAGCGTTGCCTAAAGGTTATTCAGAAAGCGCTGCCTAAGGCCTTTTTTTATAAAAAAAATAAAATAAACCCTGGTTTCGCTTTTCATTCTTTATTGTTCTCAGAACCTTCTCTAAACCTTTTTCTCCACAAAACACTCTTCCTCCACGAACCTCACGCTCGTTCCCTCTATCTCACGGGTCGTTTCTCTACACCACCACACAGTCGTCGCCTCACCCTCTTCCTCCGCGAACCTCTCATTGTAACCATCACTTTTTCCGTTACATTCCTTTCCATCTTCATCGCAACGTTTCTACAACATCACCCTATCACCCTCCGTGTTCTCACCGTTTCTGCAACTACATCGCCAACACTGTCATTCTCAACAACCGAGACACATCTTCCTCTCTTCCGTTTCCACTTTCTGCATTTGATACAAACATCAGCAACACCGCACAACTAATTGTTTTGTCGCATTTGACTCGCCTCCGTCTCAACGTCAGTGTTTCTGTTCTCGACGACGTCGATGCTATTTGGTAATTTTCGATTTCATTTGAGATGTGTATAACCGTGATGTTGTGGAAGTGGAAATATAATGTTATATTTTTCTCTATGAAATAATTTTGTGATAGCTCTCTAAAATAGTTCTGATATATGAAGTTTGTTGTTGAAAATATGTGATATAAACTCTATTTGGAAGTATATGCTAGGATGTGAAGCAATTACCGTATAAACTTGCTTGTGCTGAGTTGTATTTAACAGTGTATTTTTCACTTGTTTGTGCTAAATCGTATAGATGTTTTCGACGTTGAGTTTTTGCTAAGCATAATTGTTATTGTGTTATGATAGTCTGCTTGATTATCTTTTTGATGGTGGTATTGGATTATATGTGTTTTAGTTTCGATGATTGTTTGATGTCTATATCGTGTTTATCTGTGTAAGACGTAACCAAGAAACTGTGGGGGCAGCATGTTGCTTCTTTTGTGTGAATACGAGCGAAGAAAATATGTTTATTTTAAGTATAATTGATTGAATTGTGGCTTCCCGAATTTTCTTCTTCTTTCTTTTAGGAATTATTAGGATCTTCATATGTTGCTGGACGATATTAGTACATTCGATTGTAACTTGGGTTGAAATTCATATTTTCCATGTTTCGATTTTGTATTGTGGATTGAGTTTTAAATGTTGTGCCTTGTTATTTGAAATAATTTGAAGGAATTTTCGTGCGTCTTGGCTGAATTTTTTATTTGAACTTGGAACAGTGAGTTTGGTTATGGTGACGTTGTGAATTTTGTTTGCGTTGAGCACTAGTTCGAGATAATTTCATTGAGCATGATTGGATTTAGGTAGTTCCTACCCGGATTTTAGTTTAGGGGGTTAGATCTTACTTTGAATTCAATTTTCCGTACTTCGAATGTGAATTGAATAATAACTTGAGTTTCTTTGGTTTCAGTTTCATTTGTGAATTGAAATAATTGAATGATCGATTACTTGGTTCTTGAATTGTTCATGTGCATCAAATAAGTTTCATTTTGATTTTATACCTTGTGATTACTAACTTGTTTATGGTTTGAGCAAGCTTAGTTCGAGATAATTTCATTGAGCATGATTGGATTTAGGTAGTTGCTGCCCGAATTTTGGTTTAGGGGTTTAGTGTGACACCCCGATTTAATTCAAATATTAAATAAGTGAGAATTTAATTATTTAATTAATTAAAGTCTTAGGTGATTATTTTATTTGGATTAATTGGGTCATTTAATGAGGAAAGGATTGGAGGTGTGCAGAGTAAATGGTGGGTGTAAGAGTAAATCACTCTACTAATTACTAAGTATTGATTAATTATTTTATTTGGAATATTAAAAGGAAATATAAAGGGAAAAGAAAGGAAAAGAGAAGGGTTTTTGGAGAAATCATTTCACGTAGAGTTGGAGAAAGAAGAGAAGAGAGGAAAAGCCGACGCCGAGAGAAACCGAAGAATCATCGCGAGGTAAGGGTGGTTTTGATCGGTTAATATGTTTTATGGGTTTTGGGAACCATAGGAATAAATGGGTATGTTAGGAAGTTTGAATTTTTATGATTAGGAGTTATAGGAATAAACCCTATTTTGTGTCGGTGTTGGAAATTGGATCATAGTATGTCAAATAATTGATAGGGATGAATAAACTACTTTGTTTGTTGTTATAATGGTGTGAAATGATGATGAAATGGTGTTTCTAACGTACCAATTCGTATTGGAAAGTGTGGTAATGATAGAGGGTGGAAAATGCTGTCAAAAAGTAGCAGAAATGCTATCACAGGTCGTGGGAACCGGTTCCCTGTGGGGAGGAACCGAGTTCCCAGTGTTAAAATTGGCAAACTGGGACTTTTTACACTCAGGAACCGGTTCCTGTATAGGTAGGAACCGGGTTCCCATACAAAAACCAGGGAGCGCCTTTTTGAAAACTTCCAGGAACCGGTTCCTGTATAGGTAGGAACCGGGTTCCATGTGCATTTTTCCAAATTTTCCAAAACTTTGAAGATTCATATTTTCTAAACCGTAACTCCGATTTGAGTGCCGTTTTCGGCGTTATTTCTTAAATTTTAAATACTACCTTTTGAAAAGAGAAAAATACTACTTTGCCAAATTATTTTAAAAATAGTCGCGCTCCCGATTTTTGAAAAGAATGAGTAGTTAAGGATAATGGGAAACTATTATGAATGGTACGAGTTATCAGATGAGGTATTGGTGCTTACAGTGTTATATATATATGATATTCATTTTGATTGAATGAGATGCACTGGTGATTTGACATGTGTTTACGGTGATTTCTCGTAAACAACCGCTAGTCTTCCAATTTTTACTATTTATTATTGGTTACTTACAGGATCGACTAGATTGATCCTAGGACACATGTGTCATAATAGATTTTTATGTTCAAACCCATGATCTTTAATTGAATCTTAAAGCACTTACTTAAAGTTGACTATGGAAATATACTGACTGTTTGTGTAAAGATTTCGAACTTAAACTGGATTATTGACAATTGAATGTAAAGGCAAGGACACTCTTAAAAAGTAACAATTTCTGGGAAATACAATAACAGATTGAAAGTAAATAGGTTTCTAGAACAATAAGTGTTTAAAGGCAAATGGGATAAAGATAAAAAGAAAAGGGATCGAAATACTTTAAAGGTAAAAGTGCAGGAAACTGGAAATAAATGATAATAAACTGGCATTTAAATTATAAAACAACATGATGTTCTTAACGTACATGATATCTCCTTGACTCGTTTCCCTTTCGATCACGGTAATTTGAGTGTTTGAGAAATTTTTAGTACATCTAACGAACCCCAAAAATCTAATAGAAAACATCTATTTATAATGTTCTGACCCTAACGGTCCTATTGTAATATTGCGCCACGTTTAAGACATGCAAGTCTCTTTCGTTCACCAATCTCCACGCGTCCCTTATCATGGCGCCTTTTTCATTCAAAATTCGAATCTTCAGGTTCCATTCGAAATTCGAATTCCATAACCATTTGTAGCTCACTTTAATCCTTTGTTTGGACCGCTCCAATGTTGGCATATTTATTTAAAGGAATTTCTTCATATCCTAAAAATACTAAAGATTTTAGTTCGAAATATCGCTCACCATTGGCAATCGAAAGATCCTTTCTCTATGAAACAAAAAAGGCCTTATGTTTACCTATCACCAACAAATATTAATCTCTTTTCCATGTGATAGTAAACATATTTCATTCGTCTATGCCAATTTTACCCTTTTCGAAATTGCCAGCTAACAAATTGCCCCTCAAGAACAGTTATTTCGACGGATGTAGAGAAATATTTGTTCTTGAATATCTCATGCAATTTCGACACAGTAATGATGATTTCACCGCATACACGAGTAGGTATCCAACTTTTCTGCTAATGTCTAATCAGCACACCTAAACGTGCTATCATGGCAGTTAAATGTTAATGATTAGAGAAAACGTCATTTCCCAAATGACGACACGTCACACCCTAGGAAGTTGAAAAAATTCACCTTTTTGCCTTTTCAATAAAATGCTTACACGTGTCCCACTACTCTCCAAGGGTCAAAAAATTTCTAACCGTTGAAGAAGCTATAAAACACTTCATCTTCTTCATTCTGAACTTTTCCCAAATCTCTCTCATTCTCAAACAAACCAGATTCTGCACTCTCAGTTTCTTTAAACAAAAAACAAATATTCTTCATCAGAAAGACTAATTTGTTTCACCATGTCTTCATCAACAATGCCAACAACAACCTCCAAGAAATCTGAGAAATCCAAACAACCCATGGATTCCACCAAAATACCGGCGAGCAAAATCATCAACCAGGTAACCAAGAGTTCATCTCCACTCCAAAATGACTCCGGAGCAAAAGGCTATCTATGCCTCTCAGGTAATAATCCCCACTATTGTTTCTGATAAAACCCTAGGAGTAATGGGTCCGTTGATTCCTACAGATCGTTTGGCAAAAACGAAGGGATTCTTTCCCGCCTATTTCATGACAAAACCTATTATTAATAAGTCCATACATCTAAACGAAAATTGACAATTGTGGCCAAATTGCCTAAAACCCTAGAGGAGCTAGTGGCGGCATAGTAACGGCACTAACAAGGGACCCTTTTAACATGGATTATGTCATCGTTAACTTTAAACCCTTCCGTTCTTGTCCTACATCCGACCAGTCGTACCAAAATTGGCTTGCTAAGGTGGAGAGCAAGAAATCTCAGGAATGGGAAAATTTAGGCATTTTCAATTTGATTCGAATGTCTAAATTAGGATTTAGCTATAGCCAACCCTTTTTGTTGGCTTCTCTATATTCGGACAGACAACACGTTCCATCTTCCTGGGATGGTAACACCCACTTTCTTCGACATAGCAACACATCGGACTTTCCCTATTGGAGAAACTTTTGATCCTAATGAGGATGCGGAGAATCTCATTGAATTTGAGCTCAAGCATGCGGTTTCTCCAAATATATTGCTTTCTATCATTCTGCTGAGGAAGAAGTTTCAGAAGTTGAACACATAGCCTTCTTAGCACTATGGCTATCGAAATATGTTTTCTGCAAAAATCCCTTCAAGTGGCTAGTAGATTCATTACCTTAGCCAATCAACTTCACCATGGTCGAAAAGTCCGCATCGAATCTTGTCCATTATGAAAGCATTTGTCTTCAGTATTGAAATTAAAACCTACAAAGCCGGCACAAATCTTCTTCGGGCCCTTTTGGTTGTTGCAACTTTGGTGAATGCCACTTTCGAATCATCTCTATCAACCTCGGAACACTTAATGAAGATCATCCGATGTTGCCAATCGTAACATTGAGGGAACCAGGTTATTGAAACTCACGCCAAATAATGAGAAAGAGAATTTCGAAACCAGCTTCGTTCAATACATGATGATCTTCTCGAAAAGGCACAATTTTGACTCTTCGATGGCTCCATTTGCTACTCGAAATTATGGACCAACTTGGTTCACTACGCCTCTGGAGCAAGCTATTTTGGAAACAACAACAAAAAATATCTGGAGTGCTTTTCTAACTCCCAGACTTATTGCTTCAAGGATCACCCCTATCAAGAGTCAAGCACATATCCTTGCTTATCAACCCAATTTTGTAGCTCGACAGTTTGGCCTGTGTCAGATCCTTCCTGAACCTCTTTTTGATAAGAAGAGAGAAATATGCCTAGCAGGGGTACCTTATCCCTCCAAAGAAATCGAAATCAAACAAAAGCGCTATGAAGATTTTGCGGAGTTTTCGCTAGTTTATTTCGTTCCCTCCTTCTACAAAACAAGAGATTTCCACACTTGGTGGACAGACTATTATTCGAATAATATGTTTGATACCACCGAAATCCAACAATATTTAACAGCAGCTTTTTCCTTTGTGCAGGAAAACAACCAGAAAGGTAGGCTTACTCATGTCAAAGAAATTGAGCTTTCAAAAATATTTTGAAGATGTGTATAATCCAATGGACATACATCGAACTGCTTATGCGCAAAAAAACTTTAAAAGAAAATTTGAAAACAACTTCCATTCGATGTCCTCCTTATGTGAAATCGAAGATAGGTACAAATGGGCTTTTAAACACAAACCTCCCAAATTTCCCAATTTACCTACTTCCGAGTTGGCTTTGCCTTTTTCCCCGTATCCTGGTGGTTATATTTTAGGGATCTTTTTCGCGAAAATGATACCAAAAACTGCCAGGGTTACGTGAAAACATGATTTATACAACTTCAAAGGGCACCTTCGCTACGACTTGTCGCCCATGTCTTAAATCTGGAATGCGAAGAAGAAAGAAAATCAAGTTCCCTCAAAATGGTTTTTGTTTTATCTTAACCATGTTCTCAATCATTTCACTATTGATTTGAAGTCCTTGAAAAGACAAAGTCGTGCCTAAAGTCGGCTCAACTTCAACTTCACAAACACCAACCATCATCACTACAAATCCTCCTGCGAGGTAGACAACACTTTGAAGAAAAGAAAGAAGGTATTTTCATGCTTACCTCTTTACTATTTGAAATTCCTTCTAAATTGGTTAATCATCTTAGTCACACTTTCAAAAGTGGCTTGCCCCAAAGTCCCCAAGAAACGAAAGCATGAAACTCTTCGACCGTAAGATGAACCACGAGGACGATACCTCAATCCTTAAAAGAAAAGAAGAAAAACCTTCACAATGGTGAAGCTTCTCAAGTCGCTAAGTCCATTAGCAAAGTTCCTGCCAATGCTCCTCAAACCAAATCTAAAGTCTCTTGAACCCTCTATCTTGAAGAATCACCTTAAGAGTTGGCAGAATGCTACTCGATGGACAAAAGGTAAAGGTTACTTGACGCCTTCGTTACTAACTTACACAACTTTAATGCACGATCCACGATCTTTTATAGTATTCCTTCGCTCTGTCAATCTTCCTAATATCCAAAGTTCGAACCAGACCTTCTCCTCAACCGGAAGGCTCAAATGAGGATGCTTTAAACAAAGGTTCATCTCATGGCTACCGTGGAGACTGAGCCTTAGATCAACAAGTAACCGCCTCCCTTGGGTGAAACCTTAGATCACCGGCACTTCTCCTTCATTGGTGGAGAACTTGAGGGTAGATGAACCAAACATTGGGGTTGAAACCCCTATCGTTGATATTCCTAGTGACTCTTCTCGGAAAAGGCGCGTTACGCTAGTCAAATCGATGGAGACAATCATGCTGTGAATCACTTCTTTGCAAGTGACAACGAAGATGAAGGGATGCAAGCGGAAGGTGAAGATGGGAGAATGGAGGTAGAGGGTGCGATGAGGAAACGCAGTGTAAATGGAAATTCTGCTTCTGGCTTTCGTCAAGCCAAATCCTCTCCTCAAGAGCAAAAGGCGAGATGAAGAAGAATAATCCTTTAAAATACCTCAAATTGATGCTATCTCAATGTGGTCCTTCTTGAGCACGATTCCATCTAGTGATTCGAGTCAATCAAAGAGGGCACGCCTCCCTTCTCTTGACCAGCTTCTTCAAGAGGTTAATAATACTATTTTCAAGTTGATTTCTTCACCATCTTACAAGACAACCACAGGGTTTACTTTTCGATGAAGAATCTTTTGACACAAATAGATCTTAGTATTTGCCCTCCGACGTGGCGAGATCATTTATGATTTGCAACTCCTCCTTGATGAAGTTAATCGCATACATCGAGCTTCATGGTATCGAAGCTAAAACTCGAACCAAGCGAGAAGCTTTATCTAACGCCTATGACCGACTTGAGCTTACTAAAAGGGCGTGCTTTAGAGTGCAAAAATTGCAGAAAAGATAGGCACGATGTTCTAGGTCGGTCTATCTTATTCAGGAGTCCCAGTTGAGGAGCTTAAGCGAAAATCGCGGTGCGAAAGGTGAGCAGATAACTCAAAGCGACTATGAAGTCTGATGATCAAGGGCTTGCGATCTGATCTCACGAGTCTTAAGCAGATGGAGGCGGTGAAGGTATAAGCCAAGAAATCAAGAGCTTGAAAGGATCAAACACACGAATCAATGTAGAATCAACTTGTGCAAAAACAAATTTGCTAGGTTGAAGCGAGATGCTCCTTTACTTCTTGGAAATGTTAAGAAAACTTTATTATGTATTCGAACATGACTCATATTTGTTATTTATATGGCTCTCTTAGCTCTATTCCATCTTCAATATCTATTTAGTCAAGTAATTGAATCTCCGCAAGTATGGTTTATACCTTTTAAGTATTTCCGTTTACTCTTAAGATTCTTACATCTTCGCTAATTCCTCTATCTCATAGGCATTATTCAAAATGTTTTCAAAATACGAAAAGGTCCTCCCAATGGGGTGACCATTTACCAAGTACTCTATTCTTCTTATCCATAGGCAAAATAACTTTCCGCACGGATCATTGGTTGAAAATTTCTTGTTCTTAACTCTTTTATTGTATGCCTAGCTACTCTTTCTTTATGTCTTTTCATAACCTCTAAAGCACGTAGCCTTTCTTCATCTATATCCACTAATTCATTCATCATCATTTCCAGATTGATCAATGGGTATTTCGCATCTTTGGATTACGATGATTGTAGATGTATTTCGACCGCAACACCGTCGTGCCCAAATGTAAGTCGAAGCGAGTGGTATTCGTTGCCTCCTTAGGAGACGTTCGACAGCCCATAGAGCTTGATCTAAGGTTTTGTGCCAATTTCTTGGTTTTCGACCTATATGCTTCTTGATCAAACCTATTATGACTTTATTGGTCGCTTACGACCGTTTGCTTGGGCGTAATAAGGTGTTGATGTGAGTAGTTTGAATCCTATTTCTTGCGAACTCTTGCATTTTTCAAAACGAACCTTGATCTGTTGTGATACTTTCTGGTATCCCAAATCTGTATATTACTTGCTTCTGAATAAATTCTATGATAGCTTCTTGGTCTACATTCACTAAAGGAATCGCTTCGACCCACTTTGTGAAATAGTCTATTCCTACAAGAATATATTTCTGTCCTTTAGATGATGTTGGCCGAATTTCACCAATCAAATCTAATGCCCATCCCCTGAAAGGCCAAGGCTTAACAATCGAATGTAGCTCGCTTGCCGGAGCATGTTGAATGCCAGCATGGACTTGACACTCTTCACAACCTTTGGCGAATTCTATGCAATCTTTGAGCATAGTGGGCCAATACATTCCATATCTGAACAAGAGCCATTTCATTTTATGGCCTGCTTGATGTGCCCCACATGCTCCACTGTGCACATTAGACAAGGCTAAATATGCTTCGTTTTCCCCTAAACATTTGAGTAGCACTCCTTCTGAGGTCTTCTTAAATAATTCATTCCCGATCACTACGTAGGACAATGCTCTGACTTGACTTTCCTCTCTGTATTTATTGAAGGATTTCTCAAATAGTTTACTATAGAGTCCGCTAATCTGATCTGCTAAAGCATCTATGTTAAAACTTGAATTCCTCCCGGTTTGAATAACCTAATTTCGCATTTTCTAAATCTAAGGGTGATAACTTTGTAGCCATTATTCTTCCCTAGCTTCTATGAGGTATTGGAGTTTTCTTTTGATATCCTATATCCCGAGGCTATTTGAGCCAAGTCATTTGCCTCTTGATTATCACTTCTAGGAATGTGTTTTAAATCCACATATTCAAATTTCTTGATTAATCGATTAGCAATAACGAAGTACATGATCAAATTTTCTTTGATACACTTGTATTCTTTGGTTATTTGCTTGATGACTAGTTCGAGTCTCCTCTTATTTCGACTGTTGCCCCCAATTCCAACAAAGCTTCAAGTCCGACAATTAGTGCTTCATATTGACTTCATTGTTCGAACATAAAGGGCCTTCCAACTTATACTTGAATTTTGTTGGAATTCCTTGAGCGAAATGATACATATTCCGACACCACTTCCATTTTATGTGTTGAGCCATGAAATATAATTTCCATGGCTGAGTTTCGACATAATCTAATGCGAGATTCTCATTCACGAGTGGTCACTATGAAATGAAACCACCGTCCTTTCATAGCCTGTAAAGGCTTAAAGGCCGATTATATTCAAGAGTGCCAAGGCCCATTTACCAATCCTGCTGTGCATGATTGGCTTTGACAACATATGTTTAATGACATCAAAGTGAGACAAAACATAAACATCAACAGGTTTAATATAATACTTGAGTTTTGTACACGAGAAATATAAGCAAAGACATAGTTTTTCTATACTATTGTACCTAGTTTCTGCATTATTTAAAACTCTACTAATATAGTAAATGGCTCTTTCGATGCCATCTTCATTCTCCTGGGCCAGCATGCTTCCTATGGTTACATTAGAGGCAGAGATATACAAACGCATTGGCCTATCTTTAGAAGGGGCTGCTAGGATCGGAGGGTGCATCAAGTAAGTCTTGATTTTTTCAAATGCTTCTTGATGTTGATCTGTCCAATCAAAATTGTCACGATTTATGCTAACAATGGAGAGAAAGCTTGGGTTCGCCCACTCAAGTTGGATATAAATCTCCTCAAAAGTTGATTTTACCCAAAAGGGATTGCTTCTTTCTTTGTTGAAGGAGGCTTTGTCTCCATGATGGCCTTTGTTTTATTCAGGTTGATTTGATGCCCTTCTTGTGAACCACGAAGCCAAGGAAATCCCGGCTGCACGAAAAAGCACACTTAAGAGGTTCATTTTAAGCCATGTTTCCTCATTCGTTCGAATGATTGACTCAAATGATTTAAATGATCCTCATCGAAACCGATTTGACCACTATATCATCTATGTAAATCTGCATAAATGTTTCGATAAAGTCATGGAATATTGTGTTCATTGCTCTTTGGTATGTTGCCCGGCATTTTTAAGCCAAAGGGCATTACTACCCATTCATATGTGCCTAAAGCGCTGGGCATCGGAAGGTGTTTGGGGACATCATCCTCAATGAAAATCGATTATAGCGAATATCCGTCTAGCATACTCGGTATTCATAACCGAATCAATTAACATTTCGGCTATAGGCATAGAGTATTCGTCTTTTGGGGTAGCAGATTCAAATCCCTAAAATCTATGCAAATCGTAAGAACCATTTTTCTTAATAACGGTACAATATTAGCAAGCCATTCGACGTACCTCGTGGTTACGATAAACTTGCGGTGAGCAATCGTTCTATTTCGCCTTGATCTTGAGAGGATTCTGGTGCGAATCTTCTAGGCGCCGCTGATGGGCTTCTTGCCATCCTTGATCGGAAGCCTATGTTCCACCGTTCTCTTTTCAAACCAGGCATTTCGTCATAATCGGAAACAATCTTTATTTGCTTTGAGCAATTCGATCACCTTATGCTTCAAACTGGGATTGAGTTTCGCACTAATGTACGTTACTCTTTTTTCGACTTCATCCCCAATATTAACTTCCTCCAAGGGGTCTTGAGCCGACATCTTGGCATTCGTTGATCCTGGATCTTTTTCGAAACCTAATGGCTCTTGATCATAGATAGCGTCTAGCCGCTGATCCATTGGTGTGGAAGTTTGTCCTTCATTGGGTGGGGTTAGATGGGTGCCCTCAGGACTTGCTTTTGCTGCGTTATTTTTTGTGTTAGTGTCTATGGCTTGTGCAGCCATGTTTTGTATCTCGGCTTCGAGAGCCGTCTTTTTCTTATTCTCACCGGATAGGCGGCTTACGGTAGTAGTTGGTTTCACCATAACACCTTCATTGTCGGCCAGGGCGGATCGTCGAAGTCTCACCTTCTTCTTCAACTTCTTGTCCATCCCACATCAGTTCTCTATCCCACTGGAAGCCATTGGGACGAAGTGTTAGAGAATAGTAGGCATTTTCATTTGGTTCGAAGTACTCTTCAGGTGGGTTGCATGGCCCAATGTTGGCCATGTTACGGTCAAAATTCCTCTTGTCAACATGATTAATATCTGTCATATAATAACTCTGATCAGCCTCTATATTTTCAACTATTCCATCCTCTCTCCATAGTACTAATCTTTGATGCATTGAAGAGGTCACTCAATTCGTGGATCCATTCTACGCCAAGTAGCATGTTGTAGTTGGCCTTGCGGCTATTACCATGAACATGGTTGGCCTAGTCGGGAACCAACCGTGAGATTCACTTGTATTACCCTAGTGTCTTACCAACTTTGCCTTCGTAATTGGAGAGTACCATGTTATGAGGTCGAGCGTCGAATCCGCATCCCTATCCTTTTTAGCATGAATCGGGCATTAAATTGTGGCTCCTCCGTCACCAAGACTTTATTTACGCCGTGTTGCTCCACTTTGGCCCCGATGAGCGATTTCAAATGATTCTTCATTCCTCGTCGGTCTTTCAAAAAGCGTTACGCTCTTGATTGCACTGTTATTCATTATATAGTAACACACCGCCTATGTTTGGCCATTTCCTCTTCGTCTGCTTCCTCTCCAACCCATACTTCGTATTATGTTCAAACTCAAGGTAAACGATACAACATTACAATTGGCGTTAAAGAAAGACTCCTTCCGACTCGAAATCATCGGTCATGAGATCATCTTCGTTCACTGCTTCCTTTTGTTCTTGACCTCCTTCTTTGGTGAGAATAATTTTATACGGGGTTTGCCCCAGTGAGTTCTTGACTTTGGATTGTTAGTGCTAGACTGCCAATTTCCATGGGCTTCACCCTTCGCGCCTTCTTGTTACGTTGGTGTCTGCGCCATTGAGAGCGACATTGGGTTTTCCTTTATAATTTTCCATCGATTTCCTCCCTTCGAATTAAACCGCCTCTTGTAAGCCATAGCGGTTCTTCCGCCTGGTCGAAGCGCGCCATTTGCCCTTCCTTTGTCATTCTTTGCTTTATCACTAGGGATCTCGCGGTAATTTGAAAGATACCTTCCTTGCTTCCCTAGGATAAGGACTGCGGTCTTCTCGCATGGTTCTCGCCCGATCGGTATTGAAGGATTCAATTTGGCGTCCCCAACCGAAAGCGAGCGGGACTGTTTCAAATGCTTGACATTCCTTTATCATAAATCGCCGCACATCCGGGACATCGGACATTCCGTACCAATCTTGTGGCATCGAACTATGAATTCCAAGCTTTCATCGCCAGGGTATACCATAACCGATTGTCTTGCCTCCAATTAATTCTTGTCCCTCCGGCCCTTTCGATTCAGACTATCACTGGGTTGCAAATGATCTTGCATCTTGGGCACAGCAACTTGTCTTGGTTCTTCTTATGACAGTGAAATAGGTACTCACGTAGGCTTGCATCTTTCTTTGGCAAGCTTTCCCTCTTTTGTTCTCTTTCTTTCTCCAAGCATCGTTCCACTTCTTGCATTTCGGCGTGTGGCTGCTCGAAATCCACCATGTTTACTCCCAGCATTGGGTCATCAGAAATTCCGACCTTCTCGAACTTCATCCTGAGACCTTCAGTAGCCTTAGTTAAATTTTTGTCGACCATATCTTGGCCCTCGAGCTGATTGCCTCTTTCATTAGTTTTGCCTTGAACACCTTTGGAAGGTTATCGAGTTCCTTTCTTAACCGGAGAAACCTCCATCTTCTTGAACTCCACGCTTGTTTGAACCTTGTTCTCGAACTTCGATCATGTTGATTTCAAAGGCTCGGATAGTTGGTTTCCGCCATCGAACGGATCCGTATCCACTTTCATGGGGTTTTTCCTTGTCCGCAAATTTCAACTGCCATCCTTGATTGCATTCTCGATCAAATCCACGAAAAGAAAGCATTGTGAGGTTTTATGACCTAGGAAATTATGGTACTTACAAAACCCTCTTCTTCCTTTGTTCCAAGGGAGGAATCTTAAGGTTCGGAGGAACTATTAACGGCCATCCTTAACAAGCAAATCGAAGATTTCATCACATTTAGTTATATCGAAGTGTATATTTTCTTAGGATATTTCTCATTTTCTCATTTTCGTGTTGTCTTTTCCATTGGAAGGAAGCGTAACTCGCAAGCGTAAGGGGTGCCTCTTTTAGTTGAAGAAGATCTATTTCAACTGTCGAATTGTATGGGTCTTGGAAATCATCTATGTTTTCTTCTTCCGCCTCTATATAGGCTATTCGCTCTTTCTTATGATTCTTACTAGCCCTAGCCTTTTCCGCTTTTAATCTTTCGACTTGTCGAACTCTATCGACCAATTGGGCCATATCCCTTAGATCTTGGTATCCGGCTTTCGAATGGAATAATCTAGGCCTCCTGCACCATTTCGACCAATTCATGTTCAGCACTCTGTAAAACATCTAGATTTTAACAATCGGAATCTATTTAGATAGTCATCTATGGGTTCTCAGAACTTTCTTTTAATGCTTGCTTCTTTCAGTGATTTTGATTGGCCCATGTAGAATTGCTCATGAAAGAGTCTTTCCAAATAGGGCCAAGTATCCACGTATCCGGGGGTAATGTGGTGAACCACGTGAACGCGTCTTTGTCAAAGAACTTGGAAAATATTTTATCTTAAGATTTTCGTTATTTGATATATCCCCGCCTACCAAATATCTCGCTATGTGTTCTATCGTCGACTCACCGGTATCACCGGTAATTTTGTAAATTTGGGGACTTTGAAATCCTCGGTAATTGCTTGTAGAATGTAACCTACAATAGGAGAAGTATAATTTGGCCTTCTAAATCCGAATTTACACCATTTTGGGCCATTATTCTTTCTATCATAGCGGTTAGATTATTTTCTGCCACTAAATTGTCGTTCCTGACCCTATGGACAATTTCGTCTGCATTCTGGTCCCTGTTGACAACCACTAACGGTCTAGGCTGTTCGATCCGGTCTTCTTGAACGTCTGGTTGCCTTAATCTTGGCCCTACGTTTCCCTCTTCGATTCCTCGTATAGGGGGTCGAACTTGTTCAATGGTAGGTTCTTCGTTCCGAATCACCACTGGATTACGCCTCGCCTCAAAGCATCGGGGCACCAAAAAATGCTATCCTAGACATCCGGGTGTGTTTTCTTGGTTTGTTCGATTTATATTCTCAATTAAAGGACCAAAATAGCATTCATTTCGCGGCTAAGACTCCTACCATATCATGGTTACCGTCATCCATCTTGTTCAAACTCGATTGTTAGTTGTCAGGGTAGGCCATTGGTTACGATTTCCCAAGTTCTGGGAGTTTGTAGCGAAATGGTTCGTTCCTGAACCAGATCCTCGGACTGGGGACAAAATGGGTGCGTTATGTAACCCTGCCATAAACGAAGTTGGCATCCCATACTGTGGATCTCTGGGCCTTAAAGGGTCAAAACCTGGAGGCCTAGTGGGAGTCGAATATGGTTGACTTCCTGCGTGCGGCATAGTTGAAATGGCAGATGGTATTTCTGTCACACTAAATGGGGCCGCGTTCGAACTACCCACAGGGATAGTACTAGAGACATCAGTCGAAGCCGAAACGACTGTTGACGCTCCTTGTGAGGAGGTTTGTCCCCTATCTTGGTTGGTTGTATTTGTCATTGTTTTGGTACGTTGTCTTCTGGGTATATACAGATTATTATCTTTTATTTTACCACTTCGAAGGTTCATATACCAATTCAAATTTTGCAATGTTCATAAAATTCTAATAAATGGTTTCTAATATGACACTGTCCCACTGGGCGTGCCAATTTGTTTACGGTGATTTCTCGTAAACAACCGCTAGTCTTCCAATTTTTACTATTTATTATTGGTTACTTACAGGATCGACTAGATTGATCCTAGGACACATGTGTCATAATAGATTTTTATGTTCAAACCCATGATCTTTAATTGAATCTTAAAGCACTTACTTAAAGTTGACTATGGAAATATCTTGTTGTTGTGTAAAGATTTCAACTTAAACTTGATTATTGACAATTGAATGTAAAGGCAAGGACACTCTTAAAAGTAACAATTTCGGAAATACAATAAGAAAGTAAATAGGTTTCTAGAACAATAAGTGTTTAAAGGCAAATGGGATAAAGATAAAAGAAAAGGATCGAAATACTTTAAAGGTAAAAGTGCAGAATCGAAATAAATGATAATAAACTGGCATTTAAATTATAAAACAACATGATGTTCTTAACGTACATGATATCTCCTTGACTCGTTTCCCTTTCGATCACGGTAATTTGAGTGTTTGAGAAATTTTTAGTACATCTAACGAACCCCAAAATCTAATAGAAAACATCTATTTATAATGTTCACCTAACGGTCCTATTGTAATATTGCGCCACGCTTAAGACATGCAAGTCTCTTTCGTTCACCAATCTCCACGCCCTTATCATGGCGCCTTTTCATTCAAAATTCGAATCTTCAGGTTCCATTCGAAATTCGAATTCCATAACCATTTGTAGCTCACTTTAATCCTTTGTTTGGACCGCTCCAATGTTGGCATATTTATTTAAAGGAATTTCTTCATATCCTAAAAATACTAAAGATTTTAGTTCGAAATATCGCTCACCATTGGCAATCGAAGATCCTTTCTATGAAACAAAAAGGCCTTATGTTTACCTATCACCAACAAATATTAATCTCTTTTCCATGTGATAGTAAACATATTTCATTCGTCTATGCCAATTTTACCCTTTTCGAAATTGCCAGCTAACAACATGATGTGATTTGTATTGATATCATGATATGTGAAATGATGATGGCATGCTTTTATGATGCATGCATAAACATTTGTTGATTTGGTTCATTCCCATTGTGCGGAAGTGAGCTTGCAGCCAATAGACTTACGGTCGGAGGTAGTGAGGCTAGATTCTTGACCCAATGGTTGTGGGCGAATCATGGATCACACTGTCTTTCCACGAGTAAACGGAGCAGTGGGTGAACGCGGTTCACGTATTGGTACCACATGCATAGAGTCTGCATTGCATATGGAATTGTAACATGTTAGGATGGTTTCCAGTGTTGCAATTGCCATTGTTTGATATATACATGATCATTGTGTGAACTGTTTTCTGCATTGTTTATGATCTTGTGTTTGGTTGATGAACTAATATATTCGGTTATTCTGTTGGATCTAAGAATGTATAACGCATATTATATTGAATCGAAATATCACCCTTACTTTAAAAATTTCAGATCCGAAGTGATTAGCTGCTTGGAGTTGGTGAGGATAGCCTTAGATTCGAGTCTTTGTCCGCGTGTCAGTGTCGTGCTCTGGTAGATGTAACACTGGGGAAACGATTGTTTGGAATCCTTTAATGGATATTTTAATAGTTTTGGAATTATGTTGATTTATTATCCTGGAATAACTGTTGAGTAAAGTATTCGGGATTTAATTATGTTTCATTTCCGCTATTAAACATAATTTTGAGTATGATTTAATTGATGATTATTCTTCAGTGAAGCATGACGCTGTTTTGGTTAAAATTTTATGATTTAAATTGTGACGCCTCTTGATGGTGGATAAACTCTGATTATTTAATTCTATAAAACGCGGGTAATTAGAAGGGGTGTTACATTTAGAACTTACTTTGAATTCGATTTTCCATGTTTCGAATGTGAATTGAATAATAACTTGAGTTTCTTTGGGTTTAGTTTCATTTGTGAATTCAAATACTTGAATGATCGATTACTTGGTTCTTGAATTGTTCATGTGCATCATATAAGTTTCATTTTAATTGTATACCTTGTGATTACTAACTTGTTTATGGTTTGAACAAACTTAGTTCGAGATAATTTCGTTGAGCATGATTGGATTCAGGTAGTTCTTTCCCGGATTTTGGTTTAGAGGTTTAGATCTTACTTTGAATTCGATTTTCCATGTTTCGAATATGAATTGAATAATAACTTGAGTTTCTTTGGTTTTAGTTTCATTTGTGAATTGAAATAATTGAATGATCGATTACTTGGTTCTTGAATTGTTCATGTGCATCAAGTAAGTTTCATTTTGATTTTATACCTTGTGATTACCATTTGACTATGGTACTTATATTTATGATCAGACCCTTAAGCATGCTGACACTTGTGCCACAAAGCTCCCTATAGCTTTCCCCGCTCTCATATGTGGAATAGTACTACATCAACATCTTGGAATTCTATCTACAACCTTGGATGCTGAGTGTAAGAGAGCTACCCCTTTGTCCCTACATCAGAAGTTGTTTGCTGGAGCACATGTCCCAGACATTGTCTCAACATCTGCTGGTGCTGCACTGAAAATAGAAAATAAAGGGGATGTGATTGTCGAACTTACTATAACTTGCATAGAATTGGATAAGGTCATACGAATTAGCACAACAAGAAGCTGAAACTTGAAGAGACCATCCTAGCTTTGAAGAAGAATGCTGCTACAAGTGTTGATGAAGAGGCACCAGAAGAAGAAGCAAGCATCTCAACAACTCAAAGCTCATCTGAAGCTGACTTAGGACAAGAAGGAAGTGGAGAGTCTGCAGGTTTTATAGATCACGGATTCTCCCGAAGATGTTGATTTTGTTTTCATCTGGTTTTTGTCTTTCCCTCTTCTATGTAATTTTGGCACTTAAGTGCATGACACATGTTTTATTCTGGGTTGTACTTAACATTAGATATTAAGTAACTTCGTTGAACCTAGTATTTATTTATGTTATCCTCCATGAATTCTTTTTTGGTTTGGCCAAATTATGGCTAAAAAGGGGGATAGTGTGATTGGTAATTAGACATTAAGTTGAGGGGGAGCAGCTGTGAATTGTTGCAGCTATGAGCGTTTATGAGTGTCTATGAGTATTTTGTGTTTGTTCTTGTCTGTGATTCCACCTGTGAGCAGCTGATGTGATGAGAATACTAAGGAGGAGCTGATGTTGTGTTCATTGTGATTTGTGTGCTTCCTATGCTAAGAAAAAGTTGATGTAAATTGTGTGCTTCTTGTGCTAAAAGGAGAAGCTGAAGTGTTAATTGTTGATTGTGTATCTCTAAAGATACTATGTGTTTCCACAAGAAGAGAACTTGTTGTGCAGGGGGAGCAAAGTTTTTCATTGTCAATTGTGCATTTGTGTGTGTTGTGTGCAGGGGGAGTAAAATGTTGCATCTTTGAATATTCTAACTGATGTTTGAACATCTGTGTTAATTGTCTGTTACTATATTTGTTTTGATTGTGATGCTGCTTTTAATGTGCTTCTCTGATATATGTGCTTGAATTCTATGTTTATTATGGTGATGTTTCAATTGTTTGGCCTACACCCCAAATAATGTTTTAGCCAAAATTTGCCAAAGGGGGAGTTTGTTGGTTCTATTGATTGGCAGTAATTTTGGTAAAACATTATGCTCAAAAATACCTTGAAGTTTACTGAAGTAGCAAATATCACACCAGATGTCCTGACATGTGAAACTGACAGAAGTGCAGAGTTTTTAGGAAGTCAGTTTGTTTGTTATTTGTATGCTTCGACTAAAGAAGCTTGAGAAACGCCTTCAGCAAATTGTTTGGAGATTTAATGTCCTTCTTTCATGGAGAAAATACAGGAGGCACTGAAGACTTGTGAGTAAATCCACCCTAGTTGTTGTTACCCTATTTAAAGGTTGCAAACCCTATTCTGCAGCTTGGTCGTTCCAGATTTAGAGAGTTTAGTTTTTAATTGTTGGTTCTTCATTGTGTTGGTTGTTACTTGCTTATTGTGAGCCTCTCAAGTATTTCTACTTGAGAAGGACGGATTTTGAGTTGTAAGTTTTCAATCACCATAAGATTTGAAGCAAGTGTGATTGTGTGTCTTTGAAGAGTGTCCTCAGTTTTAGTTTTTTTTAGTGTCACAGGTTGTGATACTGAGGGAGTGAGCGGAGGTTCTCATAGAATTCAGCGTTTATTCTGTGCATCCTTTTGTTGTGTTTCAGTCGTTCCCTGGCACAATTGTTTTATATATTCTTTTGGAGTCTGGTTAGCGTTTCCGGTCTTCGCATTTTTTGTGTTTCCAGTCTTTCCCTGGCACAACATGTTAAGGTCAGGCCGTCCCATGTGCTTATTTTCCCTTCTCCAGTGAGACTTGGTGGAGTTGAAAGTCCTTTCGTGTCTTTTGGTTCGACACCCGAAGTTCGCATTTTCCTGTGTTGATACAATTTTTGGAATTCAGAGTGTATATTTTCGAGTTCATATTTGTATTCAATCACCTTCTACCTTGTCGCTTGGAATGCGGGATGCCAACCTCGCTCCAATGTCAAAAGTTCAAAAGTTTCGTTGGCTTCGATTGTGGGACCAGTGCCAAAAGTTCAAAAGTTTCGTTGGCTTCGATTGTTACGAATATTCCGTGTTCGGATTTTGATCAGGAAATTTCTCTGAAGAGCGCAATAAAATTATGCACGTGTCAGATGCCCAAAAAGTGTGTTGAAACTTGAAAAATTCATATCTCCTGGACCGCTTGTTTGATTGAGTCGAATTTTTTACTCACACAAGCAATTTTGCGTTCTGGACATTTTTCGTTTAAATTCCGACTTCAAATTTCGCACGGATTTGGATGGTTTGGAGGGTTGACGAAAATATTTCGAATAATCGCGATTTGGGCCTAATTGTGGATCCAAGGCAATCCAAAGCCCAATTTTCTCACCTATAAATATATTTTTCCCCTCACAAAGTAGAGGAGAAGAATCATTTGCAAAATTTTACACTCCAAATCACTCTATTCTCTCACCTTTTCTCTCAACTCAAATTTGCACAACCACCTCAAACCACCAACAACCACCACTGGAATTCCAAAACCACCGCGCCGGAAAACTTTTTCTTATTTTTTATCTCCTTCTCCGGTATAGCCCCACACTCTTCTATTCTCTCTCAATTCTCAAGGATCAAATCAAGCTTTTCATCAAGTTTTCTCAAGAATATTCAAGAACGTTCAAGGTGTCGAGGTGAAGAGTTGAAGTTTTCCTATTCTATTCCCCAAGCTTGCACCTCCTTCTCTCTCTATTATCTCTTCTCCTATCAAGATTTTGGCTAGCTTCTTCTTCAATTCTCTATTAATTCTTTAATTCAAGTAAGTACTTATTCAAATAAGCACTTATTTTAAGTGATTTTTTGAAATTACTTATTTGTGAAATTAATTTGAGGAATTTCTTGTAAATACACTTGTGAATTCATATCTTGATTGATTGATTGGAATTTGTTTTATTAAGGCTTGATTTGTGAACGTTATTGTGTCGATGTGAAGGAAAATTGAACATAGAGCATACATACACTTGTATGATTTGTTTTCTTTGCATTTAGGCTACTTTAATTGATCATTTGCATCACATGTCACATGCTCATGCATTAGGTTTCATTTAGATTGATTGATTTGATTTGAAGCATGTTTTAGGTGCATTTTGGTTTCATGAAGCATTTGCATTGTACATAGTATACATAGGTTTGCATTTAGATCATATTTTGTATGCTCATGCATTGGTCTATAAGTATATTGAATAATTAAACCAAGTTTATATGTCGAAGCTTGATTTTGATGACGTTAAAGTGTGTCGGATTCTCATTTTTATACATTTTTCATGTGTTAATGATACATTCTTGCTTGTATGAAATCAAAGCATCATGATGCATTGCTCTTTTGATTTTACTTGACCTTGATCCATGTTTTGCATCACTTTTAGGTGTAGTATACATTGAGCATGCATGGATTACATATTGTATGTCATTCATTTTCATTTTTACTCATAAAAACATCACTAAATATGTAAATGGACATGCATTTTCAGGCATGTTTTTGCATTCATTTTCATCCAAACAACTTTGAATTTGTGCTTTCTTTTGCATATTGATTTGTTTTGACTTGTTTACCTCATGTACAGGAATTAATCTCCAATCATTCTTCATTTCAAAACCAAAACAAAAGTTGATTGGAAATTAACTCGGTACATGGATTTTGGTGTTATGTAAGCCTTTTTTGGCAATTTTGTTCATCGGAACTCATTTTTCCCCAAAGGTCCAAGGTAACGATAGTTGCCCCCAATGTTTTGGCACGCATTAGAACCATTTTTGATGGTTTCAGAATCAAATTTCAAGTGCAACATGCCTAAAATGTTATCGCTGCCCCGTTCCTTTAAGGTCCAAAAAACGTCGCTTCCACTCGGAATTAATTAAAACCGATCAAATTTTTGAATTCGTTGACGTGTTTGCAAGAAACCATGCGATTTTTAATCAATTCTGAGAAGCTGACTTTTTCACTCTGATTTTGGAAAAGTGCTTTCCCAAGCCGACTTTTGTGATTTTATTTCACTTCTTATATGCTTATACTAGTGTATTATCATGTGAATAATCGGTTTTGCATTTGGTGCTTTCTTTCTAGCACTTGTTTTGTTAATTTTGACACTTTATTTCATGTGTGAGGTACTTTGAGCATTATACTTGAGATTTGGATATGTATACACATATTTTGATCTTGCACACATGTGTGTGCATTCTTTTGTCGGCATTGCTTGGTTTTCACCTTCTTGCAGGTTTATCCGATCGGTTTAGATGTGTACGTACGCATATTCTGACCCCGCACACATGTGTGTGCACTCTTTCTCTACTTGTTTGGTTTTCACGTTTCTTGAAGGTGTATCTTGTGCCAGATGTGTACGAACGCACATTCTGATACTTGTTTGGTTTTCACCTTTCTTGCAGATGTATCTTGTTTCAGATGTGTACGAATGCATATTCTGATACTTATTTACGTACGAACGTGCATTCTATTGTCTGCTTGCTTGGGTTTTCACCTTTCTTGCAGGTGTATCTTGTGTTAGATGTGCACGAACACATATTCTGATACTTATTTGCGTACGAGCGTGCATCCTATTGTCTGCTTGCTTAGGTTTTCACCTTTCTTGCAGGTTTATTTGACTTGAATGTGTACGAACACACATTCTGATACTTATTTGCGTACGAACGCGCACTCTTGGTGAGCTTGCTTGGTTTTTCACCTTTCTTGCAGGTGAATCTTGTTTCGAATGTGTACGAACGCATATTTTGATACTTATTTGCGTACGAATGCGCACTGTTTGTCTGCTTGTTTGGTTTTTCACTTTTTTGCAGGTGAATCTTGTTTCGAATGTGTACGAACGCATATTTTGATACTTATTTGCGTACGAACGCGCACTCTTTGTATGCTTGTTTGATTTTTACCTTTCTTGCAGGTGTATCTTGTTTCAAATGTCTACGAACGCACATTCTGACACTTATTTGCGTATGAACGTGCATTCTTTTGTCTGCCTTGTGGCTTCTTGCAGGTTATTGGATTATTTTGAATGTGTATGAATGCACATTTCGATATTGCATGTGATATGCATGCCATTTGTCTACTTTGCTTGGTTTTCACCTTCTTGCAGGTTTATCAGTTTAGACCATATGTGTACAGATGCACATTATGATTGTGCATATGTTATGCACATCCATTGTCTGTATTGTCTTGATTGCAATCTCTTGCAGGTTTATGTGTCTTGGATGTGTACGAACGCACATTTCGATCATGCTTTGATGCCTCCGTGCATTACTCACCAGTTTTCTTTATTGCTTGGAAGCAGTACTTGAAGTTTTTGGAGTATTTCTTAGCTTGCTATTGCTTACGGATTGTTATCCGTTTGGTATTTTCTATACCTTTTTATCACATTCTTTTACCGTTTTCTAGAGAGCATGAGAAATAGGGTTTTACTGCTTTCTTTTGCCATAAGAAGTAGGAATAGAGATGCATGATGGGGCTTCCGTAGTTGGAGCATGTTCAGGAACCCCTCTTGTTTATTTAAAGACCCGTTTAGGGAAATTTTGTTTGCTACTTGTGTGTGGTTTGTGAAGGTTGAGAAACACAAGAAAGGGGGTTTGAATTGGGTTTCTCTAAATTAAACAGTTTGACACAACTATTTTTATCCTGGTTCGTTTGAACTCAAACTACTCTAGTCCACCCGTCAAGGTGACTTTCCTCTCTCAACGAGGTCTTAATTCACTAATCAGAACTTGATTACAACTCACCAAGACAACAGTCTTAGTCTTCTTGTGATTTTTACAAAATTTTCCAAGCACTTAGGAACTAGAGAATATGAATGATTTCTTTGCATATTTCTCTCTTTGTTATACGCGCAGTAGTTGTTGTTATTCTCTTCATGGATAAATCTTTATATAGGCGTCAGGAAAATTCATCCGTTGGAGACATATAATCTATATATGGAATGATGATATTTGGACTTAATTTCTCTTTCCATAAAAACGAGATCCTGTTGGGAATCAGTCGTTACTTCAAATCTTTAAGTAATAAATAGTAACACATCAGAACAAAGCAGTCAAAACATAGGTATCAAAGTTTGTAGTGCAACATGGTGCTTTCAGAAGTTTGACTTGAATCCTTGATGTCTTGATTAGAAGATGATGTAGCAGAATTTAAAGCTTTTGGATCAGCGGACAAGGTTTTAATCAGAGTTTGGTGCAGCCTTTGGTGCTTTTAGAAGTTCATCAGAACTTCTCTTAGAGCGTGAAATTAAACTTCAGATCATGGATGTATCTTGTAACATATATCCATTGTATCAGAACTTCTGTATTCATTCAGATCATGGATGAATCTTCTAATCATATATACATTGTATCAGAACTTCTATATTCATTCATATCAGAACTTCTTCTACTATCAGAACCATAAGATGTTCTTCTTTTACTTTCAAAGTCAGAACTTCATCTGCATACTTTATTAAAAAAAAATTAGGAGACAACAATGTTTAATACATAATATTTATATATCAAAGTCAGAACATGATTGTCATCAACAATATTTGTTATCATCAAAACTACTAAAATAAGAGTATAACCAAACCATGTTCTAACAATCTCCCCCTTTTTGATGATGATAAAACATAAAATATTTTGACAAAGAGAAATCTCCCCTTGAGTTTAATATTCATATAAACTTAAAAACATTGTACTTCCCTGGAGAGTTTCGTCAAAAGTATGATGAAGGTTCTGATGGATCCAAGTTGATTTCCAGAATTGATATTTCCTATTTTAAGCTTAGACAGAGTGGTAAAAGCAAGAGTGATATCAGAATGTTTGAGACTTAGTCTATCAGCAACTATGATGTTCAAAATATCTTACGTTCTCCCCCTTTTTGTCATATATCAAAAATAAAAACTGAGAAAATAATAAAACAAAGCAAAAGATGATTTCATTGATCAGAATGAAGTACAAAAGCAAAGATGCAGATTGTAAAAATTTGTAAAATAAGAACAAGATTAAACAGAGCAAAAAAACTAAATGTCTAAGATGGTGGGGGAGTCATGAGAACAGAGCTTCCAGCATCCATTTGATCTCAAATGTTGAAGCTTCTTGTTTACCCATCATCTCTTTAAGTTCCTTGTTCGTTTCATCTTGCTTATTCAATATTTTTTTGACCTCTTCATTTTCCTTCTTCAGAACTTTCAGAGTTTTAATGACTAAGGAGGGAGAGGAAGCATCCTTATCGCCAGCTGCCGTGAGTTTCGAGTACATCGAGGAATCAAGAATCGATTTCCCTTTGTCTTGAAAGAGAACTAGAGGTTGAGTCTCCGATTTCTGAAGAGATGTTGTTGCTGCTATAGATTCCCAGGGAGCATTTGTTAGACACAGATTGTTTGCGTCCCTAAGTTGTGCAATATGTTCTTCAAGAAACTTCAGTAATGACAATTTTCTTCCCCAACACATATGACGTGACTTGATTCTGGGAGGCTGAGGCATGAATCAAAAATTACTTCACTAACTTTGGAAAAATTAGACCGATCAAACGATCAAAGTATTGAAACCACCCTTGAAAAAACACTTCTTCAAGGAGATCATGGTCGTTTTCCTTCATGCTTTCAAAACCAACGAGAAACTTACAAAGAACTATAAGATTTTCAAAAGGAGTGTTCAGCGTTTTGTGGGGATCAGTAAACACTTCTTCATTGGTGTTAACTTGGGGCTGTTGTTTCTCTTGAGATGAGGAAGCCATTGTTCTCAAACTAGGGTTTTGAGAGATAAGGTGAAGACTTGAAAATAAGGGTTTTTCAAAAGAGGAAGAAGTTAGAAAATGATTTAAAAATGATGAATTTTGAAAAGGTAAAGTAGAAATATATATAGAAAAAATGATTTCTTGAAAACATGCAATTAAGAGTAATTAAAGCACGGAAAAATGATTATTAACCAATGATTGTTGACACGAGAGATAGCGTGAAGATATGGTGAACGGTTACCGATGTGACCAGCGCCTCAATGAATCAACTCAAGCATTTCACTCTATCATAATTTGAACACGTGTTCATTTTCTAAGAATGACTTAACGATTAAGATTCACAGGTGTTGTTTTGGGGAACTGCATACTTCTATCTCGAGCTGAGTCATCTTTCAGATCTTTTGATAGATTCTGATTTAGTTACCCTTCTCTCTTTCTAAAGGACAATTGATTAGAATTTCATTAAAAAAGTATATTCTATCAGTTAAACATATAGAATTAAACTTTTCATTCTGGGCATAATTCCATACTGAGATACTTCAGAATGAAACTGGACCTATCTTCAGCAAGGGGTTTTGTAAATATATCAGCCCATTGATGGTTTGTATCAATAAATTTTAAAGAAAGAATCCCCTTATGAATATAGTCCCTAATGAAGTGATGTTTAATTTCTATGTGTTTAGCTCTAGAATGTAAAATAGGATTTTTAGATAAGCAAATAGTGTAACACCCCATCTAGATACCCCGAATATATTAATTAAATTAATATCTAAATCATCTTTAATCAGAGTTAACACGGTATAACACGGGATGTCACAATTAATAATTAAAACAACTTCATCAAGCAGTAGCCATGCTACACTGAGGATCATCATCCAACAATTCAAATCATCATAAGACCATGTCTTACACAGCGGAAATACCAAAATCAATCAACATAAATAAAACATCATAGTTCTCAAGGAATTCAAATCCAAACTATTAAACAATACCGATTCTCTTAACTAAGCTTCCCCTGTTACAATCTAATCGAGCATGACATCGACACGGACTAAAAGATAAGCTCTAGAGCCATCCTCACCGACTCACCGCTAACTCAATGAAATGGTAAAGTAAGGGTGAGACTTCTCATAATTAAAGCACATTATAAGTCTTTCAATCAATAATATAATACAAGCATATTATTCCACCACTTAACACCATTCAAAGATCCAACGCACATCCATAATCATGTAATTCATCATGCATAATCAATAATAAAAGAATTGCAACACCGAAAACATCCTAACATGTTACAATTCCATACAAACACAAATGCAGACTCAATGCATACGGTACCGACTTCGTGACCAAGTCACCCAACACCGATCCATTATCAACCGGATACGACCATCGATTCGTCCATAACCACTGGACACTAATCCAAATTTAACCACCCATCCTCACTGCATCGGTTATTGGCAATCCAAGTCAAATTCCGCACAATGGGAATTAACTTCACCAAAACAATGCATATGCACGCACATCAATAGCATGCAACATTAATCGCCTATGTAATACATCATTTCAACATAATCGAAACAACCATCCAACATGATATCTCATCCAATCATGCATAAATCAACATCAAGATAAACATGCAAACCAATCAACATGATACATCAACCAATCATGCATACATCTAACCTCAAAGATAAACATGCAATTACACCTACATTACTAAAGTCCTCATCACCAAGGTTCCTCTACTACACATACATTCTTATGTGTCGCTTAAAACTCACTTATTTCAAATCCAACCCTTTCCAAAATAATTTCAAGTTTTCTAAAAGTTTTCATTTCATAAGGTAGAGCATAAAATTTAGAGAATAACGTCCAAAGCGCCAAAAAGGACTTACGGTTTGAAAGTTATGAATTTTGAAGTTTTGTAAATTTTCAAAATGAATAGGGAACCCGGTTCCTCCTGGGAGTAACCGGTTCCCAATTTCAAAATCACCGAAAATGATGGGAACCCGGTTCCTCCAGTAGGAACCGGTTCCTAAAATATTTTCGTTTTGGCAAAAGTAACGTGGAACCCGGTTCCCACACAGAACCGGTTCCCGGGTTCAAAAATACCATTTTATCATTAAAAGCTGAACCCGTTCTCCCATCGGGAACCGGTTCCACGACCATCGACCCAAAAATCTAGTTTTTGACTTATTTTCCCAAAGTCATTTCTCATTCATTCCAAAACGTACCTGTATTCCAACACCATAAAATCACTCATTCATCATCAATAACACATAATATAACATGTTTTACTCACAAGAATGATCCTACATCATGCATCCATTAATCTATACATTCGACACAACCGACACCTATAGGGACACATTCATGGAACCCTATAAATTCACAAACACAATTCTCTAACATGCTATACCCTATATCATCAACATCAAAACCTATAATAAGCAATAATCGATCGAAATCACCCCTTACCTTGTGGGTTCTTCGAGATTCTGACACTTCTAGGTTTTCCTTCTTCTTTCTCCTCTTCTCACTTCTACGTAGTCTTGTTTTCTCCAAATGAATCTATTTTTCCTCTTTCCTTATTTTATTCCTCTTTATTCCTTTTATTCATAAATAAAATAAATATTATTTTCTTCTCCAATTAATTCCATAATTAATCTCAATAATTCAATATATTAAATAAACTATGCTCTCAATTAATTTAATAATTAAAATCATAATTATTTAATTACCGAATTATTTTTGGGGTGTCACAAATAGCAGTAGTATTATCACAGAGGATAGGAATGTTACTCTCGAATATCTGAAAGTCTTTAAGTTGACTCGTCATCGAGAGCATCTGAGTACTACATCCAGCTGCAGCTATATATTCTGCTTCAGTAGTTGATAGAGCAATGGTGGATTGTCTTTTGTTGGACCAGGATATCAAATTTTCACCCAGAAACTGACAGCTTCCAGATGTGTTTTTTCTTTCTATTCTATCTCCAACAAAGTCAGCGTCACAGTTAACCTACAAGCTTGTATTCTCTGGATTTTCTATAACATAGGCCAAGGTTAGTAGTACCTTTCAGATACTTGAAAATTTGCTTAACAGCAGTTAAGTGAGTTTCCCTAGGATATGATTGGAATCTAGCACAAAGGAAAATACTATATAGAATATCAGGTCTTGAGGCTATCAGAAAAAGGAGAGAGCCAATCATACCTCTGTAGAGCTTCTGTTCTACTTTCTTACTTACCTCTTCTTTTCCATAATACACATGGGATGCATAAGAGTTTTGGATGGTTTACTATCTAACATGTCAAATTTCTTCAAAAGTTCTTTAATGTACTTAATCTGATGTACGTACGTTGCTTCTGAAGTTTGGTTAATTTGAATTTCCAAAAAGAATTTGAGTTCACCCATGAGACTCATTTCAAACTCTGCCTGCATAGACTTAGCAAACTCTCTCCCAAGGGAGACTTTAGTTGAACCAAAAATTATGTCATCAACATAACTTTGACATATCAGAATATCATTTTTAAATGTCTTACAGAATAAAGTTATGTTCACTTTCCCTCTGGTAAAATCGTTTTCTAATAAAAAGTTGCTTAATCTTTCATACCAAGCTCTGGGAGCTTGTTTTAGACCGTATAAATATTTTTTATGCTTATAAACAAAATCTAGATGTTTTGAGTTTTCAAAACATGGGGGTTGATGCACATATACTTCTGCATCAATGTAACCATTTGGAAATGCACTTTTACATCCATCTGATAAAGTGTGATATTATGATTAACAGCATATAAAATTAAAAGTCTGATAGATTCTAACCTGGCGACTGGAGCAAAGGTTTCTGTATAGTCTATTCCTTCTTGTTGACTATAATCTTGTGCTATTAATCTAGCTTTGTTTCTAACTACTTCTCCTTGTTCACTCAGCTTGTTTCTGAAGACCCATTTAGTTCCAATAATGTTAAGGCCTTTTGGTTTGGGCACAAGATCCCATACATCATTTCTGGTGAATTGATTTAGCTCTTCTTGCATTGCCATCATCCAATCATTATATTAAAGAGCCTCATCTATGGAAGTTGGCTCAATTAAGGACACCAGACCCATGAGAGATTCTTCAGAATTTCTGAATGTTGATCTGGTTCTAATTGGATCATCTTTCTTTCCTATAATCATCTCTTCAGGATGAGCTACGCTTCTTCTGGATGGTTTCTTCTGAATGGGTTCATCTGATGTTTCTTTGATGGCTTCTTCTGATCCTGTTTCTTTGTCCGGAATATCTTCTGATCCTGAAATTTGAACTTCTATATTTGCAAGAGAATACTTTTGCTTTGATTTTGAGGGCCAAGCTTATCATCAAATTTGACATTAATATATTCTTCCACAGTTCGTGTTTCAGTGTTATATACTTTGTAGCCTTTTGAGCATTCAGAATATCCTAACATTAAACACTTTTGTGCCTTAGAATCAAATTTGTTCAGATGATCTTTGGTATTCAAAATGAAACAAGTGCATCCAAAAGGATGGAAATAAGAAATGTTGGGATTTCTGTTCTTCTAAAATTCATAAGAAGTTTTCTCAAGAATAGGTCTTATAGAGATTTTATTCTAGATATAACACACTGTGTTCAGTGCTTCTGCCCAGAAATGTTTAGTAATGTTAGTCTCATTTATCATGGTTCGAGACATTTCTTGTAAAGTTATGTTTTTACGTTCTACAACTCCATTTTGTTGTGGAGTTCTAGGACAAGAAAAGTCATGAGAAATACCATTTTCATTAAAAAGTTTTTCAAAATATTCATTTTCAAATTCTCCACTATGATCACTTCTGACTTTAACAATTCTAAACTCTTTTTCATTCTGGACCACATTACAGTAGTTAGCAAGCACAGAATATGACTCCTGGTGTCTTAAGAACTTTACCCATGTCCATCTGCTATAGTCATCTACGATCACCAATCCATACTTCTTGCCACTGATGGATGCAGTTTTCATTGGTCCAAACAGATCAATATGCAGAAGTTCTAATGGCCTAGAGGTAGAAACAACATTTTTTGATTTAAAAGCAGGTTTTGAAAATTTGCCTTTTTGACATGCTTCACACAGAGCATCTGCTGAACTTAAAATTAGGAAGTCCTCTGACTAGATCGAGTTTGTTAATTTGCGATATTCTTCTCATGCTAACATGCCCCAATCGTTTGTGCAAGGCCGCTCATTTTCCACAAACATAAGGCATTTTACATTTTGACTCTTGAGTTCAGAAAGTTTGATCTTATAAATGTTGTTTTTCCTTTTACCATTAAAGAGGATTGTTCCCTCTTTCTGACTAACAGCTTTACAAGACTTTTGATTAAATATTATATCATAACCGTTATCACTTAATTGACTTATGGATAACAAGTTATGCATCAATCCATCTACCAAAAGAACATTAGTAATAGATGGTAAAGAACCATTACCGATAGTTCTAGAGCCAATGATTTTACCCTTTTGGTTGCCTCCGAAACCTACGTAACCTCCAGATTTAAGTTCCAGACTTTGGAACATATGTTTTCTTCCCATCATGTGTCAAAAGCATCCAGAGTCCAGGTACCAAGACTAGTGTTTCAACTTTGCTGTCAAAGACATCTGCAACATATACTATTTTTTCCTTAGGTACCCATATCTTTTTGGGTCCTCTCTGGTTAGAGTTTCTAAAGTTATGTTTGAACTTTGGTTTAACATAAGATCTTGCATAATATGAATTACTAGTATATTTTATGTCATGTGGGTGACCATAAGTGAAGTGAGATTTCAGAGGTGTGTGTTTAATGACCATATCATCTACATCAGAATAGGGTTTCTCATCTTTAGGAGGCACATATCCTAAACCTTTTCTTTTGTTTCTATTGACTTTATAGACCGTTGAAGCCATTTTTCTTCTGCCTATGCTTTTAGACAGGAACTCTTGAAGACCAATATCATATTCCTTTATAATATTATCATAATCATTTAGAACTTCTGAAACAAGTTTTTCTTGAGCTTTTTGTAAATTTTCTTTAAAAACAGAATTTTCAATTTTTAGTTTATAAATGGTTTCTTTAAGCTCAGAATTTTCTATTTCTAGTTTTTTTTGTTTTTTCAGAATCAAATGTAAGATTTCATTTAAGATTCTTGTATCCGATTTGAAGTTTCTGATAGTTTTCGAGAATTTCTGATAGACTTTCTGCTAATTCAGCTTTAGAGAAATTAACAGCAAAATTAGAAAATACCTCTTCAGTATCAGAATCAAATTTAGAGGAATTTGAGTTGTCAGCTATGTTGGCCATTAAAGCTATGTTGGATCTTTCATCTTCTGAGTCTGACGAAGCTTCAGAAGAATCTGAATCATTCCATGTTGCCATAAGACTTTTCTTCTTTTCTTTGTCAAACCTCTTCTTCGGCTTCTCTTTCTGAAGTTTAGGACAATCACTTTTATAGTGACCAGGTTCCTTACATTCGTAGCATACAATTTCTTTGCTTCTTGTCTTTTTGTATCCATAGGATGAATCATTATGATTGCTAGATCTTCTTGGATTTCTGAACTTCCTCTGTCTGTTCTTCTAGAGTTGCTGAATTCTTTTGGAGAGCAGAGATAGCTCATCTTCTTCTTCTGATGATCCTCCAGAGTTTTTTTCTTCAGCCTGAAAAGCTTTAGAGTCATATTTTTAGTTAGATTTAAGAACAATAGACTTACCTTTCTTATGGGGCTCATCTTCTTCTAATTCTATCTCATGAGTTCTTAATGAGCTGATGAGTTCTTCCAGAGAGATTTTTTTCAGATCTTTTGTAAGCTTGAGAGCTGACACCATAGGTCTCCATTTCTTGTGAAGACTTCTGATGACTTTCTTTACGTGATCAGCAATAGAATATCCTTTGTCCAGAACTTTTAAACTAGCTACCAGAATTTGAAACCTTGAGAACATTGCTTCAACAGTTTCATCTTCTTCCATTTTGAATGCTTCATACTTCTAAATGAGAGCAAGAGCTTTTGTTTCTTTGACTTGTGTATTGCCTTCATGCGTCATTCTTAAGGAGTCGAAAATGTTCTTAGTTGAGTCTCTGTTTGTGATCTTCTCATACTCAGTGTATGAGGTGGCTCTTAGGAGGATTGTTCTGGATTTGTGATGATTTTTGAATTCTTTCTTTTGCTGATCTGACATTTTCTTTCATTCAATATTATGACCAGTTGCATCAATGGGATGAATGTAGCCATCAGTTACAATATCCCAGAGATCAGCGTCATGGGCCAGAAAGAAACTTTTGATTCTGTCGTTCCAGTAGTCAAAATTTTCTCCATCAAACATTGGGGGTCTGCAGTTGATTCTGTCTTTGTCGTCATAGTGGTCATTGTTGTTCTAAACTGGTCCTGTCATTGTGTTTTTCAAGATAGATCTTTTATCTGACACGGTTAAGTGTTAGCACCCAGAACCAGACGCTCTGATACCAATTAAAGGTTGACAAACACAAGAAAGGGGGTTTGAATTTAGTTTCTCTAAATTAAAACAGTTTGACACAGCTATTTTTATCCTAGTTCGTTTGAACTCAAACTGCTCCAGTTCACCCGTCAAGGTGATTTGCCTCTCTCAATAAGGTCTTAATTCACAAATTAGAACTTGATTACAACTCACCAAGACAAATGTCTTAGTCTTCTCGAGATCAACCTCAACTCAGTTTCTCAAGGAATTTCAACTTTAAAATCAATTATAAAACTATGTGTTTCACAATGCTTCTAAAAAGCTATATCACAACTGTGATTTTTACACAATTTTTCAAGCACTTAGGAAATAGAGAATATGAATGATTTCTTTGCAGATTTCTCTCTTTGTTGTACGCGCAGTAGTTGTTGTTATTCTCTTCATGGATAGATCTTTATATAGGCGTCAGGAAAATTCATCCGTTGGAGACATATAATCTATATATGTAATGATGATATTTGGTCTTAATTGCTCTTTCCATAAAAATGAGATCCTGTTGGAAATCAGTCGTTACTTCAAATATTTAAGTAATAAATAGTAATGCATCTGAACAAAGCAGCCAGAACATAGGTATCAGAGTTTGTAGTGGAGCATGGTGCTTTCAGAAGTTTGACTTGAATCCTTGATGTCTTGATCAGAAGATGATGTAGCAGAACATTAAAGCTTTTGGATCAGCGAACAAGGTTTTAATCAGAGTTTGGTGCATACTTTGGTGCTTTTTGAAGTTCATTAGAACTTCTCTTAGAGCATGAAATTAAACTTCAAATCAGGGATGAATCTTCTAACATATATCCATTGTATCAAAACTTCTGTATTCATTCAGATCATGGATGAATCTTCTAATCATATATCCATTGTATGAGAACTTTTATATCCATTCAGATCAGAACATCTTCTACTATCAGAACCATAAATTGTTCTTCTTTTCCTTTCAAAGTCAGAACTTCATCTGCATACTTTATTAAAATAAATTAGGAGACAAAAATTTTTAATACAGAATATTTATATATCAGAGTCAGAACATGATTGTCATCAAAAATATTTGTTATCATCAAAACTACTAAAATAAGAGTAGAACCAAACCTTGTTCTAACGGTTTGTTTAAAATCCTCTTCCGTGCATAAGGAGGTACTTTCGGTCGTGTGTTTACTTTTGTGCTTGCATAGGTCAAGAGTGGTTAGGCAAACCACTAAGTGGCACCACCAAGAAAAGACCCGCTTTGATGAGATCTACATTTGATATATATGATGATGATATGATGGGCACGGGGAAAGGGTTCACGGTCGACCCCCGCACAGTTCTAGTCCATGTCAGCTCAGCACACGCGGATCGTGTTTCTTCCTTTATCGAGTCAATAATAAAAGTGGCAAGAGTCTCCTATTCTTACTCTCCACGCTTTCTCTTGGGGATCTTATTTATTTTGATACATGGACTCATATTCTCTTCACACTTGATAATTCATATCATATTGTGATACCTTTCTCAAGAATCGAAGATGGCTCCTGGTTGACTCTGGTATGCTCGTTACCGTCGCAGACTATGAAACTTCCTTCTTTTTCTCAACGCATGTGTGAATCATTTGTTTGTGCATTTCATTGTGTGTGTGCTTCTTCCAAAGCACCTGTTTTCTTAATCCCTTTGCATCCCTTGGTCGTTCAACCAAGGTGGATATTAGGATAACTTCCCTTAGGTTTGCTCGGTTAGGATAGTCTTTGAGCTTAGACTTTTTCATCCTCAACCTTAGGGCCATCTTTTGCATCATAACATTAGGGTATAACTAGTTAGTTTCCCTTATTTGCTTTTCTAGTTTCTTTTGCATCCTTGCATGCAATAAAACTAAAACTTGTTTTCTTTTCTTTTAAAAATCAAAATACTTAATAATGGTTCAAAACTCCTTTTCAAAAGTAAAAGCAACCAACCTCACTTTAAATCCTTTGTCTTCAGACTTTCTTTTTCTTTTAAAACCTTTTCAAAAATGGTGTTCCCTTTCAAGTCCGAGAAAGTTGCTAAGTGTGCGAGCGGTCGAGCATAATACTTCTTAGAGCTGCAACGCCGAGCACGAGTTGCAATTGTAATGATACGAAATTGAACTTCCCATAAAAAACATTACAACCCACCAAAACATGCACTGCGCCAAAGGTTAGCCTTAGAAAGCGCTTTTCAAAAGCACTGCTAAAGTTGGCCTTTAGAAAGCGCTTTTAAAAGCACTGTTATAGGCCTATGATACGAAAGCACTTTCTAACGTAAAACCGTTGTTATAGCTACCCTTTAGAAGGCGCTTTTAAAAGCGCTTTCATAGGTAGTTTTATAATTAATATCAAAACACAATTCATACTTAGTTTTCTATTCTCAGTTTGTCTTCTCACGAAAACCCCTAAACCTCACGCATCTTCTTCTTCTTTCGTTCCCACCATCGGAACCTCACTCTTTCTCGTCGTTCCTCCATCTTTCTCGCCGTTCCGCCACCATCATTCTCGTTTTTCCTCCATCTTAAAAGCGATGCCTAAGGTATACATAAGACAGTGCTTTCAAAAGTGTTGTCTTACGTATACCTTAGGCAGCGCTTTTTCTTAAAAAGCGCTTTCATAGGTAGGCCTAAGGCAACGCTTTTCCTGAAAAGCGCTTTCTAAAGATGCCTACAGAAAGCATAAAAGGCATTCTAAAGTAGGCCTAAGAAAGCGCTTTTCCAAAAAAAAAGCGCTGCTAAAAGCCTACTTAAGAAAGCTCTTTTTAGGAAAAAGCGTTGCCTTAGGTAGACCTACGAAAGCGCTTTTTCCTAAATAAAAAGCGCAGCTAAAACCTATAGCAGCTCCACCTATGACAACGCTTTTAAAGGCCAAAAAAAGTGTTTTCGTAGGTCTTTTTTGGCGTACTGATGTGAGCCGAACTATGGCGCTCTGACTTTCCCATTGCACAAGAGATTACGTAGGCATCTGGTCTGGGGGTTGTGATCGAGCAAAACTTTGTAAAAACATCCTTCTTTTTCCCCGTGTTTTATTTATTTTCCTTTCTTTCATATTCATTGTAGAGATTAAGTGATAGAAAGATATGACACACCCTTTAGATAGAAATTAGAAGTGTATACAATAAAGTACTACGGGAATGTGGGGTGTTAATACCTTCCCCTCGCGTAACGGACTCCCTTACCCGATCTCTTGGTCATAAGACTATAATTTCTCCCCCTCAGGTTTACTCGATATTTTCCTTTCCTCTCGCAGGATAAAAAACGTTCGATGGAGACTTCATTGACATTTTATCTGATGATGTTCACCCGGTTGTTTCATCTTGTACCTGGAACAAGATCAATAGCAAATTTTACTTGTCTCTCTGGCGGCACATCTGGAATGTCATATGGGAAAACTTCAGGAAATTCACATACTACTTGCAACTTATCAATCGCCTCTTGATTCTCAATAGTCAAAGATGTTAGTAATGAAAATACCAAGGCTTCTTCCTCTATCAATTTCTTCAATTGTTTAACAGATATGAATTTTGTTTCCTCCTCCTCTTCAGGAGTAGAAAACCTCACAGATTCATTAAAGCAGTTAATATGAACATAATTATATTCTAACCAGCTCATACCTAGAATCACATCAAAATTGCTCAACGACAAACAAACTGAGTCCACAAGAAAGTCTCTGTCATAGATCGAAAAACGACACCTCAAACATGCTAGAGAAGTAGTTAGCGATCCTTTAGTTGGAGTTTCAATAATCATTTCCCCATACATAGATGATAATATTAGACCTAACTTTTTCACACAATCAGTAGAGATAAAATAATGTGTAGCACCAGTATCCATAATAGTAATTAAAGGAGTACCACTAATGAAACATGTACCTCTGATCAAACAATCTCCACTGGATGTCTGACTCCCTGCCAAAGCGAACACCTTCCCACCAGCCTGAGCTTGTCTCGGTTTCTGACATTGAGTGCTGATGTGTCCCTCTTCACCACAGTTGACGTAGATCACTCCTTTGTATTGACATTCAACTATCCCATGTTCAGCCTTCCCACAACAGAAACATTTCTTCACTTCGGTCTTACATTCACTAATCTGATGTCCTAGCTCGCCACATTTGAAACATCTAACAGCAGTAGGAACATCTCTCCCACCCGACATCTTACCATCATAATATCTCTGATTACCCTTATAAGTTGGAACATGGTAAGGCTTCCCATGGTTTTGATGTTTCTTTCCTCTCTTATCAGACATAACCTTGTAATGATTCTTACTGTCTTCTTCAAAAATCTTGCAGCTATTCACCATGTCTGGAAATCTTCAGATTCGCTGATACCCAACAACCTTCTTGATTTCAGAATGCAACCCATTTTCAAACTTTATGCACTTTGAGAACTCAGTCGTCGCGTCACTGTAATGAGGGTAGAACTTGGCCAAATCCATGAACTTAGCCACATACTCAGTCATTGACATCTTCATGAACTTATTCCAGGAACTCAATTTCTTTCTTCCCGCGAACATCTTCAGGGTAATACTTGGACACAAATTCCCTACGGAACACATTCCAAGTGACAAACTCACTTGCGACACCCAATCTATGACGAGTTTGAACCCACCAGTCATCAGTTTCTCCTATTAGTTGATGCGTACCAAAACGCACCCTTGGCGCGTCCGTACAACCCATGACTCTGATGATCCTCTCTCTCTCCTTAATCTAACTCTACGCTTTGTCCATATCATGCTTGCCCTTGAACACATGCGTATGGTTCCTCTGAAATGTTTCCAAGACACGAGTCTCATCATTCCACCAACAATCAGTTAATGTTGCATCACATGAGCCATTGCCTGCAAGGCAGCAGCAATCACGCATCGTTTCTTCCAGCTACCATCGTACTGTTCTACAGCATAACATCAAACAATGGTTAAAAGACACACAATAATAGTATTCCACTGTTACACTAAGACTCGACAACTTGGTCGGACGGACCTACCTGCTTCGATACCAATGTAACACCCTAAATTCCCCGACGAATAATAATAATAAAATTAGAGTAATATTTTTCTTTTTCAACGCATTTAGGATGCCACATCTTCAAAATCACAATAGCTCTTTCAAATATATACATAACACATCATGGAATAAACATAATATAGTCTCAAATCAAACACAACTTCATTAAAAACTACGAAAATACTCCAACTTCAACAAAATAACTTCAACTAAATATTCTGGAGTTTAAAATACTCCATCTTGCCCTTGTCATATTTCTACTAAACCATTTATTTTAATTAATTAAATAAAAATCAAACAATTTAGTAACAACTTATATTTTACTAATATTTCTATTAATTCTAATAATAATTTATCAAATTAATAATTTATTTATTAAATTAATAAATCTAAAACAACACTCGATAAGCCTTAAACTCGACACTATCCCACACATAGTAGTATCAAAACACACAATTCAACACATGATTTATCGGAAAAATTATAACTACAAAATGTAATACGGTGAACTGACTTTGAGATTTTTGTATCGCAAATATGCGGATAGCAAGAGTTGCCACCGACTTTTCTTTTATCCAATTAAGGGAAGGTGAAAAGAATAGGAAAAGACCTTCGTTAGATTCTGAGTAAGGGAGAAGGTTATGAAAAGGGAAGGTATTAGCACCCCTTTTCATCCGTAGTTATCTACGGGCTCTTAGTTGCTCTTAGATCACTTTAAAATTGTGCTTTCTGTGTGTTTGACAAAATTGTTTTGAAAAGGCATTTCGCTTTGACTTTGTAATGATTCATGTAGGAATGTATACAAAGTGTTCGGAAATGTTTCATTTTGAAAAGAGTTTGAACTTTGACAAAAGTGTGTGGTGTGAAAAGTATTTTGATAGAGCAAGCAACTAAAAGTCTTATTACCTACTCAGAATGGTCGTTTTCATGTTGTCTTACGTTCCTTTAGAATAGCGCTATCCATACCATTAGTCGGTAGGTAACCCTATTCGTTGGATGTAGAAGGGACATTCGAAGGGACATCGGATGGTCATAGAAGGCAACTTGTAGGAAGTATCCTAGCACATTCAAAGGGACTATCATCATTTTTCGTAGGCAACAATCGAGGGTCAAGATCATGTATTCGTAGGCGACATCGTGGGTCTATGATATTTGTATCGAAGGGACTATGATGTTTTGTTTTGAAGGCGACGGTGCTAGGATACCTCTACGTTCGAGGGACTTGACCATTTGTATTCGTAAAGGCAACGAGAGAGAATTACCCTAAGGGGTGCATGTGTGAAAGAGTGTGTTGATTTCAGGTATTTTATCTTGCAGTTATGAGTGATCTATGTCCAATTTTATCTTGCCATACACGCCTAATTACTAGCCGTTTATAGGGTGCAGAAAGTAAATTGCGGAAAGTAAAGTGCGGAAAGGTAAAGTCCTACGCTATTACATGGCTTTGGGGCAGATACATAATAAGAGTGCGGAAAATAAAAGTCCTAATTAAACTATTACATCCCATAGGCAGTTACATAATTGAAAAAGAAAAGCAAGAAAAATTGTCCAAAACGTTACAACCTGTGAACAGATACATAATCGGAAAATGGAAGAAAATTGCATAAGAGGAAAATGTTAGTAAAAACAAATATTTTTGAATGAGGAAAAAGGTTTTATGTTAATAATGACATTAATATGATAAGATAAATTTTTGGAAATTTTTGGAATTGATTTGATAATTTAAAAACAATTAAAAGTCATTTAAACGATTAATTAATAATTAAATTAAATATGCATGCAAAAATAATAATTTTTATGTTGAAAATTAAATAAACATTTTTCTGATGATTATGCCAAAAATAAATATTTTTGGTGTTTTTTAGATGCATGATAAAAAATATTAGAGATAAATTAAATAGAATGAAAAATATTAAAAGAAAATAGAAAAAAAATGAGTTAGTTTGCAAAGAGTAAAAATAAGATGGTCTTGCCAGGGATCGAACTGGTGACCATTGAGGGAATCTCCACATCCACTTGCCTTTACCACTCAGCCAGCGTGCACTTGGTGAATGGAAAATACAAAGAATGGATTATAAGCGAATATGTGTCCTGAGTTTGTGAATTCAACACACAGTCAGCCATGTGGGATCCAGGTTGAATGGATGGACGAAACAGATCGCTTCTTTGCACCACGCAAGCGCATGCCGGAATCTTCCAGTCAACGACGCCGGAGCCCTAGCTCCGGTCGTCTTCTCCGATAGCCAAAAATCCCAAACCTGAAAAATACGCAAAATAAAAACGCAAGAGGTACCCTATCCCCCTAAATCGATGGCTGCGAGTTCAACGATGATGTTTGTTTGCCCTGAAAATGCCTGGATAAGCCGGTTCGAAGCTTTCCAGTTTTGGAACCCTAACCATGGTAATACGAATTCTGGACGTGCAAGCTTACATGTAATGATTCAAATGCATTCTAATGGATATCCTGAATTCAAATATGCAAACGAAAACAGTTAGAAACGCATGAATTATAAAAACCAAAATTGAGAAAAATACCAAATCGGAGCAAGGTATATGGCATGATTCAGGATGATTTGGCTTCGAGTAAGGGTTGGTTTTGAACCCTGGGAACCTCAGGAACACGTTTGGATGGCTGGTTTGGGCTGAAACTTGCTAGAGAATCAAACACGATTTTTGCAACTTTGAGAAAAAATTTGAGAAAAATAAGGGTTGTTGCAAGGCTAGGGTTTCCGTCCTTTGTCTTGTGCAATATGTTGGATATTTATAGAGTGAGGAATGAGAGCAAAAAGAAAGAAAAAAGATCTCCTCTTGAATGCAAAAATAATTTCCTTTCAAAATAAAATCAAATCTTTGAAAATTTGATTTTCTCTTCCATATGCAAGCTAGCACGAATTTGGCAAGTCTTGTGGGCTATCTTGGACATTAAGTTTGATAAAAATCCAATCCATTTGAAAATATATCTTGTTTTCATATTTTATATAATTTAAATTTGAATTTAATGCTTTTAAATTCAAAAATAAATCAAAAAAATAGAATATGGTCATGGAAAAGCATCAATAGGTCACAAATAATATTATGAACAAGTTTGGATCATAAAATTATAGGCCCATTTGGAAAAAATTGGATTTTGACAAATATCTCTCTTTGTGCAATTGTCCAAAAATACCCAACTTGTACAAGGTGTATTTTGCTCAATTTTCCATATTTTTGAATGTTCTTGGACTTTTTAGAAATCTCTAGGTGTCCTCTAAACAACCTCTTTGGTTTCATATCAATTGGAGTTTCTATGCTCAATAAATCTTCAAATTAAAAAGTCGACTTTTTGTTGACTTTGAAAAGGACCTGTAATGTTTTGATCCATACCTTCCAAATGAAGCATTTTTTGAACATTTTTGTGAGACATGAAGTTGTAGAGAATTGAATTTCCTTCAAAATGAGAGGTGGTGGAAAAATTTCTGAGAAATTATGAAGAAGTTATGCTTAGTCAAAGTTCAGTTGACTTTTCATTGAAAATCCCTAATTTGGAAAGTTTGACTTTTGAGCAAATCTTGAGTTTTCTTGATGAATCATGATCAACCCTTGATTAAATGATGAATGTGACTTCAAAATGAGTATGTTGACCAAAAATCATGAAGTTTGACTAAATGTTGACCACAGTTGACGTTTTGTCCAATACAACTGATTTTCAACCATCTGAGCAATTGTCTGAGGAAACTTGACTTGTGAGGCTTGAAACTTGAAATGAAGAATATTTGAAGCATTTGAGGAGGCATGATGACCATTGGAGATGTTGGAAGTCCATCTTGATCTGAGAATTGTCAAACCCTAGTTTGGGTTGATTGTCTAGGAGAGGGTTTGTCTGATCAACCCTTGAGGAATTCTTGAGCATGGATGTATGAAATGTCTTGAGAAGTAGGAGGGCAAATTTTGGGGTATGACAGCTGCCCCTTTTCAATCTTCTTGTACTGGAAGGATTAGATTGGCATGCTCGCCTTTCGTGATCTGGAGGTAGAAGATGATTGAACACTCGAGTACACCTGAAAATTTGCACTCGCTGTTGGTGATGATGCGGGAATGGGCTTACAGATGCCATTTGGAGAAGTTGGAGACTTCGCTGGGGAATGAGTTGTATGATAGACTTAAGAATGTCATCTGAATAGGAGAATCGTCGGAGATGGGCTTAAGATGCCATCTGGAAAGATCGATGCTGGGGAGTGAGTCGTACGCTAGCCTCTGTAGACGTTTCTGGGAGTGAAAGGAGCATGGAGATGGGCTTAAGATGCCATCTGGAGGGATTCGTACGTTAGACTTCGTGCTCATCTTTGAATGAAGTTATTGGTTTGTATTGGTTTTTTAACCAAATATGCAGCATTCTGAAAGCGGATAAATATCAACGAATAATCGGAGATGGGCTTAAGATGTCATCCAAGGCAACCGAGTCGTATGCTAGACTCTGTAGTTGCTGTTGATAATAAGAGAGGGTCAGAACAAATCTTCGTGTTGATTACTCTGAGAGGATAATAGTCGGCAAAATGTGGACAGCCTCCCTGTTGTGCTTCGGGTACTGATCCAATGCTTGTTATCGAAGGATAACTTGTGTGATCGTTCGGATAGGGTTTCCCGTCTGGCTTTGGGTATTAATCTTGGATCTATTGTCGGAGGACAACTAGGGCAGTCGTACAGATAGTTTTCCCGTCTGGCTTCGGGCATTAATCCTGGACCCAGTTGTCGGAGGACAACTAGGATGGTCGTTCAGATAGTTTTCCCGTCTGGCTTCGGGCATTAATCCTGGACCTGTTTGTTACAACAGTGATGTTTCACCTGTTTTGGGAAAAACAAAAGAAACTTTGATAGAATATCGTTAGTCTTATGCGAATTATGATGCATGAAAATGTGTATGAATGACATATGCACGAATTATGACTTTTTATGAATAATGTATGAATGATAGATGTTGTGGTATTTCAAAACATATCCATCTTGAAGAAGATGTGGATGCTCTACTTGGGGACTCTTGGCTTCTGCTTGGGGACGAAGAGGATTGAAAACCCTGAGAAGAAAGATAACCTCGATTCCTCCGATGCACTATCTGACCAAGTCTTGAGCCTAGATATTGTTGAGGATGGTAGAGACCGAGAAACGCGTTGTTGAGGATCTCGTGTATAGACCCTGCTGGGGAAAAAATTAGGAGGCGCTCTACTGGGGCTCTTGCGCGTAGATCCTGTTGAAGGGCATTTGATAGTTGCTGAGAGATCGGGTTAGAAGGATCTGGAGCCCGTCGAAATCTCTGGCTGGGGAATAAAAGATGTAAGTTTCCTCCGATACACTATCTGACCATGTTTCAAGTCTGGATACTGCTGCTGCCGGGGAGGTGATGGTTGCTGAGAGATATTTTACTGGGGATACCTCTGCTAGTGACGAATCGTTACTGCTTGGAGACTGATGTAACATGTCTTAGTTGATTGGGATCACTGCTCGGGGACTAACGTGATGAAGCTTGAAAGGTCGGGACTGGTGGAGAAAAATGAGTACTCCGTTGGGGGAAAGTTTGTAGTGAGTGACATCTCTGTGGGGATCATGCTCTGCAGGGGAAAGTTTTGGTGACTTTCGCCGTCATCTCAATTCCTAGAGCCTGTAGCAATTACTTTCGTATGTTCACTTTTCGCATGTTTGTAAATAGATTTTTATTGTCAGATGCATATAATCATTCAAAGCAAACGTTGGACTTTATGCAAACAACAATAGTGAAAATTGTAAAGAGAAAGAACTTGTATTAATTTGAAATGCAGCGTATGGCCAAGTAGTTTGTACACAAGAAAGGTAAAAAGCTATGCGGAAGCAATCTCGTTAAGTTCCAACTATGCTAGTACTCATATATTTCAACTATCTCATCCCCTTTCTGTCAGTAGAAAGTGAATGAATTGATTTTCGCCATTTGAATCTTGAATGATGATAATAGTCTGGAAGTAGGTGATCTAGACGAGACATAGTCATACGCTTAAATCCCTAACTTTTGCCTAGACCGCCCTTTCGGGTTTTCAGTCTACCGGGATACCCTTTTTTGCCCAAGCCGCCTTTTCAGGTTTTCGACTTGCCGGGTGTACTTGTTTTGTATATATCCTTAACTTTTTCCTGAACCCTTTTGGTTCGCCAGCATGTCCTTATTTTTGCCTAGGTCAGTCGACCTAGCGGGTCTCTTTTATGCGTAGTATTTTTTGACTATGTCAGCGTTCACAGGGTGTGGGCAGTCTTCACCATCCATGGTGCTAAGTATCATAGCTCCGCCGGAAAATACTGCCTTGACCATAAACGGTCCCTCGTAGGTAGGAGTCCATTTGCCCCTGGGATCACCTTGTGGAAGGATGATGCGCTTGACTACTAAATCACCGACTTGGTAGACTCGGTGCTTGACCTTCTTGTTAAATGCTCTGATCATTCGTTTCTGATAGATCTGTCCATGTGTAATGGATGCGAGTCGTTTCTCATCGATCAAGTTAATCTGCTCAAGGCGAGTCTGGATCCAATCGTCTTCGCCTAACTCTGCGTCCTGGAGGACTCTGGTTGAGGGTATCTGAACCTCAATTGGTAGGACTGCTTCCATACCGTATACAAGAGAGAAGTAAGTTGCCCCTGTTGATGTTCGTACTGTAGTGCAATAACCATGAAGAGCGAATGGTAACATCTCATGCCAATCTTTGTAAGTCACTGTCATCTTCTGTATAATCTTCTTAATATTCTTGTTGGCGGCTTCCACAGCACCATTCATCTTAGGTCAATAAGGAGAAGAGTTGTATTGCTTGATCTTGAACTGCGTGCAGAGTTCGATGATCATCTTGTTGTTGAGATTAGAGCCGTTATCTATGATAATCCTTTCGGGAGTGCCATACCGATAGATAAGATTATGCTTGATGAATCGAGCCACGACATTCTTGGTAACAGATGCGAACGAGGCTGCTTCTACCCACTTGGTGAAATAGTCAATTGCGACAAGGATGAAACGATGTCCGTTGGAAGCTGTGGGCTTGATTTCTCCGATCATGTCAATGCCCCACATTGCAAAAGGCCAAGGAGCGGTAAGAACATTCAGAGGTACTAGGGGTACGTGCACTTTGTCCGCATAAATCTGGCATTTGTGACAAGATCGAGCATAGCGGTGGCAATCAGCTTCCATGGTGGACCAATAGTAACCTGTTCTCAGAATCTTTTTAGCCATGGTGTGTCCACTGGAGTGGGTACCAAATGCGCCTTCATGTAACTCTTCCATGATACGTTCCTCTATTTTCCGGTCTACACAGCGGAGTAAACACAAGTCGTGATTGCGTTTGTATAAGATGTCGTTGCTGAGGAAGAATTTGGATGCGAATCTTCTCAAGAACTTCTTATCGTTGACAGATGCCCCTGCGGGATATTCCTGAGTCTTAAGATACCTCTTCACGTCGTAGTACCAAGGTTTCTCTTATGTATCAAGTTCATAACAGTGCGCTGGTTCGTCAAACTTCTCAATGATGATTTGGGGAGCCTCATTGTCCCGTCTGACCTTGAACATAGATGACATAGTAGCTAACGCGTCTGCCAACTGATTCTCTTCTCTCGTGGAATGTGATTGAAAGTGATCTCTTCAAAGTAGGGGATCAAACTCAAAACATGCTCTCGATATGGAATGAGATTCGGATGCTTCGTATCCCACTCGCCCTTAATCTGACTGATCACCAAAGTTGAGTCTCCGTATACTTGTTAGAACTTGATTCTTAAGTCAATAGCAGCTTTAATACCCATGATGCACGCTTCGTATTCGGCCATGTTGTTCGTACAACTGAAGCAAAGTCTGGCGGTGAATGGCGTATGTCTGCCTGTAGGAGATGTAATGATGGCGCCAATGCCATTGCCAAGTGCGTTTGAGGCTCCATTAAAGACCATGGTCCATCGGGATCCTTGTTCAGGTCCTTCGTCTGGTCCTGGTTCTTCGCAATCTGTAACTAGTAAAACATCTTCATCTGGAAACTCGAACTGCATAGACTGATAATCATCTACGGCTTAATGGGCCAAATGATCGGTTATTACACTTCCTTTGATCGCTCGAGAAGTATATCGATGTCGATTCGGTCAAGATCATTTGCCATCTTGCTATTCTTCCGGAGAGAGCTGGTTTCTCAAATATGTAATTTATCGGATCCATCTTGGAAATCAACAAGGTAGTGTGAGTCAACATATACTGTCTTAGTCGGCGAAAGCCCAAGCCAAAGCGTGATGTTTTCTCGATGTGAGTATCTTATTTCACAACAGAAACTTTTGCTAAGGTAGTATATTGCATACTCTTTTCGACTGCACTGGCCATGTTGCCCCAACACACACCCCATTGAGTTCTCTAACACTGTCAAGTACATAATAAGAGGTCTTCCTTCGGCAGGCGGCATTAGGATAGGAGGATTCTGTAGGTACTCCTTGATTTTGTCAAAAGCGATCTGGAAATCGTTGTTCCATTCTACCACTTGATCTTTCTTCAGTAACTTGAAGATTGGCTCACAAGTAGCAGTTAGATGTGCAATGAATCTGGCAATGTAATTCAATCGTCCCAAGAAACCTCTAACTACCTTCTCGGTGCGGGGAGCTGGTATTTCTTGAATAGCTTTAACCTTGGCGGGGTCAACTTCAATACCTTTAGCACTGACAACAAATCCCACGAGTTTACCGGATCTGACTCCAAAGGTGCACTTGTTGGGGTTAAGTCTTAATCTGTACTTCCTCAACCTATCAAACAGTTTCCATAGATGATCAAGATGTTCTTCTTCAGTCTAGGGTTGAGCTATCATATCGTCGACGTAGACCTCTATCTCGTGATGAATCATGTCATGAAATAATGTCACCATGGCACGCTGATAAGTGGCGCCCGCGTTCTTCAGTCCAAACGGCATAACCTTGTAGCAGAAAGTGCCCCACTGTGTAACGAAAGTAGTCTTTTCCATGTCTTCAGGAGCCATTTTGATCTGATTGTAACCGGAGAAACCATCCATGAAGGAAAAAACCTTATGTTGAGCGGTGTTGTCAACCAGGACATCAATATGAGGAAGTGGGAAATCGTCTTTCGGACTCGCTTTGTTCAAATCTCTGTAATCCACACACATTCGTACCTTGCCATCCTTCTTAGGTACGGGTACCACGTTCGCAACCCATTGCGGATAAGAAGTAACAGCTAGAAAACTGGCATTGAACTATTTCATAACTTCAGCTTTTATTTTCTCTGACATCTCAGGACGCATGCGACGAACCTTCTGTTTCACTGGGAGAAAACCTTCCTTTGTCGGTAACTGGTGTACCACAATATCAATGTCTAAACCCGACATGTCTTCGTATGACCAAGCAAAAACCTCGATATAGTCTCGTAGCATCTGAATCAACCTTTCTTTGACACTGTTCTCAAAACCCGCTCCTATCTTGATCTCTTTTTTGTCTTCATCAGTACCCAAATTCACAACCTCAACTGGCTCTTCGTGTGGTTGAATAACTCGCTCTTCTTGCTGTAGTAGTCTGACAAGTTCTCCTGGCACTTCACAATCTTCCTCCATTTCGTCTTCGGCTTGGTAGATCGGATTATCGAAGTCATATTTAGCAATAGCATAGCTGTTATCAACGAGATTCGGAGTGATTCTGCAGTATATCACGTGGGTGTGTGTAAGAAACACATAGATTTTTTGAAGGGGTGATAAAGTAAAAGAAAGAAAACAACAATTGAATGCAAAAGTCCAACGATTTTATTGAATGAAAATATGCAAATGACAGATAATAACCCTCACAAACGAGCCATGATGCCCCGGGCAAGGCACTAGGCTTTAGAGTTTATTGTTTAAAACATAGAAAATACAAAAAGCAAAGCCAAAACAAAAGCAATTACTCCTGTCTAAAGGAGATTGGTATGACGTCTTTAGTCTTCCAATTGCTGAGTCCATTGTCGGGAGCTGGGAAGATCCACTTGCTAACGTCGAAGTCGTTGTCGTTGTCTTCTATAGCATGGATTCCACTCTGGCTGATGCGGAAAGGAAGTTGGCCAGCACGTTCGCGGCGTATCATCTTCTGACCTTTGATGGTGAAGCCTAAACCAGTCTTGTCAGATTTGAAAGGAAGATCAGGGAGCTGTCCCCAAATAGTACTACCTCCTTCTTCAACAGCAGCTTGAGCATCTTTCAGCGAGGCCATCCTAGGCGGAACTTGTACAACTTCAGGAGTGATGGGAGAGTCAACAGGCATGACTCTGGGGATTGTTTCAAAAGCTTGACAGGGAGTCTCGAAGAATTCACCTTCCATCTCGAGATATCAGAATGACTGTAGATGACTGACCATATATTCTTCTTCACCACATACTGTAACAATCGATCTTCAGTTTCTTGGACATGTCTTCACACAGATTCTCCATAGGTGGTTTCAGGAATAGTATTTCACGGTTATCCATCATGCACTGAACACGTCTTCTCAACCAAGCACAACCATCAGGTGCAGATGGGCACCAACGGCAATTCTCTGGGCATCTTGGGTTGACACCGGCTTGCAGCAAATTCTTCTTAACGGTCATCAGAGGAATGGTCAAGTCATCTATGTTGAAAACGTAAGAGTTCTCGCCAATAGCATTGGAGCTTTTGTCATGGTTAGGCATAGGCGCGTTGATCACATTCGGAGTCTCAACTGGAGGGTCAAACTCAATCTGTTTAGCTTCAATCATGTCTTGAATCTTGTTCTTCAAAGCCCAACAGTTGTCAGTGTCGTGCCCTGGGCTATTGGAGTGGTAAGCACACTTAGCATTAGGATTGTATCTCGGAGAGGAAGTGTTGACACTCTGAGGAGGATCCTTCAAAGTAATCAGCTCTGCTTTCAACATGTGTTGCAAGGCTTACGACAACGGAATGTTGATCTTTGTAAACTGTCTTCGTGGTGCGTTCTGGCTACGCGCGTTGTCTCGCTGAGGTTGTGCTGATGTAGGATTGGAGATCACGACTGCCCCCACAGATTGAGTACGGTCGGTCTTGGCTCGGCTTTTCTGACCGTACACAACATTGGTTTCTTTCTTACCACCAAAAGATCTCTTTGCAGCATTTGAGGATGACTACACCTGAATCTTCCCACTCTTGATACCTGCTTCAATACGCTCTCCTGTTAATATCAGCTCGGTGAATCCGGCTGAAGAGTTTCCAATCAGATGATTGAAGAATGGGCCTGTCAGCGTTCCCATAAACATATCAACCAACTCCCTATGAGACAAGGGTGGTTGAACTCTGCCTGCTAGATCTCTCCATTTCTGAGCATACTTCCTTGAACTTCTCGTCACGACCCATAGACATGCTTTGTAGCTGCATGCGGGTGGGTGTCAATTCAGCATTGTACTCATACTGTCTGTAGAAAGCATCTGCTAAGTCACTCCAAGTACGAATACGGTCATTCTCTAGCTGATAATACCACTCCAATTGAGTTCCGGACAAACTCTCTTGAAAATAATGCATCCACAACTTTCTGTCATCAGTGTGGGGGTTGATCTTTTGAACATAGGACTTCAAATGCAGCTTCGGACAAGAAATGCCATCATATTTGGCAAAAGTAGGAACTTTGAACTTTGGAGGAATCACCACACCAGGGACAAGACTTAAATCATAAAAATTCAGCCCGGACATCTTCAGGTTTTCCACAGCGTTCAGACGGTCCTCAAGTTGCTTGTACTTGTCATCTTCATCAGAGTACTAGTCATTATCATAGTGATCTTCTCTGTCCTTCTCAGGCTCACGCTGGTCTTCTTCATGTCCCTTGACACTTCCTTCAGTCTTGACACTCCCTTCTGAGAGCTCTATCCGGCTAACCACTTTAGGACCACCTTTGTAACGTCTACCCATGTTGAGAACACCAACGACCCTCTTCTTTTTGTTGATGAGCTTCTTCAGATCTTCTTGGCCTTGGACCAAGCTAGTGAACATCTCATGGAACTGAGCATTTTAAGCCTGGAGATCTTTGACAGTCTGTTTGAGAGCCATCTCTGCTAAAATAAATAGCGAGAAAATGAGAAAACCAATCTTCGATGTACCTGTTATGAGATGTTATGCCATGATATGCGATTTTTATGCGAATGCAATGCAATGTTTTCAAGGACCTTAAAGATTTAAATTTGTTAAACAAGCACGAACCAACATTTATTAGTTCTCTTTCTTTTATTCTTTTTAAGTACAAAAGATAGTTCAAAGCAACAAAAGAAAAGCAATAAAAATCCTAAAGCTCTAAGTCTCCCATGGGCGCTTCCTCTTGGTGCCGAGGTAGGCGTTGATGTTCCGCTCCTCGTGAAGTAGCTTGGTCAACTCTAGTACCTTCTTCTCGCTTGTATAACACTGAGCTTCAAATGTATCCCCTTTCTTCTTTTAGTTGAATCCAGGATCTCTTCAAGTCTTCAAGATCAGTAGGCATGTCAGGATGGAGAACAGTATAGGGTACGTCACCTATAGCAACAGGTTCCATAATTATTGGTAGTACAGGCGTGAATGGCATCATGAGGTTCTGAGCTCGAGCTCGCACCTATTTGAGGTAAGGTTCCCAAGGAATGGAGTTTTTGTGCCCCAAAGTCTTGGTATCAGTCTTCTTTACCATGCCCCAAGCGTGTATGAATCTTCGCCGGTAATTCTGGAGATCGTGGTTGTAGTCGAACACAATATCTTGGAGAAGCATATCATGTGGACCATCTCTTCGAGCAAAACCAAACTGACGTAGATCTAAAGAAGGGTTGTAAGTGATACCTCCCCTTATACTAAGGAGTGGTACATTAGGGAATTCTCCACAACGCTCAATGAATGTGAAGTCCTTTTGAGAGAAAAGACTCCAATGGATATCTGAATGAGAGAGTGACATTAGTCTTTGAGACCACTTCAATCTTTGTTCGTTCTTCAATACTGATGGAGGAAGGTGCGAAATAAACCACCTGGAAAGTAACGGTATGCAACACATGAGAGTTCCTTGTCTCTTAGTAGTACGAGTGTGGAGAGAATGTAGGATGTCTCCAAGTAAAGTAGGCACAGGATTGCGAGTGAGAAACAACTTGATGGCGTTGACATCTATGAATTGATCCGAGTTAGGAAAATAGAACCAAACCATAGATTAGCAAGGCCACAATGTCTTCGAATGCATGAAAACTCATAACTTTGAGAAACTCTCGGGCTTTCTTAATTAAGAACTTAGCAAGTAAACCCTTAACTCCGCTTCTTGTTTCCCAATTAGCTTCAATGTCTGAGCGCTTTAGATGTAAAGCTGATGCAATGTCTTCGTACCTAGGAACCTTTTCTAAACCGGTGAATGGCATCTGATCCAGAATAGGTACCCCAAGTAGCTTAGAAAACTCTTCCAAGGTAGGAACCAACTGATAATATGGGAATGTGAAGCAATGGTGTTTCGGATCAAAGAACTGGAATAAAAAGTGCATTATATGTTCTTCAAAACCGGAGATAACCAAATCAAGCAGATAACCATGTCTTTTGATGAACTGAGCATGATCGGGAATCTCTGAAACCAATTCTTTGAGCTGAGAAGGTATACCCATGAAGTTGATTCGGATAGTCTTTCTAGAAGCCATAATCCCCTACAAAATAGAGCAAAGATAAATCCCTAGGTCCTTGAAATAGTTAGAAATGATATGCAATGCGATTATGTCATGATGTCATGTTTAGCACACACAAACAATTCACACAATGAGCCTAGGTTTAAGGCTTGCATGAGGTATAGGTGTTTACCCCACCAAAAGTTTGAGTTATTTCATCTTGTCCTATAATAGTAACCGGGTTCTAGGAATCTCATATCGTTGATCTTTCTCGTAGGCGTTTATTTCAATACGACTACCAAGTGGTCGACCGAAAATATCCCAAAAGTCTGATCTTAATGAGCGTAGTATTGAGTATCAGCCAACCTCGATCTGCACCAAAGCCGGCCATCTCACTACCTTCTAATGGCCAAGATGGGTCAATTAAGGTTCTAAAAGTTTAGTTAGTGCTGATGACACCACACAGAAGCCAAATACTATCCTCAACTTGGAAATGAAGAGTATCAGACATCCAAAGTGTCACACTAACGTAGCCATCATGTTGACCGCTTCGACATACGCCTAACCCGTGACGATTTATTGCTACTTACCTAAAAGGAAACCCGGATCCGGGTGTAGGATCCCCCACAAGTATAATACCCAAGCAACCCTTAAAAGTAAACCAAGCAAGCCAAGCAGAAAGCGGTAAAACTGATCTAGAAATCCCGAAGGCATTCTCTCTTTAGGGTGTCTCCCCGGCAGAGTCGCCAGTCCTGTAATACGTTGAACTGACTTTGAGATTTTTGTATCGCAAATGTGCGGATAGCAAGAGTCACCACCGACTTTTCTTTTATCCAATTAAGGGAATGTGAAATGAACAGGAAAAGACCTTCGTTAGATTCTGAGTAAGGGAGAAGGTTACGAAAAAGGAAGGTATTAGCACCCCTTTTCATCTGTAGTTATCTACGGGCTCTTAGTTGCTCTTAGATCACTTTAAAATTGTGCTTTCTGTGTGTTTGACAAAATTGTTTTGAAAAGGCATTTCGCTTTGACTTTGTAATGATTCATGTAGGAATGTATACAAAGTGTTCGGAAATGTTTCATTTTGAAAAGAGTTTGAACTTTGACAAAAGTGTGTGGTGTGAAAAGTATTTTGATAGAGCAAGCAACTAAAAGTCTTATTACCTACTCAGAATGGTCGTTTTCATGTTGTTTTACGTTCCTTTAGAATAGAGTTATCCATACCATTAGATGGTAGGTAACCCTATTCGTTGGATGTAGAAGGGACATTCGAAGGGACATCGGATGGTCATAGAAGGCAACTTGTAGGAAGTATCCTAGCACATTCGAAGGGACTATCATCATTTTTCGTAGGCAACAATCGAGGGTAAAGATCATGTATTCGTAGGCGACATCTTGGGTCTATGATCTTTGTATCGAAGGGACTATGATGATTTATTTTGAAGGTGACGGTGCTAGGATACCTCTACGTTCAAGGGACTTGACCATTTGTATTCGTAAAGGCAACGAGAGAGAATTACCCTAAGGGGTGCATGTGTGAAAGAGTGTGTTGATTTCAGGTATTTTATCTTGGAGTTATGAGTGATCTGTGTCCAATTTTATCTTGCCATACACGCCTAATTACTAGCAGTTTATAGGGTGCAGAAAGTAAATTGCGGAAAGGTAAAGTCCTACGCTATTACATGGCTTTGGGGCAGATACATAATAAGAGTGCGAAAAATAAAAGTCCTAATTAAACTATTACATCCCATAGGCAGTTACATAATTGAAAAAGAAAAGCAAGAAAAATTGTCCGAAACGTTACAACCTGTGAACAGATACATAATCGGAAAACGGAAGAAAATTGCATAAGAGGAAAGTGTTAGTAAAAACAAATATTTTTGAATGAGGAAAAAGGTTTTATGTTAATAATGACATTAATATGATAAGATAAATTTTTGGCAATTTTTGGAATTGATTTGATAATTTAAAAACAATTAAAAGTCATTTAAACGATTAATTAATAATTAAATTAAATATGCATGCAAAAATAATAATTTTTATGTTGAAAATTAAATAAACATTTTTCTGATGATTATGCCAAAAATAAATATTTTTGGTGTTTTTTAGATGCATGATAAAAAATATTAGAGATAAATTAAATAGAATGAAAAATATTAAAAGAAAATAGAAAAAAAAATGAGTTAGTTTGCAAAGAGTAAAAATAAGATGGTCTTGCCAGGGATCGAACTGGTGACCATTAAGGGAATCTCCGCATCCACTTGCCTTTACCACTCAGCTAGCGTGCACTTGGTGAATGGAAAATACAAAGAATGGATTATAAGCGAATACGTGTCCTGAGTTTGTGAATTCAACGCACAGTCAGCCATGTGGGATCCAGGTTGAATGGATGGACGAAACGGATCGCTTCTTCGCGCCACGCAAGCTCACACCGGAGTCTTCCAGTCAACGACGCTGGAGCCCTAGCTCCGGTCGTCTTCTCCGATAGCCAAAAATCCCAAACCTGGAAAATACGCAAAATAAAAAGGCAAGAGGTACCCTACCCCCCTAAATCGATGGCTGCGAGTTCAATGGTGATGTTTGTTTGCCCTGAAAATGCCTGGATAAGCCGGTTCGAAGCTTTCCAGTTTTGGAACCCTAACCATGGTAATACGAATTATGGACGTGCAAGCTTACATGTAATGATTCAAATGCATTCTAATGGATATCCTGAATTCAAATATGCAAACGAAAACAGTTAGAAACGCATGAATTGTAAAAACCAAAATTGAGAAAAATACCAAATCGGAGCAAGGTATATGGCATGATTCAGGATGATTTGGCTTCGAGTAAGGGTTGGTTTTGACCCCTGGGAACCTCAGAACACGCTTGATGGTCGGTTCAATAAACTTCTGGAGAATCAAACACGATTTTTACAACTTTGAGAAAAAATTTGAGAAAAAATAAGGGTTGCTGCAAGGCTAGGGTTTCCGTCCTTTGTCTTGTGCAATATGTTGGGTATTTATAGAGTGAGGAATGAGAGCAAAAAGAAAGAAAAAAGATCTCCTCTTGAATGCAAAAATAATTTCCTTTCAAAATAAAATCAAATCTTTGAAAATTTGATTTTCTCTTCCATATGCAAGCTAGCACGAATTTGGCAAGTCTTGTGGGCTATCTTGGACCTCAAGTTTGATAAAAATCCAATCCATTTGAAAATATATCTTCTTTTCATATTTTATATAATTTAAATTTGAATTTAATGCTTTTAAATTCAAAAATAAATCAAAAAAATAGAATGTGGTCATGGAAAAGCATCAATAGGTCACAAATAATATTATTAACAAGTTTGGATCATAAAATTATAGGCCCATTTGGAAAAAATTGGATTTTGACAAATATCTCTCTTTGTGCAATTGTCCAAAAATACCCAACTTGTACAAGGTGTATTTTGCTCAATTTTCCATATTTTTGAATGTTCTTGGACTTTTTAGAAAGCTCTAGGTGTCCTCTAAATAACCTCTTTGGTTTCATATCAATTGGAGTTTCCATGCTCAATAAATCTTGAAAACAAAAAGTTGACTTTTTGTTGACTTTGAAAAGGACCTGTAATGTTTTGATCCATACCTTCGAAATGAAGCATTTTTTGAACATTCCTGTGAGACATGAAGTTGTAGAGAATTGAATTTCCTTCAAAATGAGAGGTGGTGGAAAAATTTCTGAGAAAGTATGAAGAAGTTATGCTTAGTCAAAGTTTAGGTGACTTTTCATTGAAAAACCCTAATTTGGAAAGTTTGACTTTTGAGCAAATCTTGAGTTTTCTTGATGAATCATGATCAACCCTTGATTAAATGATGAATGTGACTTCAAAATGAGTATGTTGACCAAAAATCATGAAGTTTGACTAAATGTTGACCACAGTTGACGTTTTGTCCAATACAACTGATTTTCAACCATCTGAGCAATTGTCTGAGGAAACTTGACTTGTGAGGCTTGAAACTTGAAATGAAGAATATTTGAAGCATTTGAGGAGGCATGATGACCATTGGAGATGTTGGAAGTCCATCTTGATCTGAGAATTGTCAAACCCTAGTTTGGGTTGATTGTCTAGGAGAGGGTTTGTCTGATCAACCCTTGAGGAATTCTTGAGCATGGATGTATGAAATGTCTTGAGAAGTAGGAGGGCAAATTTTGGGGTATGACACAAAATCACATAATTAAATTAATAATCGGGGTGTTACAGTACTCGATCTTCACTACCTTGTGATTGTCGCCAAAAGATACAATTTCCTGCAATATTTCATGCACATCTTCAATAGGGGTGTACACGGTGAACTTAAATTCGCGAGATGGTATAGCATCGGTAAAATGCACAACTCCAAAATGCCATTTGATGTTAAATTTCATGTCCATTTCTGGTTTTTGGGTTGTGGTATTAAAACATATAAGAAGTGAGGTTTCTATAGTAGTTGAAAGTAAACATGAATCATACAAATCCTATCTCTGTGTCAGTGATAGAACCGGTAATTAATTTCCAGCTTTTTTATTAAATGGGGTCGGAAGTATATTTTTGGTTAAGGCCCTAGGACTGAAAAATCAGAAATAAATCAGAAACAACAACTCTAATAAAAAAGCCTAATGTATTCAAATATTGTATTTTTGGTCAAACTACAAAAATGGCTATATTTCCACATCATAATACATAAAGAAAATGACGTTAACAATAAAATGATACCTAACCACTTAAATAAGCCAGAAAAAATGTTGCCGAATAAATCCACCGGTGGCACCCCTTTTGACATTTCCCTTTTTTCTATTTCAATTTGGTTCAACTTGTTGTATTCTTGCATCCTTTCAATTAATTCTGGTCAGATCTCAGATGGGTTTGTGAAATGAAGTGCCCACTCTGGTGATGTAGGTGGTATAGGGAATCTCGGTTTCAAATACTCTTGAACAAAATGCCACGGATTTGAAACCCACCCAATACATATGATATGATCATTGGGATTTGGTGTTGGAGCAATGCACAGAGGAAAACAAGTCTTTGAGAAATTATATCTTGTAAGATTAATATACACCCTCTCATACGTACTTGCTATAAGATGACCCATTTTAGGGAAGCGCATCGATTTATCCTCTGGTGTAAATCCAACCCTGGGAGGTACAAGTGCGTGATATATTTCCCCAAACTTCTTTTTACTCCCTAGCACACACGTGTATAATTCTCTATTTCTCGTCAACTCTCTGATCATGGTATCTAAGATAATATGGTAATACTCTTCCCCTCTACTGAGCAAACTAGAAACAGATCAAAAACCACAGTTACCATCACCCCCGACATTGATGATCCGTTCAATGTACTTGTGCATAAAAATCGGCATGTGGTCGATGAATGGTATTTTGGGTGGAGTTGGTGTAGGAGGTGGTTTGCTAATACGGGCTCATTTGAAAGCATTTTTCTGAGATATGACACAAGCACAAGGGAGAAAATGTGTTTTCACAACTGTGAAACCAAACTTTGAGTTGTATGAACCTACATTAGAAGCTCGTTTGGCCCCGTAAAAAATATAATCCACAAGTGCCCGAAAGATGTTATCAACCAATTGAGAATATAGTGTGTTGTCTTTGAACCTATGATCCAACACCGTGATACTATGACAAAATGTTGTTTGTATCTCGTTATATTTGTTTAGTAGTATCTAGTTCACAAATTCCTAACCCGTAATCAAATCACCCTTGCTATTTCCCAGCCAATTCTTTAGACATGCATGCGCAGACTCAACTTAATTTGTTGTTGTATTATCGAGGTGCATAACCTACTCGGTCCAGGCACAAACAACATTCTCCTTAACCTGATCAAGAATATTGCTTTCAACATATTTCAATAGATCGGGATATTTCACGCAAACATTCCTGAACTGTAAAATACCATCAGCGTATAGCTCTTTTGTAGTTGCGTTTATTACAACATTTCATGCATCCATAATTTTCTCCACAATGACGCCAGCCTTGACCAATTTTCCATCTTAACCTGCAACCTATTTTGTCCCCACCGTGGGTTTAAACCGACTTTCCATATTATTAGTAATATGGTACCTACAAAGTAATGCATAAGAAGTGGGAAATATAGTTGCAACTAAATTCATTAATGATGTATCTCGGTCTGTAACAATGACTTTCAACATATCTTCTTGATCCTTCAACATTGACCTACAAACCTCTAAAACCCATGCAAAGTTGTCACTTTCTCACTCTAGAAATGCAAAACCAACAGAATACGTCTTCTCAGTCGACGTAACACCAACAATTTCCAAAAATGGAAGTCTATACTTATTGGTCTTATACATTGAATCAATTATGAGCACGGTAGTAACATATTGAACAATTTAATGGAATCAGGATGAGTCCAATAAATAACTCTTACTGTTAACCCATCATCACCTCGTTGGCATTGAGAAACATAAGTGTTTTCATCTAGAAGTTTCAAGAGATGTTGCATCTCGGTTCGATCCTCCCTAAACGCTATTTTGGTTTGAGAAAACTTATTGTAAACTTGTTTGATATTTGATGTGTTCTCGGGTCTTTTGAGCTTCAAGGTTGCAAGTATGTTTTTGGGCGGTACCAAATTCAAAGTCATATCAGAAACACATGTCTTCTCTTCCGGAAGGAGCCGACATTCAATTGGATGACCGACTAACTTTTGACTTAAATCATGATTGTGTAAACCGCATAGCACATTAAATTTTCATTTCTTATTTTCCATAAGATAACCACGCAACCTAAATGGACATTCACATTTTCTAGAACTGGTGTCGTCGCGTTTCAAATTTTGGATGCGACGTATTTATTTCCCACTTCTTTCGCATGTCAAAATCCCAAATGCATTTCTTCTATCCGTACCATTATCGGACCTTTCAATCACAACACCAAATCCTACTTCCGTAGCCTCTATACGAATCCACTGCAACATGTCTTCATGCAATTCAAATTCTTCTATATTTTCGAATTGCTCACGAAAATCTACCACCTTAATTACCAGAGGCGAAACAACTTGAGAATCATCAGGTTTGGGACTGTTATCGGGGTCCATCATACCTAATGTTAGATAAAACACAAAACTTATTAGCATGTCACTTTGACAGATTGTTGTCAAAATAAACACAGACAGAAATCAAAAATTAACTTTCGATTCTGTTCAACTAACAACCGAAAGTATACATTTGGTTTGTACATAACATTTTCTACAATAAAGAACGGAATAATGTAGGGAATGAGGGTTGAAATGAATAAACTTTACCTGAAATTCTACTTCCTAGATATCTTTCTAATATGATGAACCACAAAAATGATGATTTGGAGTGAAAAATTGATTGAGAATGCTGAGGGGTTTTGAGAGGTTTTAAGGAAAGAAATAAGAAATGGTGGAGGTCAAACATGACCGTACTGGTTTATTATTTTAAGTAACATGCATCGTTCATTAAATTGGAATTATACATTCGGTTATATATGAAATGTCAAGGTGGCAACAAAATTCAATCGTCCTGCTAATAGAACCATAAACAAAATTCTGATTTAGAACCAGAAGTATACCTCTGGTACCATTTGTTTTTTGCATTTTGAACGGTGAAACCATATTTGACCTATATTGGGTAAAATATGGGGTGAATCGAAAATACATTTCTGATTTACCGAGGAGCAATTTTGGAATTGCACAGCGTGCTCCTTTTCCATTTGGAGTGGAATAAGAAATATATATATATATATATATATATATATATATATATATATATATATATATATATATATATATATATATATATATATATATATATATATATATATATATATATTATGTTGAGAGGATTTCTTAATCCACCCCATGTATTTCATATTCACCACGTAAAATTTCAAAAATACCTCTCAAAACTGGAAGTATACTTCTGGTACACACCAAATCATATATGAATTACGTAGGAATGGTTGAGTGCTAACCATAACTATACTTCTGGTTCTAAACCGGAGGTATATTACCGGTTCCAAACATAACTATATGGTGAGCTGCATCTTCCCCTTCCATTATAGCATGTTTAAACTCAAAACTTCCTTCAAACTCTCTCAAACCCTTTTCACAAATTTCTTCAAAAAATTATCTGAAGTCATCAAGCATTGATTAAACATAGAATTCCAACACATTCAAACACAATCAAACAAGAAAAATCAACACCAGTAAGTTATTTTTCAAAATTTTAGAGTTTATGTAATTTCTACTCAAATTAGTGAAATAGGGTTCTAAATGTGATGTTGTAGCTAGATATCATCATTAGGAGTCCTTAGAAAACTATTTTCATAGTTTATTTGATGATCAATGGCTATATTTGAGCACATTAGGGTCACAGTTCTGCTATTTTCGTGTTTCTGCAATCGCAATAGAAACTGGAAATATAATTCCAGTTTTGGGCAAGAATAAAACCGAAAGTATAGTTACAGTTTTGGACTGTGTCTGTTTTAAACATTGTTTTTGCAAAGTGGACCTTATGCTAACATTTTTTTGTACTTCTACAGGAGTTATGGATGAGAGACAATCAAGATTGAGGCACAGAAGGGTTGCACAACATGCTTCCACGCAGAGAGAAAGAAGTCAGGCTACTCAGCCTCCTTTTGTCTATGCCACACCAGCACCGGATGCACCACATACAGCTTCACCCTTTGGTGTGGCCGCTTCTACTCCTTCGATGTTGACGTCAACCTCCCGTAGCAGGCGGGATTCTCCTGTTCTTCCTTCACCACACCTCTTCTCCTAGAGACACACCTCCTCACTTGGGATATTTGAGACGGGACAATATCATGGAGCTTGTGCGGAATGGTATTGATAGAGGGCTCTTTTCTGATGGATCCGATGTTAGAGGTGTTTTGGATGTCTTCATGGCAGAGGCTCAAGGTGCTCTGTCATACAGGCGGCAGCGGAGGGACGTCTCGAAGGTGACATGCCGCCTCATCATTCGTCATAGTTAGTAGGTTATGTATTTGTATTTTGGATTTAATTTTTTGGTGTTGTATTGTATTGTTTCGATCGAATTACATTTTTGTATCAGATACTACTCTATATATATATATATATATATATATATATATATATATATATATATATATATATATATATATAGTTCCATTTGTGGTGTGTGTGAGCTTATTTAAGTTTTACTTTATGATACGAAAAAACATAAAGTGTTGTTCTATTCTATTTAACTAGTTTTTCTGCTAGTGTCAATAATAAAACTGAAAGTATATTGTCGGTTTAAAACTGAAACAATACTTTTAATTTTTAGTCAATTTTTATAAAAAATATACTTTCGAATTTTAGAAAGACATTTTAAATAATACATGGAGTTTCATATAACCCCGTGGGTGGACTAAAAAACCCCTTACTTAATATATCTTAAAGAGCATAAATATTGGGGGTAGTATTTGCCTACATGTACCACTCTTATCAGAATGGTATGGATAATTGCATCCAAAAACATGATATAAGAAAGTCACCATGGTCAAATAATACTACCGTGTCTTAAGTTTTTTCTTTATATTTTATAAAGATTGAATCTTATATAACAGAGTTGGTGGGATCCAATTTAAACTTTTGTATAAATGGTATGGATATTTACAAATACTAAAGTGGCTTAAAATTAAATAGGGCTCATTTAAGACACCAAAATGAATATCATAGATATTGATGTTTTTGGTGTATATATTTAAGTGGGCCCATCAATTATATGCCGTGGAAGAGTGCCATACTCACATTAAAAAATAAATCAAACCTTGATCTTCCAACCTAACTTAGCCACTTCTTGAGACATGAAGTTTCATTTTGTTTACCTTTGCATTTAATTTTATTTATACTATAAGTTATTGCTGTCTTTGCAGGAGTAGCAAAAGCCAGCGCATTAGTGAGGAGTGGAGCTTTTATAGCATCAACCTTCTATGAGAAAAATCAACGGTTTTTAATGCAATTGTCCTACACACATTTATATACAGTTGTCTCCACCAAAGCTTTTATTATTTTTTCTAAATTCCTTTCCACATTATACCCTCCAGATTTCAAACTCGCAGAGCTAGCTAACACTGCAAAAAAGAATTTAGTATTAAAAACTAAGACAATAAGGTATTAATATATTATGGAGTAGGGATCTCATGGACGAACTTTTCACATAACCAAACCATATATTATGGAGTTGGAATCCTCATGGACGAACTTTTCACGTAACCAAACCATACCCACTTTATAAGTATGGAGTTGTGATAAACAATACTATTAACCATAAATCCATTTAATACTTTTTTTTTTTGTTGATAAAATATGTATAAGAATATTTACTTTTAAAATATATATGAAATAAAGTAATGAAACTTATGCGTTTACTCAATAAACTAATAAGTATATATTTAAAAAAATTATTCTTAAAATTTCTCTTATCAGCATTCCTCGTATATTATGTATTTATCTTGTATAATTTTAATTATAATTAAAATTGATAATTTTTAAAAAAGATTTTAAGATTATTTTATTTTATTTCTTACAAACTAAAAATTGAACATCTAACATATATCAGACTGCTAGAGGATGAATACTAAATATACTTTCTTTTTAAATACACTTCAAAATTCACAAATCTGAGGGAATCATATATATTTGTTTACATCCAATTTTGTATTTCTTTTTAATTTTGAAAAAATACAAAAAAGAAAAAACAATTGTGTTATCGTACATTATTTGATTTTCATAAATTTTTGGTGTTATTTTTTATAATTTTTAAATTTTATTTTAATAGTTTTTCCTTTTCCATTTTGATTTTAGTAATAGGAACGTTTTGGAATTTTGTAACGTTGTTTAATCATATTTTACTTGATTATGAAAGTGAGTTTACTAATAATAATATGGATAAATCTCAAAAAAAATTTTAAGAGAACCCGATGCATCTGAAATCACTTATCATACATTGTGTATTGAATATTAAGAATTTGTTGCATTATTTAAACTCAAATTTAGTTTGATACATTTGTTGTCAAAATTTAGTGGTCTTGTAGATGAGATCTTAATTAACACTTGAAGAAATTTCAGGTAGTGTTGTTTACACCATTGAAGCCTAAGGGGATCATTGCGGACAATATTAAGGTGAGGGCCTTTCCATTTTTGCTTCAAGGTGGTGCAAAACATAGGTTATACTGCCTTCAACCAAATTCAGTTACAAGTTGGAAAGACATGAGGAAAGTGTTCCTAGAAAGATTCTTCCTTGCCTTAAGAGCTACTTCAATCGAAAAAGAAGTATGTTATATCGATATGGAATCTATAAATGAGTATTGTGAGAGATTCGAGAAACTAGTATCTAGTTGTCCTCAACAGCGAACAAGTGAACAAATACTCATTGAATATTTTTGTGAAATCATGATATACGAGGAAATAAAATCCTTGATTGAGAGTATATCACTTAACTCTCAACATTTCACAATTAGAAACAATTCAACAATATTGATAAGAGAAATGACTAAGATTCAAGCTCCATATACTTCTAACAAAAATTTAAAAAATAGACTCGATGAGCTTACTTGATTGGTGAAACAATTAGTAGTAGGTAAAGTTCAAATAACGAGAGTTTGTGCTATTTGCACTTCTCATGAGCATCAAACATATTCATGTTCAAGTTTGCAGAATCCCCCAAATGTTCATTTTTCTTAAGCATGTGCATAAAACATATACAATCCTCAACCCAACAACTATGACAAGTATAATAACTGACCACTAACAAGTACCACCTAGTTGGAGAAACCATCTAAAAATGAGATATAGAACTCTTTCTGCATAACAACAACCTAGACACCATCAAACAACCCATCAGTTGCTACATCACAACATACACTAAAGGACATTGTCAAGCAAATGATTATCTAGAATCTAAAATTTCAACAAAGAACACATTTCACCATTTTGAATTTAAAGATCAATATTGACAATTGGCCACTTTAATAGATTACATGCAACTGACTAAAGGATCGAACCAACTACCTGCCCCCACATTAGTGAATTCAAATGTTTCTAATATTAGTGTCATTGGTCTGAGAACATGCAAAACTTTTGAATCAACATTAGAAAAAAAAGTTAAAAAACTGTTGAACTTGAAGTTGTTGATGTCGAGCAAGAACAACATATAGCACTTTCTTTCCCTCAGAGATAAGTGAAGACTAACAAAATCGATGATGAAGATAGAGATAAAGAAATATTAGATACATTCATAAAGTTGGAAGTGAAGATTCCACTCCTTGAATCAATTAAGTAGATTCTGAAATATATAAAAAAATTAACAAATGCTTGTGCACACACAAGAGAAGGATGAAAGAGTCAACATAAGACACAATGTTTATGCCTTTTTCAAACGATGCCCTAAAAATGCAAAGATCAATGAACTTTTTCCATTCAATGTATCATAGGCGATAGTAAATTTGAAAATGCCATAGTAGATCTACGTGTTTGCATTAATGTTATGCCTACATCTATTTTCAACCCTCTTGCTCTTGGACCTTTACTGAGTATAGGTGTTACCATTCAGCTAGCAAATAGAAGTAGTGTTCTCCTAACTAGATTAAGGGAATACGTACTTGTTTGGGTTAATGAATTAACATTTCTAGTAGATTTTTAAACTCTAGACATGGAGTGAGAGATAAAGTTTAGCAAAATGCTTATCATTTTAGGAAGACTATTATTAAAAATTGATAAAACAATATTTGATGTGCATGTTGGATTTGCAAAATTTAACATGTTTGATTTGAAACACCCTATGGAAGAGAATTTTGATTTCAAGTTGAATTGCTTGCTGATTTGGTTGTTGAAACATATCTTGACTCACTTTCTATTAATTTTCCTTCTCTTTGCATAAACATGTTCATTCATCTTATGTAATGGCAGGTTAAATTACAGAAGAGGTTAAATTACAGGTGAAATTTGCATGAACACATGTAACCAAAATGGATTTGTAAAAAAGATTAAATTACATCAATTCAGACGCACTTCCAATATTAACGGTGGTAGGACTAAATGTGTTCCATATAATATTTTCATTGTAAGATAACAGATAAAAGGAAAGGTGTCCTGGTTGTTAGAAGTTGCTATAAGATAGACCAAACAAATCTCATAGACTTAAAACGTACAAGATAGCAGTGGCCATGAATAGGGAAATTCTAGAAGTAAGACGGTACAAGATAGCAGTCACAATAATACCCACAAAAGAGTTGTATAATGATGAGTATTGAATTTACTACTCCAAGTTGGCCCACACTACCATATGCCCCTAAAAGAACATAGACAACTGCTTGTCCGAGAGATATCAAAATAGCAAGTAGAATTTTGCTGCCATAGAAAAAGGAATTAATTTAATATAAATTATTAAGTTGCTGCCATAGAAAAGGGAATTAACTCAATATAATTATTGAGTTGTACATTTACAAAATTGACCAATTTTGAATGATGTTTGATCCAACCAAAAATATCATGAGCATCTCCGAAGTCACGATGAGAGTGATTCCAAGTGCCAGGAGAGTTCCACGTTTTGAAGAACCGATAACACGCATCCAATATAATGGAATTGCATATGTTGTCGAGTGTATCAGAAGTAGAGTGTAAAGCGGGATAATGAAAAGAGAGATGACATTATATATGACCTTCTCTCTAAATGGCACTTTCGACTCAGCAGTCTGAACATGGGGAAGAAACGGTCTTACTAAGTGCAACAGCCTAAACCCACCTCTCATCTTATCAAAAGATGTTAATTTAACCTGCATCATACATCAACATTTTAATCATAAGATGTTAATTTTTTAACATGCATCATACATCAACATTCTTATCTAATTTGACCATCAAAACCATCGCTACATGTAACGAAATTATCCAATATAATTAAACGAGTCTAACATTGTTGTATTCATAATGGTATTCATTTAAGTAATATAGGTAAAATCTTATTTCAAGGATTTAGAAGAAATTCATGAAATTAAGCAATATAGGCAAAATTAGAAGAAAACATTAGTAGGAAACACAAAATTCTGACCTGGAACATTTCCATTTTCAAAGTGAAGATCAATAGTAGGAAACACATAAGATAAATCATCTTTATAACAAAATTCTAACCCTTCATACCCCGCCGTCTTTGTACGATTGTTATATGTTCTTATCTCTTACATGGGAGTGCTTACTTGTCCTTGTAAAGAAAACTCAGTCACTCTCCTTTCAATCAAATCCACAATCAAAGCCTCGGCAGAAAATCACCATAACAACAATGCTATATCGAAAAGTCAAAGAAAACAGAAGAGAAAGAATCAAGAAGTCGGCAAAGGCATTTCATTGAATACTTTGTACACAAGATTAAAAGTGGAATTTTCTTCTCCCCGTCGCTTCAACATGTGAGAAATCCTCCAATTCAGCTTCATAATTGCTTGCTTCATGTGTATTTAATTCAAACAAAAACCAACTCAGAATCATAAGATATAGCAAAACCGTAATTATGTCAAAACCGCAGAAACGAAGCTCATTGTGTTTAAATCGCAAAAACGAAGCTCACTTTGTTTAAACCGTAAAACCAATATTGTAACTTAATTCCAAATGTTGTTATGTGTACACAAACTTACCCATGGTGATGATTCTAAATCATATTTTCTCATAGCATCAACAAAATCAGGTAAATTCTTAGATCATGAAAATTCTACAAAACAAATACACTTAAAACTCATTAAAAAACAAAGAATCAAAAGGAAAAGAAAAATAAAGATTGGAAAATGAAGTAACATTCTTGTAAATCCTCTCATATTTGTCTGGCCACCATCTTTGTCATATAATTCCTCTAGCAATAAGCAGATCTACACCTAAAATAAAAGAAAAAAATGATTAAAAAAATCAAAGAACACAACCACAAATCTGTTAGAACAAAATCTGCTATGAACTCAAGAAGAAGAAGAAATGAATGAAAGAACAATAAAAAGAGAAGAAAACATACCTTATGAGAGTAGCATAGGAATAGGAAGGAGAAACGTAGACGAGAGAGAGAGAGTCAAATGTGAGTAACCTATTTCAGAGAGAGAAATGGAAGGGGAAATGAATGGAGATAATGAGCGGTAGTATAATTATGTCATTGTTTACAACTTTGTAACCAAAACCCGGTTAATAGAGAGTTCTTTTTCTATTACCCGGGTAATGGGAGGGAAGATAATAACCAAACCATAACCATTTTTAAATCATTTAAATGATTTGGATTTATAACTAAAACCACATTTTAACCAAAACTAGTTATAAAATTGGTTATAAATTTGGTTATAGTTATATAAACGGGTTTTAAAGAAAAATCCAATTTTATGAAAAAAAATTAAGAAAATATAAATTTTTTTAATTTTTAATATTAAAAAATTTAGATTTTGGATAATAACTGGATTCAAAAAAATTTAACCGGTTAATAACCATTTAATTATATCCGGAATATATGAACGGATATCTAAACCCATTAAACACTAAACCGGTTAATAATCATTCAATTATATCCAAATATTTTAAACAAATTTGGATTTGGTTATGGATTTGATCTTCACAATCGGATATTTTGCACACCCATAAGTGAAGATATAAAATTTAAAAAAATTGTGACATTTAAAGTATTGGAATATTTTTATTGGACAAAAATTTAGATATATTAAATTACCAAAAAACATATAATTTAGTGCAAAATTAAATTTAAATGAAGGGTAAGAATGGAAGTGCGTACTTAGATAGTAGATTTAACTGAGATACATAAAATTTGAACATAATTAAATTAATTTAAAAATATAATAAAATTTTGTATTTTTTTCATGTTGGTTGATTTCATTGACTCTCCTTTGATGTTTCATACCTTCAGAATTATTAACATTATTTCAAAAATTATTATATAATTTAAATTTTATTAAAAACATTAAATATTGCATCATCTTATAAGTCGATGGGTAATAATAAGTTTTTGTTAAAATAATATAAACATAAATAAATAAATAAATCACAAAATTGTAAAAAAATTAAAAACTAAAAGTTAAATGTTTTTTATGCTCTTATCAATTTAGTAACTGTTTAATAGTTGTTGTAGTTAATTTTTATGACATTCTTACACGACATATATAAATAATATATAATATTAAAGTATTTAAAAATATATATAATACTACATTTTCAAGAGTGTAACTTAGGTTTATGAAGTAGTAACTAAAAATTTGATGTATTAGTTTAGTTTGCAAGAGTGTAATTTTCTAGGTTCAAATTATTAATTTTTTTCTTTAAAAAAACTAATAAAACAGATATAATATCCCTTTATTTCTTGATGTTTATGCAAAAATTAAGAAGAATATATTCACACAAAAAAGAAAAAATACCTCTAAAATAAAATAATCTTAATTCTTAACAATAGAATGTATTTATGCTGTATTGGAGTGGTAAATTGCCATAGTTCCTAATCTGTTTGATGTGTATATGTGTGAACTTTTTCATATCTTAGCAAACTTTTGATGATGAAATTCAAGTTCATTAACAAACCATCTTCTCTCTCTCTCTTTGAGATTAACCTTCAATTCTCTTTCTTTTAGCATGAAACAAGTTGAACCAAAATCCACATCTTTTATTTTCATGCTCAACACCATCTTCACATTTTCTTCTTCCAAAAGACTTGTTTTGTATGATTTCATTTTGGCCACTAACCAAAAACATCGATAATGAGCTACTCTTTCCATAGCTATTAAAACTAAAACAATTCAAAGGAGAAGCACACAAAGAAACAGAAGATGAAGACAATGAAGAAACATAAGAAGAACTTGAATTGGAACTAAGATCATTAGCAACATTTAAGGTTTTTCTATGTGTACTAAAAGAAGAAAGTTGAATAAGTTTTTCACTTAAACAAAGAGAACACACGCCAGGTGATTGGTTGTGTTTTGGGTGTTTTTTGCAACGACCTTTTGGTTTGATTCGACCAATTGTGTCATTTTTCTTCTTTGTGAAAGCTTGTGATCTTAGGTTTCTCATTTTGATTGACTCTCGTTTGAACCAATGTGCAAGTTTAGATTATATTTATAGTTATAGAGAGAAGAAATTAATGGAGGTGAGGTGCGGTTGTAATGTGGTTGGAGTGTGTTTTCACTTTCCTTGATACTTCATGGTAGTTTCCTTCGTGTTATTTGGGAAATTTCAAAAGGTATTTTATTTTTGAGGGTTTAATTTGTGTAATAATAATTAATTAATTCGATAATTCTTAGAGAGTAAGTTGATATCTACGTGATTGATGTTGGCAAGATGAGGCCCACAAGCTAAGTCGGTGTTTTCCAAACAATTCCTTGGTTGGTTTGCTCAAGTTTGCTTTTAAAAAAAATGTTACTCAAGTTTTAAATATAAAATTTTATACATATTTAATATTCATTGGAAATTTCATCACCCACCCGGTGGGTTTCTCCAACATCTCTGAAAAATAAAAAAAATATCTTTTATAAGTTAACTTAGGAATTCACCTTGTATAAGTTAAAAAAAATATCTTTTGTACGTTTTATTATTTTAAACATGGTTTTACACATTCAGGAAATGTTTCGTAAGTTAACTTACGAAGCATTTTCTGAATGTGTAAAACCATGTTTAAAACTACTATGTTTTTTCACATTTATTCGGATTATGTTTCCGTTTTCAAAAATTCAATTAAAGAGAGAAATTGTCAGAAAATATTAATATACGCAATATCTATATACGCAAACCATGTAAATAATATGTTATAAATAATAAAGAGAAAAATGTTAGAAATATCATATTACATAAATTGTTCCGAACAAAATGTGATAATACAAAATCAACTAAAAAGCATAAAGGCTACTGGGTATGCCTAATCCTGACCCCTCGCGTCCTCCTCTGCCTGTGGTAACGCGATGCACGCTCTGCCTCAGCGACCATCCTCTCCACCACGGCAACCGCATCAGGTCCTCCCCATCGATAATCCTGTCATCCAACGCCTCCTATCCAATCTGGCGGATACTCTGATAGATGGGCAGTAGATCAATGGCATGATCATCTTCAGCCTGGTCGTTTTCCAAGAGTTCCTCATGTGTTGACCTCGGCGGACGTCCTTCAGCCGCCGGTGTCATGTAAGGGTGCGACACTATAAAGAACCATATCGCTTACCCCTCCATAGAATTCCACATACGGAATGCCCGCAACAACCAAAACTTATCTATCACGACATGATTCTCTCAATCCTGGAAAACATCATCTAGAGCCCTCAGTGTGATGGTGTCGGGAGCAGCCTAGAAAGGAGATTGGGGTATGGTCTGCACATAGCCAAACTGGCGCATACACCACTCCAACAAATACCGGACCATCATGTTAGCCCCATATGCTAGCCACCCAGAGTATAACGAAATGGTATCGAAGGGGATAACCTCCCTATAGTCCTTAAACAGGGTCCAGTTGATGTCGTCGTGGTTGGTGCGATCAAGGAACAACCGGTAAGGAACCACATTATCGTTGCCCTTATTGAGAATAAACCTGGAAACCGTGGGCATGAAGTCATCATAGTCGGGATCTACAGAGTAACCATGGATACGGTGAAAGTACGATAAAATCCAGCTCTGCATCAACAAAAATATAATGTGTAAGTACAAATCAATTAAAACTAATTAAAATTTATTGTTAAAATAAAAACATACTGTGAGGAGTGTGTACGAGTCGGTAAGCGCCCTAGCCCTCCACCTGGAAGCTTCATTCAGCTTCTGGTAGAGGTAGGTAAGAACATCGGCACCCCAGTTCTAGTCCTAAACTGTAGAAAGGTTCGTAAAGTATCTCAAGTAGGTCACGTTGGTGTAGTGGTCACTCGTGTCCACAAAGACGGACATGCCTACCAAGTACATTAGAAAAGACCGGATGACACGACCACGATGATACTGAACAAAAATATCTACCTCCACAGGCTCCCCAACTACTTGTGCATCTCTTTATGCAAGAGCTTTTTGACGGGGGTGCTCCTGATATAACTCCTTCAGATATGAGAATGTCATGTGCGCCCCGTTTGTGGAGTCGCAGTCCCCAACAGACCTGTATGGATTACCTCCCAGGTACTTAACTATCAAATCAACCGCCTCAGCTCTACTTATCTTAGAATGGTTGAGTAATCTACCTCTGATAGGTAGTCAGAGCAAGCAGGAAACTTCGTCGAGGGTGATCATCAACTCCCCAACTGAAAAATGGAAAGATGACGCCTCCCTATGCTATCTCTCATCAAAAGCACCTTGCATGCTGGTGCTAATGATACTGTAACCAGTATTGTATAATCCGACAAGACCGGATGCGAGGATTGAAGTCTGGAACCACTGAGTCTTTGGAGCATATAGTTCAAAGATTTTGCAGGAGTGGTTCACATGTTTCAAGGCCTTTTTTCCTGAAACATAAGAATCAAACGAAAATAAAAAAATAATACGAACGGGCAGTATATGAAAATAAGTAAAAAAGAACGGACAGTAAACGAAAATAAATAATACGAAATGTAACGATAAAAATTATAATACCTCTTCCCCCAAACATAGCGGGCAGTATGGTCCCTATAATAAATCAAGAGGGATTTTTCATATGGCCCTCCTAGATTACCAGCATCTTACGCCTTTGTAGGTTCCTCAACATCGTCGCCAAGAACCTCATCATTTTTGGCGTCCTAGGCCTCCTCCGCCGGTGACTCGACCTCCGGTACCTCCTCCTCATGTGCACGAGAGGAAGACGGCTCATGGAGACGACTCCTCCGTCGCGATGCGGAAGGTGATGCTATATCAAGTTGTGCCCTTTGTTATCTTTGTGCCCTTGCCATTAGCTCTCGCTCTCGACATGCCGGCGTTGTCTGGCTTTGCCTACCCTATCTCAAATGTGTCATCCGGTTGTCATGATTGGCGATTTTCTTGAAATAAACCATTACAACAATTAGCATACTAATTCAAAAACAAACCAAACAAAAATTCGCAAGTTAACTTGCAAATTAACCCATTCAAACCAAAATTCGCAAGTTAACTTGCGAAGTCTCTTTTGGTACACTTCGCAAGTTAACTTGTGAAACCCCCTTCGTCCAGAAATTCCCAAAATCAGAAATACAGACCCAAAACTACCTAAATCCAATTTTTCCTACTACTACTTCATATACTACTACATTTATACAACCTAAACCTTACATATGAATAGTGAAGAGTGAAGAAACTTTACAAAATTTGTTGATTTTGGAGGAGTTGAAATGTGTTGGTGGAGTGACTTGAAATGATGAGAGTGACTTGGTGTCATACCCCAAAATTTGCCCTCCATCTACTCAAAGAGATTTCATACATCCCTACTCAAGGATTCCTCAAGAGTTGATCAGACAAACTCTCTCCTAGACAATCAACCCAAACTAGGGTTTGGTATCTCTCAAGTCAAGATGAACTTCCAACATCTCCAATGGCCTTCATGCCTCCTCATATGCTTCAAAGATTCTCCATGTCAAGTTTCAAGCCTCACAAGTCAAGTTTCCTCATAATTGCTCGATGGTTGAAAATCAGTATTGACAAAAAGTCAACGTGGTCAACATACAGTCAAACTTCATAATTTTTGGTCAACATCCTCATTTTGAAGTTATATTCATCATTTGATCAAGGGTTGATCATGATTCATCAAGAAAACTCAAGATTTGCTCAAAAGTCAAACTTTCTAAATTAGGGTTTCTAGGTGAAAAGTCAACTGAACTTTGACTGATCATAACTTTCTCATAATTTCTTAGAAATTTTCCCACCAAATCTCATTTTGAAGGAAATTCAATTCTCTACAACTTCATGTCTCACAAGAATGTCCAAAAAATGCTTCATTTGAGAGGTATAGCTCAAAACATTACAGGTCATTTTCAAAGTCAACAAAAAGTCAACTTTTTGTTTTGAAGATATATTGAGCATAGTAACTCCAATTGAGATGAGACCAAAAAGGTTGGTTAGAGGACTCTTAGAGCTTTCCAAAAAGTCCAAGAACACTCTAAAATGTGGAAAATTGAGCAAGTTACACCATTCACAAGTTGGGCAATTTTGAAAGAATGCACAAAGAGAAATACTTCTAAAAATCAAAAACTTTGCAAATGGGCCTACTTTTTCTTCATCCTAACTTATTCCTCATGCAATTAGGAATATCCAAGCCCAATGCCACGAATTTTTATTTTATTTTCCTATTTAATTTGGAATTTATTCATTTAAATACAAATTAAATTGAAAAATAAAGTATAAAATCCAAATTAATTGCAAATTTGATTTTTATTTCTTCTTTGTGATCCAATCAATTCATTAAAAGCCAGCAATTTCGAAATTGGATCAATATGGCAAGATTAGATTGGAAATTGACCAAAATTTGAAGATTTGATTTTTTGCAAAAAATCAAATTTGATTATCATTGATTATTGATCAATTCTTTCCCAAAACCATTCCAAATCCATCCAATATAAATATGTGATGCATACCACACGAATTAGGGTAGAATTTTTGACTCAAGAACCCTATTCCCAAACTCAAAAAACCGTGGCAAGCAAGCAATTGGAGATCATACTTCCAGCCGTTTTCAACCAATTTTAAGGTGCCCAACACATTCCTTGGCATCTCCAGAATCGATCCAGGCCTTTACATTGCTCAAATCCATCCAGAATCAGAAAATCCGTGTTTGGTTTGTTCTTGAAAATTTCAAAATCGATTTCTTATATTCATGCATTATTAACACGGTTTGTTGTTGTTTTTGTGATTAGTGACAAGTTTGCAAACTTTCTGGGTGCTTTAATCGAATTTCCATGGTCGGGAATGCATGACACCATTGTTAGGGTTTCTGAACACGTTTTAGGGTTTTCCAAAACAGGAAAAATTGGACCTCAAGACCAGTACCATTGCATTCGGAATTATGTTTCCAATCGAACCATGATCTTAGATATTATTTATATTATGTGTGCTGCGTTTTTGATGTTTGCCAGGGACTTTGCGTCGAGCCATGACCGACGCAGACTTTTCAAATATTCAAAAGGTTGAAGACGAAGCTTGGCGCGAGCGGGAGGAAGCCAGGAGACGACGCGTGTTATTTTCCACTCATTCCGTTTCCAAACACAGATGCACGTTAGCTCAGTTGGTTAAGGCGTGGACTGTTGGAGATGCTTTCCCTGGTCACGAGTTCGATCCTTGCCGAGACCAGTTTTGCTTCTTTTCTCAAACTTGCATATTTTTTCATATTTCTCTATTTTTCTAATTATTTTAATATTTTTGCATTGTTTTAATTATCTTCATATTTTTATTTCTGCATTTAAAATTCATCAAAAATTAATTTTCTTTTTATATTATTTTCATAAAATCTTTATTTAATTTAATAAATTAAAAATATAATTTTTGCATGCATATTTATTTTTATTTATAATTTTGCATTTAAATCATTGTAAATTCATTTTAAATTATTAAAATGCATCTAAAAAATCCCAAAAAATTATTTTAGCATATTCACATTATTTCCAGCATGTAATAATTTTCTCATATAAAAAATTGCATTTTTTCTAACATTTTCTCTTATTTCGATTTCATCATATTTTCCGATTTCGCTCGTTTCACGTGTTAATCCGATTCGACGATTCTTCCGTTTTCATTTTATTTTTCAATAATGTAATCGTATACGGGATGTAATAGTTTAATTTAGGATTTTATTTTCCGCATTTTAAATTATGTATCGCCTAAAGCCTTGTAATAGCGTAGGATTTACTTCCCATTTTACATTCCGCATTTTACTTTCCGCACCCTATCAATTGCTAGTAACTAGGCGTGTATGGCAAGATAATAATGAACATAGCCCACTAACTTCAAGATAACATATTCAAATCAACACACTTCTCTCACACATGCACCCTTAGGTAATTCTCTCTCGCCTTACAATTCAAATGGTCATGTCCTCGAACGTAGGTATCCTAGCACCGTTGCCTTCAAACAAATCATCATAGTCCTTTCGATACAAAGATCATAAGACCCACGATGTCGCTTCCGAATACATGATCTTGACCCTCGATTGTCGCCTACGAAAAATGATGATAGTCCCTTCAAATGTGCTAGGACCTTTCCTACAAGTTGCCTTCTATGACCATCCGATGTCCCTTCGAATGTCCCGCTTACATCCAACGAATGGAGCTACCTACCAACTAATGGTACGGCTAGCGCTATTCTAAAGGAACGTAGAAGTACAAAAACAACCAATTCTGAGTGGGTAAATAAGTCTTTTAGTTGCTTGCTCTAAACCAAATGCTTTTCACACCACACACTCTTTTTCAAAGTTCAAATTCTTTTCAAAACAAAAACATTTCCGAACACTTTGTATACACTCCTACATGAGTCATTACAAAGTCAAAGCGAAATGCCTCTTTCAAAACATTTTTTGTCAAACACACAGAAAGCAATTTTAAAAGGTAATCTAGAGCAACTAAGAGCTAGATAAATCGGATGGAAAGGGTGCTTACCTTTTCATAACCTTCTCCCTTACTCAGAATCTAAACGAAGGTCTTTTTCTGTACTTTTACCTTCCCTTAATTGGATAAAAATAAAAGTCGGTGGCGACTCTTGCTATCCGCACATTTGGATACAAAAATCCACAAAGTCAGTTCACCGTATTACACTTGGAGTGACTTGAAATGTGTTTGCAGAAGTTAGGGTTTGGATTAGAGAGGGAAAATTTGAGTATATTTTGAAATGAATTAGTATTGGGGGGAAAATCATGTGTTTTCTAAAAATTATACGCAGACTTTGCAAGTTAACTTGTGAATTCCCCAAATAAGGTGAATTCGTAAGTTAACTTGAGAATTCACCTTATTTTTAAAAAAAAAAGGTGAATTCTCAAGTTAACTTACGAATTCACCTTATTTTTTTAAAAATCGTGGATTATTTCGTAAGTTAACTTACGAATTCACCTTATTTGGGGAATTTACAAGTTAACTTGCGAAACTGGCGAATATTTTTGGTTTTTCACCAGGGGTGAAGAAGAACCCAACTAGGTGGAGAAAGAAATTCCCTATTTATTTTATAAAGATAATTTCAATATAAGTGCTCGTTTCTCACTTATCTAATGTATAAATCCAGTTCACATATAAAGAGCAAAATACAGTCTTTGAGCTCTCTTTTTTCATTATACGCACGTAGAATCTTGAATTAATTTGGGTGTTAGAGTACTAATCAATCAGGTTCACCTAATGCTGCCATGATAGAGATTAGAATCATTATTCAAGATTACCAGTTCTCCAACAGCGTTAATTTTTAGTTCATGAACGGAATAATGAAACCATTTGTGCGAAACAACTAATGATCCATATGATTTTCATGAATTCGCTTTTACTTTCCAAATCCATCATTTTCAACTTCCTCATATCTCATAATCAAGAGCATACAAAAACGAACACATATATTTTTCAAAGTCGATTTAATTAATTATCATTTCAACTATGATTTTTTGAGATTCCAAATCTTTGATTCTTTCTAGAAAGAACTCTGAAAAATAACATAAGGAAGGATCTTGGTCTAAGTCTAAATCTATACTAGAGGCTGAAAGCAATATCCTAAAGATAACGTTGAAGGTGTGTGATTCTTTCTTCGATCTAACATTGTTGATACTTCTCGCTGCTAATGAGATACTCATTATGGCGGTATCAAAGATACAGAGAGTTCATAGATAACTCAAGACGTGAATCTGGTACGAAGGCTCCTTTTATTGGTGTTAAAGCATCTCTAACTAGTAAATGTAGTAGTTCAACTAAGGTTGGGGTCCAAGCGTGAATGCTCAAAAACAACATTCCCCAAACCGCATCGCCCAATCACGTTAAGTTGAGGAACAAATCTCCCAGGTGTCACACCCCAATTTTTGACCTAAGTTACCATCTCATATCATCTACATATGCATCATTGCATCATTGAAAAATTTCAAAACAAGATAGCTTGTGTGTTTGATTCTTGAGCTAAATTAGGGTTTTGAATCAAAATCTTTCATCAGTGCAAGATGTGATCAATTAGGGTTTGAGTATCCACCCATATCTAGTAATTTATATTCATCAATCATCAACATTTGATCTTCAATTTCCAATCATTTCTCGAAATCAACCTTGAATCGACCAAATAAGAGTTTTGATCGAGGATGGTGCATCATTGACTTTTTGCTCAATGCACGACCTAATTACTTGGAGAATGATATCAATATCACCAATGCAATATATTGACCTAAGTTCTTGATTCAAAACATCTCCAAAGCCATGGTTGATTAACAGTAAAATTTTGAATCATCTGACAAAAAGTCAACTGTCCAGATCAATCAAATTTTGACATTTTGGTCAACTTTTGAAATTCAAAATTTTCAATCATAAAAGCATTTCATATTATTCATCATGATCATCAAGAATCAAAAATATGGAAAAAATTCAACAAAAAGTCAAAACTTGAGTTTTCTAAACACTTAGAAAAAATTTCAAGCAAAACTTTTCACCATTTTCATGGCGATTTTTCACATAGATCCATTTTGATTCAAGAAAAACTTTCAACATGAAAGTTTTATATCTTGATACAAGTTTTCCAAAATGCCCAAGAATATGAAAAAATATTTTGTGGAGCTAGGGTTTTGAAATTAGACATTATAGGTCCAAAAACTTGCATTATAAGTCATTTTGCAATTTTTTTTGCAAGCAATCTTGCCAAAATCTTATCTCTTTATCTTCTAGAAGCCTAGGTGTCCCGAAGATATTTTGAGTTCATGATTGAAGAAGGATAAGAACACTTGAGATTTTTAACCATGGTTTGCATTTTTAACCATGTGCATTTAATGTAAGATTCCTTTCTTATCTCTTAAGCATCGAGTTGTAGAAATCTTCAATCCTTGCTTGCATTGGTTTCCAAACATCTTGGCCTATAAATAAAGGTCCTTGCATCATTAAAATCACACCAAAACAAATACAAACTTGTTTTCTCATTTCTTTCTTATAGTGCAAGTTTTCTATATTTCAAAGAGGTTAGAATTCCAACTTCCAATTCTTGCAATTTCTAAGCAAAGGTGTCATTCACACCTCTTCTAAACATCATTTAGAAGTTGTTTTCAATCCATCACCAAACAAGCCAAAACTCATATTTCTCAAGAAAACTCCATAAGTGTGCATTTTGAGCCTTAACAAGCAAAATCCAAATCCACTCGTGTGTTTTCAGTTTTAATCATCCAAACATCATCCATACACTCCGTAGAGGTGATCCAAACCCTTAGAACATCTTTGTAAACTCAGAATCATCATCATCTTCAAATTGCTCGAGCTGCAGTTGGAGTTGGGTAGCAAGTTTCAGGCTATCTCAAGACAAACTAAGCACTTCAACACGTTCCTCGAGGTCCAGTGAAGCTATCTAGATCATCAAAAAACTTCTGGAAAAACTCTAAATGAGAATTAGATTTCTTCTCATAGAGATAAGTAACTCAAACTTCGAATTTTATGATTTCTGCATTACAGACCAAAAGTTGCCATGCTATCATGTTTCTGCACATATTAGGATCATTAACCCTCAATCAATTACCATGAATCACACACCTACACGATTTCATTTAACTTTCATGAAATTAGGTTCATCTGTTTTTTCACGAACTATACACTTAAAATAAATAAAATTAAAGGTCACCATCATGTTCCTTGTTAAAAAACGAGCAAGTTTAACTTTTATATCATTCAATTTCATCAAGAAACAAGGAAGTTACAAATCAAGCTTGAGGTTGAAGATGAACATGACGCCATTTTTCATAAATTTCAAATATTTGTTTTATTATATAACTAATTGAAGTTAGTTTTATGAACGGGTGTATCGCCACCCCAGTGGTAGAACGCGCGCCTCTTAAGTCATGCCTTGCCTCAGGTCTGGGGTTCGAATCCCCCTCGTCTTAGACCTTTTTCACTCTTTTTTCCATTTTTCCAACTATTTTCAAACATATTCATAACTTGTTTTCCAATATAATAAACTGAACGCATGTAAATAACAAGCCACGCATAAGGCTCAGTGGTATTTCTTTTCACCTTTCAACCTAAGGTCTTGAGTTCAAACCCCTTTGGCCACAAAACATTTTTAACACTTGTTTTCTTAAGTTTTTTTTTTAACAAACTTCAACATTTTAAAAACCAATCAAAACTTCTCATTTTGAGATGATTTTTTGCACACTTGTAATTTAGTATATCTATTTTATGATTATGTCAAAAAATCCCTAAAAAGTATTTTCTTTTGATATATTTTTAGTAGATTAAAAGTAAGACTTTTTAAGTGTTTTTAAATACTTTCAAAAAATATTTTCTTCTTGATTTTTTAACCTAATCTTTTTCAAACATTCATGTGAATAATTTTCACTCTTCAAATCTATTCAAAATGTTCAAAATGTTTTAATTGACTTACGCACCTCTTTTTACATGATCGATTCGATTTATTCTTTGAAAATACAAACCGTCCTCGAAAATCTTTCGAACTCAAAATCAAATTGATCATGAGCCTCCATTAAGGTGTAAGTCTCAACCCTCTTTGTACATATTTAATTCCTTGTACATATCCAACTTTTATATACATATTTAATTCCTTGTACATATTCAACCTTTTTATACATATTCAAGTATAACTATTTTCGTGCACTAGTTTTATCCTCTTGTTTATACACCAATTCCACTGGTATTAAGAGGAGCATTATTCTCGGTGAAACTGCTCTTATTCCAGTGGGTCTCCCTTAAGGTGTAAGTATCACTCTTTTGTATATATCCAAGTACACTAGCTTTATTCGCTTGTTTTATACACTTGTTCATATATTTCCTTCATAAACTCCTATGAATACACACACACACACACAGTTTGTCATTTATATACTTGTTCATGTTTATTTATGTCATTACAACTAGTATAACAACTAGGTTCCCCAAAGCCTCCTCTTGGGCTTCATACAAAAGAACTCCCTCGTTGAGTTAGACTCCTCTTGGGCTTCATACAAAAGAACTCCCTCGTTGAGTTTAGCCTCCCCTTGGGCTTAGTACAAAAGAAATCCCTCGTTGAGTTAGGCCTCCTCTTGGGCCTCATACAAGAAACATATTTGGAAATCTCCAACAGCCTCCTATCGGGTTTCGTACAAAGAATCTCCTTAGCTAGAATAGAACCCAAAGAGTGTGGTTTCCTAGTTAAATCACACTTAAAGCCAAGCCAGGCATCCCTTATAGCCTCCTCTTGGGATCCCAATACAAGGACCCTCGATGTCCCTCGGATAGCCTCCTATCGGGCTTACAATACAAGGACCCACAAGCTTCTTAAAAGCATCCCCCTAAACAATAACAAAGCATTTCTCCTTAGAGATGAGACATGAATCATCTCTATGGAAGAAGTATCTCATCTATAGCATCACATTCAAATTAAACAGTTTTCAAATCAAACACCTTTTTTAAACAAACAAACAAAATATCTTTCTTAACTATAAGTGGCAACGCTTGTACACTCAAGCAAAACGCCCAATGCTTACAATGAAAGATTCAACATTTTTGAAAACACCTTCTCATTCTAAGAACTATAAGCAGTATATTTTTACACTCAAGTTAAACACCCATTTCTTACAATGAAAGATTCAAACAATCAATTTTAAAAAATGTATGTGATGAAATAGATTAGATACATTTTTCATCAAGATGACACTTGTCTTTGTCTCTAAAAAATTTTGCTTCCACTGGCACATTAGTGGGAACTACGTTTGCTCTGTCTTTCTTAATCTCCTTTTGAGAATACGTAGGCACAAGGTCTCACCCTTGGCGAGCATACTTCTTTCTCTCTCAAACCACTCAAACCTTAGTCACCCTTAGACCCCCGAGCTACAATTTCTTTGATTCCCTCTAGGGGATATGTATGCAGAAGATTGCAATGATCTTTGCGAGCATAATCATAATAAACAAACTTAGGTTCCTACCTAACTTACCTTCTTAAATCCCAAAGGAGATATTTTCCCAAAATAGCATAGCAAATAAAACACAAACGCACAAGAGATCCTATAGAGTACTATAGATACATAGGATGCTAATACCTTCCCTTTGTATAACCTAACCCTCTTACCCAATAATCTTACTCCCCTATTCTTTGCGTTTAGTTTCACACTAATCGCATTGCATATCTTTTTTAGGGTATTTCAACTTTCCCCTTTTTCTTTCTTTCTTTGGAAACAATAAAGCTTGGTGCTCGCGACATCTTTTTAAAAAAATCAAAGTTAAATTGTTTTGAACCAAAGAGCCGAATTTCGCTTTGGTTCCCTCGTTCTTCACTTTTTACCGCGAACACCAAGTAGGACCAACAAAATTGAATGGGGCTTGTAACACCCCAATTCTACCCCAAAAAATTCTATGAAAAATCTGAGTAATAATTTCCTTAAACACAGTTGGGATATCATATTTTGACATAAATGCGTGAACATGTCGTGCTTTTAAGCCAGATACATAACACTTAAGAAGCGGAATGAATACAAAACATAGATGTAGTCTTTATAGCATAAAACAACTTTAAATAATCACGCAACGGATTCATAAAGATTCTCCAGATAAGACATAACATCTTTTAAATCTTAAAACAACATCAATTCAAGTAAACTCCTCAAATAATAACAAAAGGTTCAGCAACAAATCAACAAAAAAAACATGTGATCATTCCCCCGAGTGCTACGTATTCAAGCAAATGACACCAAACTCGAACTAACGGCTACTAACGCTTCATTCTTCATTACCTGCATGTTACCCACATAGAGGCAACATCACAACAGAAGGGGTGAGATACTGAATCATATAAATAGGTTTATGATAAACAATATACAAGGAATAGAATAATCAGAATCACCACTTCATATAGCAACAACTTAAACTTCACAAATCCTCAACACAACCATTCAGCATATATGACTCAAGAATACAACTCAATGCGATGCAATTGCCAGTTTACCGAGGCATCAAGGCGTAAGTCTTCAACGTAATCATCTTTCACCCAACGACCAACGTGTTTTTGCCAACCTAGGCCAACAAAATATGCAATTGTATGTATGCAACCACAACTATTTACCAACAAAATCAACGACGAAAACTCGATGGCAACACAACAACAACAACAACGTAATCACAACTCAGCATTGGTCTGAAAAACCGATAACCAATAATGTCCATAAACTGGACGAATCAACTTACCGAGATGTACCTGCAAGTTAGCATATCCGACGCAAATCCAACAAAATAACACGATTGCATTTACCTACTAATTAAACTTAGTTACCCTGTAAAATTTCATTAAATTCCGGACAACTAATTATACCGCTTGATTCGGCTAATTTCGACCAAATGAGATTGTTCTTCTCTTATTACCTTACTACCAGTTTACACTAAAACTATTTATTTTACTATTTTCTTACTGAATTATTTTTCTGCTATTAAATCTAACGATTTTCAATTAACAATTGCCCTGCTACTTACTTGCACTGTCAAATTTACTTGTACTGTCAAAATACTCAAATACCAAAACATACCAATCTCACTCTCATCTTCTATTATTTCCACTGGTATAATAATACTAAGCTATCATCCCTATGGATTCTATTCCTAACATCCATTAATTTTTCTGCTTCATGAATCACTACAAATTCACTATTCTTCTGCTAGCTAATTATTACTATCACTATTACCCCTGCTATATTTTATCATCATTCCATAATTCTATAACACATCTCCTAGTATTAATATTTAGAACTATAATAAGATTACTATTATTAATTTACTAAGTTATTTTCCAAGAAAACTGCACAGGTAGTCCCCACCCACGTACACACCTAAGCCTCAAAAATTCAAACAACCAAACACAAAGGGGTGGCGCCCGCCCTGGACCCTGCAACGTCTACCCCCTGCTGCTTTCAAAGGCGTCCGCCCTAGGAAGTGTGGCCCCCTCCACCTTTCCTTCCTTCTCCCAATTCTTCCTTGCATTCTTCTTCTCTGCGTTTTGTTCTGTTTCTTATATTTTCTCACGCACTGTATAATTGTTCTTCTTCTGTTTCTTATTTCAATTACCCAAATCAAGATAAACTAACATAAATCTAAGGCAATTACATACAAGAATAATTTTCCAGAACAACCCCTTTGTTTTCCAGATCCGATTAACAACAACAACATGAACAAGCTTCATCAATTATTTAAATTTCAACAATAACACAACATTGAAACTTGACACCATAAACCCCACATAAAATTCGTCATACTCCCATTTATATAACAAGAATCCCACTCTTACCTTTTGGATTTATGGAAGGTCTAAAAATCTGGTTGAATTTCTAGAAATTTTGGGCACCTAGTAGCAATTTCACGTATTGTCTCTTCCTCTTTCACAAACACTATTCCTCTTTTTCTTTTACTTCTACGTGACAATTGTTTTTGGTTGCTAGTTTCTATATATCATAACTTAATATAATAATGATAGGTCTACTAGTAACATTAATGGGCTTGCTGATACTATCTCCAATGTTGCTATTTCACACACCCAACTTAACCCAACTAATAAAATAATATTTTATTAAAATCAATATTATTTCTAATATAATTCTTCAACTTAATTGAACCAATTAATCTGATTACTCAACATATCAACTTAATAAATAATTCCAACTTCAATGATATAACTCGAGTTAATTTAAAATACTCGAAAATATTTAATTAAATAAATAATTAAATATCGGGGTGTTACAGGGCTCACGGACTATAAGCTCATAGTAAAGGTATCCTAAATTCTGGTTGCACAGAAACTGGTTGACAACTACCTCTACTCCACATTCATCATCGTTGGTCTAAAGGAAAAACTAGACAAGAAGAATGGTCAAAGTTCCAACCAGAGGTTAAAGAGATAGGTATTTGAAGGAACATGTAAGAACAAGATTGGTTCTATATTTGGCTTTATGTTTTGATAAAAATTTACATGGTATTTTAGAGAATAATTGTGTACTTTAATAGTTTATGTCTAGTGTCTAGCTTTTTCTAAATAGATTAACTCTCATAGAAAGAGTGTGAAGTTATCAGGTTTTGAACTCAATACTCAGAAAGAATACATATAGTGTGTTACAAAGTGAAGTCAAGAATATAGAATGCTTCTTATGCAACGGTTCTAAGGACCGTTAGTATAAAAGCTTTTGGTCATGACTTTACAAGGAAGTTTTGGAGGCCTTTTAAAGCCTTACTTATGTTGTCCCAAGTTTTGAAGATGTTGAAGACAAGATTCTGCTGAACAAGTTATGAAGATGTGAAGATATTTCTTTAAAAGAGAATATGTTGAAGACTCTGAAGACAAATGTTATGTTGAACAAGTTCTGAAGACTTCAAAGATTTAGGTTATGAAGATTCAATTTATGATCCTTCAATAACATGATTCATCAACATACAATCAAAAGCCTCTGAAATTCTGGTATCAGATATGAGATGTCGAAGGTAATGTCACGACACTAATATCTGCTATGAACACAGTTGAATAGAACAAAATTTAAAGAATACAGAAAAGCAATAAAAACACAGAGAGTTGTTAACCCAGTTCGGTTCTAACCAACCTACGTCTGGGGGCTTCCAAGTCAGGGATAAAGTTCACTATCAACAATATTAATTCGGAGCTAAACCTTTCCTGTTTAAACCTCCTCACTTAATCAAACTACCCAATGACCCTTCTACCTAAGATGCCACACTTAGATATGAGAACCTCCACTCACTCCCTTAGTATCACACACTGTGACACTCAACAAAATTAAAAACTGAAGACACTTTTTAAAGACACACAATCACACTCGCTTCAAAGCTTATAGTGATTGAAAACTTACCACTCAAAAACGTTCTACTCAAGTAGAAATACTCAAGAGGCTCACAATGAATAATTAACAACCAAAATAATGAACAACCAACAATTAAAAACTAGACTTCTAAATCTGGAACGTCCAAACTATAAAACAAGGTTTGCAACCCTTAAATAGAGTAACAACAACTAGGGTTTCTTTACTCACAAGTCTTCAGTGCCTCTTGTCTTCTCTCCTTGAAAGCAGGATATTTAATCTCCAAAAATATTGTTGAAGGCGTTCTCATGCTTCTTTAGTCGAAGCATACAAATAACAAACTAACTAACTTCCTAAAAATTCTGCACTCCTGTCAGTTTCACATGTCAGGACATCTACTGTGACATCTATATCTTCAGTAAATTTCAAGGCATTTTCTGAGCAGAATGTTTTACCAAAATTGCTGCCAATCCATAGAACTAACAAACTCCCCCATTTAGAAAATTTTGGCTAAAACATTATGTGGGGTGCAATCCATACAATTAAAAATAGCATCATAATTAACATAGGCATTTAAGCACACATATCAGAGCAACACAGTAAAAGCAGCATCACAATCAAAACAGAGATGGCAGGGGATAAATAACACAAATGTTCAAACATCAGTTAGAACATTCACAAATGCAATACTTTACTCCCCACGTACATAGCACACACAGATGCACAACTGACAAATAAAAGTTTCTCCCCCTGCACAACAGCTTCTCCTCTTTGTGGAAACACATAGTATCTTCAGTGATAAAAAATTAAGACTTCAGCTTCTCCTCAGCATAAGAAGCACACAAAGCAGAATTAAAACAACAGAAGCTCCTCCTTAGCATAGTCATCACATCAGCTGCACACAATTAGAATCACAAAAAACAAACACAACACACTCATAAGCACTCATAAACGCTCACAATTGTAACAATTCACAGCTGCTCCCCCTTAAAGCACACACATTCTCCCCCTTTTTAGCCATAATTGGCCAAACCCCTAAGAAAAATTCATGGAGAATGACAAAAATAAATACTAGATTCAACTAAGTCACTAATAGCTATTGTTAAGTACAACCCAAAACTAAAACAGAAGTTATGCACTTAAGTGCCAAAATTACATAACTAAGGGATAAACAAATGACAGATCGAAACACAATTAACATCTTTAGGCACACTCAATGTTCTGCAGAACTTATAGACTCTCCACTTTCTCCACTTCCTTCTTCTCCTAAGTCGGCTTCAGAAGAGCTTTGAGTTGCTGAGCTGCGTGCTTCTTCTTTTGGTGCCTCTTCAGCGACATTTGCAACATCATTCTTCTTCAGAGCTAGGATGGTCTATTCAAGTTTCAGCTTCCTTGTTGAGCTGATGCATATGACCTCATCCAATTCTCTGCAAGTTGCAGTAAGTTCAGCAATCACATCCCCTTTATTTTATGTTTTCAGTGTAGCACCAGCAGATGTTGAGACAATATCTGGGACATGTGCTCCAGCAAACAACTTCTGATGTACGGACAAATGGGTATCTCTTTTACATTCAGCATCCAAAGTTTTTGACAGAAATCCAAGATGTTGATGAAGAATAATTCCATTTAGGAGAGTGGGGAAAGCTATGGGAAGCTTTGTGGCACAAGGGTTAGCATGCTTAAGGGTCTGATCATAAAATATATGTACCATAGTCAAATGGTGTCTTCATGCCAACTGCATAGATGAATTTTCCCAGTCCCACTTGGATAGTTGATGTGTGGTTTGTTGGCACCCAGTTTGCTGCACCTATTCTATGCAGAATTGCATACTTCACACTCAATTTTCCAGCAGACAGCTTATCCTTCATAGTCCAGGTCTTGACTTGATTAGAAGTTATGGTTCTGAATATCTGATCATCAATTACTTCCAACTCACTTTCTTCCTTCTCACTTCTTCCTAGATATTGATTGATGATGGCAGGAGAGAATTCAACACGCTTTCCTCTAACAAACACTTTCTGAAACTCTTTGTTTTTCTTGTCATCGCAGTCTTCTAGGATGTTGATTATGAATTCTTTGACTAGAGTTTCATAGAAATTTTGTAGATTTTTCACTGTCTACATCAGCCCTGATTCAGAGATCAATTTCATCACTTCCTTGAAAGTCAAGGCATCATTTCCTAACTCCCTCTCTAAGGCCAGTCTCCTCTGATATATGTATTTCCATATCTTGATGGAATGGAATGAGATGTTGTCAGTAGGAGCATCAGGGACACTGTTATTGATTCTCTGAACTATTGACTTCTTCAATGTGAGATGTCTGGGACATCAGTCTCGACATCATTATTAGAATCAGATTTTGATCTTACTTTCCTCTTGTTGGCTGATGGAGTAGATTTGCTCCACCCTTTTAGAGGTCTATACATAACCTTCTTCTTGACAGATTTGAATGGGGTGCTGGAAGCAACAACCTTTCCCTTTCTTGTTTTCATCCTTTTGGCAATTACAGGGTTAACATTAATGATCGACTCATTATCAGACAAGGTATCCACATCAATAATAGCCTCAACTACATATTTCTCAGTCCTCTTGTCAGTTGAATCAGTCTGTTTTTCTTGAGGAGTTTTCTTCAGGGATGATGATCCAACATCAGTCGTGACTTCATCAAGAATTATTAATTTTTCAAGATTCTATTGAGGAGTCTATTATTCCCTCATGGATGATTTAGGGTTCTCTTTTGGAGCAACTTCACCAGGCATTTGGGCAAGAGGGATGGTGATCTCTTCAATCGGTAAACCCACACTTAGGGTATCAGCAACTAACCTTATTATTACCATGTCTACATTTGCAGCATTTTGAATAGTTTCATCATCAGTGGGTTCAAATACATTACCTCCAACTAAAAGAGGAGTTTTCCTTGGTTATCTTGCATGACAGGTGCGAAGCTTTGTAGGTCTTGCATCCGAACAAGGAATCATGGAAAGAGGAAAAATGTTTAGGGCTTCTTCAGTTGGAATACTTTCGTTAGTGTTGCTTGATCCTGATGCAGTATGTTGAGACATCTTGATGATCAAGTGTGGAGGATTGATTTTCTGAGGATTGAAGATTTTGTGATTTTTTGGAGGAGTATAACGTGTGGGGAAATTATGAAATATGTGAACTTGGGGTAGGCCTTTTATATGTGGCACCTTATGATGTAATATCGTTGAGTGATATCTTAAAAAAATTAGCCCCTTAATGACGTTCCCACATGCTTTTAATTGCTATAACTTCTTTAACAAACAAACCCTTGTTTTTTTCTTGAGCATTCTAATACATCCCATCCTCTTGAATAGATATTGACTAACTTTAGTTTAAAGAGTTTTCGGACCAGGTTCATAGTTCTTCTTTCACCAGACTGGTCATTAGCTTTAGAAGAGTTAACTGATGTCATGGCATTTATTGGGACATTTAGATCAGTTGAACTCAAACACTTCTTTTCTTTCTGAACACTCCTACCTTCAATTTGTTTGAATTTTACACATGTATTGAGAGTTGCATCTAGAGGGACCCATAAATAACAGTTATCTTTGTTTCTTATTCACTTCATAGTAACTTCACTTTCCTTGTTAGTAATCATACATTCAGCTTTTGTGAAGTTCACATTGAATCCTTGATCACACAGTTGACTAATGTTGATTAGGTTGGAGGTCAATCTTTTGAGAAGTAATACGTCTTCAATGTTAGGGATCTTCGGACTATGTATCTTCCCAGTTCCCTTGATTTCACCCTTCATTCCATCTCCAAAGTTGACATAGCCAGTTGAATGATCTTGAAAATTGACCAATAAGTTTTAGTCTTCTGTCATATGCCTTGAGCATCCACTGTCAAAATACCAGTCTTCTATGGTCTTTACTATAGAGGTAGTGTGAGCCAAGAAACATAATACATTTGCTTTGGGAATCCACTGTTTCTTTGGCATAGCCTAAGTCACATTTGAATGAGTTGGGATAACCATACAACTTGAAACAAAATGGCTTTATGTGACCATATTTTCCATAGTAATGACATATCTAGTGTTGATGTCTCTTGTTAGGATGTTTGTAGTTGTTCCTTCTGTGATGTTGAAACATTTGATCTGACATCTTGGATTCAGCCTGACTTTGAGCAGATTCTGTAGAAGACTCCTTTGTGCCATTGTACCCTAGTTCACTCATATATCCTACTACTCGTCCATATTGAAGTATATTATCCATTGTATCATATTCATTGTTTAGCATCTTGACAGATTTGGTCATCTGATCAAGGTCAAACTTTAGCACAGTTACTTCACTTTCCAGCTTCTTGATCATCTCTAGATGCTCCTTCTTTATGTATTGTAGTTGGATTATGAGCTTTTTCTGCTTCTTATTCTCCCGGACTAACATTTTTTGCTTATTTTTCCTAAGATATTGACCTTGTGTGCTACATCACCTGTTCACCTTGTCCCTTGACCATGTTTGACTTATTGGCTTGCATGCTTGCTTAAGTTAACTTTAGGCTTAAATATTGACTTCTTCCTTTGATAGTTTTTGTGTTGTTTGTGTTATTGATGCATGCTAATTGCTTTTGTGATTTGTATGAATATTATATATATGTGTTCATCACTGAACTCACTCTTATGTGACATTTATCACAAGTATTCTTGAGCACACACATGCATACACTTTTGCACACACTTAATCATACACTTTTGGGATACATGTTTATGCTTTCTTATGATAATTTGTTTGCGAATCTTCATGATGGTTGTGTATCTGATATGAATGTATTCTTACCATATTAACCACTGACTTTCATGTCTTGATATCTTCTAAAAGCTCACTTCTCTTCATCTATGCACCACCATGCTTCATTTGACTCTTAGATGCATTCTAGGTCAAGTTTTGGACTACTTTTTGTCCTAGTGTTGTATATGTGCTATTTTGAGTTTCTTGTAACTTGTTTGTGTTTAACATGAGTATTGCCTAATCATGTTTTTCTTATTATCTCACTCTTATGTGACACTTAACACAAGTATGCTCAAGCACACATACACATACACTTTTGCCCGCACTTGTATGTATTGAACTTGTTCTCCTTAAGTGATTTGTTCGTGAATATTTCTCATGCATGTTTGTATACTTTTATTGATGTATTGATGTGTTTTATACTGTATTGTATGCCTCATAACCTTGAATGGTTCGTTTCTTTTCATCTTTGTCTTTTCTTGGGCTTTTTTTGACTTGTAAACGCTTTCTAGGTCAAAGTTTCGACTAGTTTTTGTACTAGTGTTGTAATTGCATCCTTGTGACGTTTTCTTTGTGAATTGATTGTGAATTATTTTATATGATGTTTATACTGTAATCAATTCATCTTTACACTCTCTTTAAATGTTGTGTATGTCACACACTTGTATTCACTTCACCACACACGATTGTTGCATGTTTACGCACTCTTGTAGAATTTTTGTTCATGAATTTTTGTGGCTTTGTTTGCATGATGTAAATGAAATATTAACATGTTAGCTACTGAATTTTATGTCCTTTTATCTTTTAATTATCTCTTCATCTCATCTATGCTTGAAATCTCATGCAATTTGCTTTCCGTATGCTTTTAGGACTAGTTTTGATCTAGTTTATGTACTAACTTTGCATTTATGGCTTCATAGTGATGTTTGATGTTTGTTTATGGTTTATATAAGTTTTGTATATGTATGTTGTGTCTACTTAACTCACTTAACATGACACTTTATATGATTATTCATTCACTTGTTTCCACTTCATCTTCTTCTTCTCTTTCTTTGCACTTGTTGGTGCTTGGTTTGTGTGCTTCTGCCAAAACATTTTGTTTGCTTCTTCCCCTATTATCATTTGATTTTCTAACCAAGATGATTAATTTTATAGCTTTCCCTTAGGATTGCTCGATTAGGTTAATTATCGAGTTTAGACATTAGGTTAAGTAATCCATGCATGCTAACACTAGGTAGATAATAGGTAGTTTACCTTGTTCATACTCATAAACTTAGGAAGAAATTTGTATGATAATAATTAGGATTAGAAATAAGTTAGTTTCCCCTGGATATTTTACCTTTATCCTTTTTGCATCCTTAAAATTAAAACCTTGTTTTGTCAAGTGCATTAAAATACCTTAATAATATGAAACTTTTTTCCAAAGTAAAAGATACAAACCAATTAGTCGTAGGATGTTTCTTCATCCCGTTCGTTGCCGATGTTTTGTCATCCCGTTTGCTGATGTTTAGTCATCCCGGTTGCTGATGTTTCGTCATCCTGTCTACTGATGTTTCCTCATCCCATCTTCTGATGTTTTTTCATCCCATTTGTAACTGATGTTTCGTCATCGTGGAGGTGTTTCGTCATGGATGTTTGTTGTTTCGTCTTCTAAACTAAAAAACACAAGCCAACCAAAATAAGTGAGTCGAACTACGACGCTCTGACTTTCCCATTGCACGAGGGAATACATAGGCATCTTGTCGTGGGACTTGATCGAGCAACCTTTGTAAATATTTTCTTCTTTTTCCCGTGTTTTCTTTCTTTTAGTCATTTCTTTTATTTCTTTATTCTTCATTTCTTCTTGCATACATTATACCTCATATATAGATATAGTTAGACCTTTACACCCATTAGATAGAAAGTAAAAGCGGATATCGTAGAGTACTACAGGTGTGTGGGGTGCTAATCCCTTCCCCTTGCATAACAGACTTCTTTACCCAATCTCTCAGTCGCAAGACCGTGATTTCTCTGTTTCAAGTTTACTCGATGTTTACCATTCTCTTTCAACGGGATAAAAAATGTTCGATGGCAACTTCATTGATATATAGTTATATATTTCTTTGATTTTTTGGCCGGTTGTTTCAACATGAAGTTACCGATCAAAATATTGAATATTAACAGGAACATAAAATTACTGATCAAATTATTGAATATTAACGATAACATGAAATTATCGATCAAAATATTGAATATTAATGGGAACATAGAATTACTGATCAAAATATTAAATATTTCCAGACTTTCCATTAATTATGTATTATATATTTAATTAACTTTTTTCCCCCTCAATAACCATTATAAATAATTACATTCCAACATATCACACCACACCAGTACTCGTGCCAACACACAAGTATTACTATGGTACGCATATATGTAAAATAATTTTGAAAAACAATTTTATTTTTTATTTTAAAAATACGTTTTAAATAACGTTTTTTAAATAAATATTTTTAAAATCTATAATTTTTAAATAATAAACAATTTTGATAAAATAATTTTATTTTTTATTATATTTTAAAAACAAAACCTACCACCCTAACACATGGATATTTCACTGATTATAGTTAGGGAATTTATTTCCCCATCTAGCGGGGTTCTTCTTCACCCCTGGTGAAAAACTAAAAATATCCCCCAGTTTCGTAAGTTAACTTACGAATTCCCCAAATAAGGTGAATTCGTAAGTTAACTTATGAAATAATCCACGATTTTTAAAAAATAAGGTGAATTCGCAAGTTAACTTGCGAATTCACCTTGTTTGGGAAATTCGCAAGTTAACTTGCGAAGTCTGCGTATAATTTTAGAAAACTTAGAATTTCCACCCAAACTAATTCATTATTTCAAACTATACTCAAAATCTTCCATCTCTACTCTAAACCCTAATTTCTGCAAACACATTTCAAGCCACTCCAAGTCACTCTCATCATTTCCACCAACACATTTCAACTCCTCCAAAGTTCAAAATCAACAAACTTTGTAAGTTTTCTTCACTCTTAACTATTCAAATTTCTGATTTTTTTTATTAGATTATAAGGTTTAGGTTGTAGAAATGTAGTAGTATATGAAGTAGTAGTAGGTAAATGTAGTAGGGAAATCTAGATTTAGGTAGTTTTGAGACTATATTTTTAGTTTTTGAAGTTCTGAACGAAAGGGGTTTTGCAAGTTAACTTGCAAAGTGTACCTGAAGAGACTTCGCAGGCTAACTTGCGAATTTTTGTCTAAATGGAAAACTTTGAAGTTAACTTGCGAATTTTGGTCTGATTTGTTTTTGAATTAGTATGCTAATTGTTGTAATGGTTTATTTCAAGATAATGGTCGATCAAGACAACCAGATGACACGTTTGAGACAGGACAGACAAAGTCAGACAGTGTCGGCTCGTCGAGAGCGAGAGCAAATGGCAAAGGCACAAAGGGAACAAATGGGACAACTTGATATAACATCACCTTCTGCACCGTGACGGAGGAGTCGTCTCCATGAGACGTCTTCTTCTCGTGCACACGAGGATAAGGTACCGAAGATGGAGGTACCGAAGGTCAAGTCGCTGACGAAGGAGGCCCATGATTCCTAGGACGTCGAAAATGCTGAGGTTCTCGACGACGATGTTGAGGAACCTATAGAAGCGGAGGATGCTGGCTATCTAGGAGGGTCATATGACAGATCCCTCCTGATTTATTATGGGGACCATACTGCCCGCTCTGTCTGGGGTGGAGAGGTATTAAAATTTTTATCGTTATATTTTGTATTATTTATTTTCATTTACTGTCTGTTCTTTTTTATTTATTTTCGTATTCTGTGCATTCTTTTTTATTTATTTTTCGTATATTGTCCGTTCTTTTTTATTTATTTTCGTATATTGCCCGTTCGTATTATTTATTTATTTTCGTTTGATTCTTATGTTTTAGGAAAGGAAGGCCTTGAAACATGTGAATCACTCCCACAAAATCTTTGAACTACACGCTCCAAGGACTTAGTGGTTCCACAGTGCTATCCTCGCATCTAGTCTTGTCGGATTATAAAAATACTGGTTAAGGGACCATTAGCGTCGACATGCAGGGTGCTTTTGCTGAGAGATAGCATATGGATACGTCATCTTTCCACTTTCATGTTGGGGAGTTGACGATCACCCTCGACGATGTTGCATGCTTGCTCCGAATACCTATCAGAGGTAGGTTACTCAACTATTCCAAGATAACCAGAGTTGAGGCGGTTGATTTGATGGTTGAGTTCCTGGGAGTTGATCCATACAGGTCTGTTGGGGACTGCGACTCCACAAACGGGGCGCACGTGACATTCTCCTATCTGAAGGAGTTATATCAGGAGCACCTCCGTCAAGCAGCTATTGCAAAAATAGATGCACATGCAGCTGGGGAGCCTGTGGAGGCGGATCTTTTTGTTCAATATCATCGTGGCTGTGCCATCCAGTGTTTTCTGATGTACTTGGTAGACACGTCCGTCTTTGTGGATACGAGTGGCTGCTACACCGACGTGACCTACCTGAGATACTTTACGGACCTTTCTACAGTTCAGGACTGGAACTGGGGTGCCGCTGTTCTTACCTACCTCTACCAGAAGCAAAATGAAGCTTCCAAATGGAGGGCTAGGGCGCTTACTGGCTCGTGCACACTTCTCACGATACACTTTTATTTAAACGATAAATTTTAATTAGTTTTAATTAATTTTAATTAGTTTTAATTGATTTTAATTATGTTAACATTATATTTTTGTTGATGCAAAGCTGGATTTTATCGTACTTTCACCGCATTCATGGTTACTTCGTGGATCCCGACTATGAGGACTTCATGCCCAGGGCAACCAGGTTTATTCTCAATAGGGGCAACGATAATGTGGTTCCTTATTGGGTGTTCCTTGATCGCACCAATCACGACGACATCAATTGGACCCCATTTAAGGACTATAGGGAGGTTGTCCCATTCGATACCATTTCTTTATACTCCGGGTGGCTAGCATGTGGGGCTAACATGATGGTCCGTTATCTACCCGAGCGGTGTATGCGCCAGTTTGGCTATATGCAGACCGTACCCTGATATCCTTTCTAGGCTGCTCTCGACACCATCACATGGAGGGCTCTAGATGATATCTTCCAAGATTGGGAAATCATGTCGTGCCAGATGAGTTTCAGTTGTTGCAGGCATCCCGTATGTGGCACTCTGTGGAGGGGTACGCGACATGATTCTATTTGGTGTCACACCCTTACATGACACGGAGGTCAAGGACGTCCACGAGGCCGACACGAGAGCTCTTGAAAACGAAGCGGTCGAGGATGATCATGCCATTGATCTACTGCCCATATGTCAGAGTATCTTCCAGATTGGACATGAGGCGTTGGATGACGGGATATCGATGGGGGCGGATCCGATGCGGTTGTCGTGGTGGAGAGGATGGTCGCTGAGGCAGAGCGTGCATTGCGTTACCACAAGCAGAGGAGGGCACGGTGGTCAGGATTAGGCATATCTAGTAGCCTTTATGTTTTTTTATTTGATTTTGTATGATCGCATTTTGTTCTGAATAATTTATGTAATATGATATTTCTGACATTTTTCTCTTTATTATTTACGACCTATTATAATTTACATGGTTTGCATATATTGGTATCTCTAATATTTTCTTTAATTGGATTTTTGAAAACGGAAACATAATCCGAGTAAATATGGAAAATTATAGTAGTTTTAAACATGGTTTTACACATTCAACAAATATTTCGCAAGTTAACTTACAAAATATTTAATAAAACGTACAAAAGTAAGCTTAATTTGCAAGTTAACTTTTGAATTCACCCAAAAAGATCAATTCACTCAACAAAGTGAATTCGTAAGTTAACTTGCAAAATATATTTTTGATTTTTCAGAAGTGTGGGAGAAAACCACTAAATAATGAAAGAAATTCCCTTATAGTTATGTAATTGTAAATGTTTCAAAATCGTAAAATTATAATAATGGTAAATGTTTTAAAAACGTAAAATAATAATTGAAATAATTGAAAAAAATCAAAAAGTATTCTATATTAATTGAGTTCAAATAGGAAAAGTGTGTTACAGTAATCACAAGTACACAGAACAAGCTAGTAGTACGAGATTTAAACTTTGAACAGATCAAAATCGATTAGTTACTAAAAGCTAGGTCACATAATTCTTGCAATCTGAAAAAACACAACCTTAACCCCGACCACATCAAAAACACCACCACCAGCGTACCCATTTTCTTGTCTCACTGTTCTTTTCGATTATTGTTTTTCATTTTTCCAAAAAAGCTTTAACTTTTGGGGTGAAATCCGTGACTGATTGAGAGTGGAATGCTGAAAAGGAGGTTGATTTCGTTGGTTTTGTTGAGGAAACTGTTAACTGCAGCTATATGTTTGATAGCTGTTGTGGCTTTATTCTCTGTTCATTTTCATATTGTTCCTTCTTCTAAGGATCATAAGTTCAATGACAAGATCACCACGGTTTGTCTTTTTTTTGTTTTTGTTCTCCTTTGATTTTAGGGAAATTTAACTGTTTAGGCCTTAGGGTTGAGGTTTCTTTTCTATTCTTTTTGTAGGAAATTTGTTAAATTTGTACATATCAGTTAAATTTATGTTTAGGGTTTTTCAATTGTTATTGGTTATTGCTTACTTTGGTAGGTTTAGTATATGCTTCTTTGTTGTTGTCTTTTTATGTGTATATTGGAATCTATTTAGTGCTTTGTAGCACTGACACCTCAGGAAAAAAGGTGAAAGGTGTGTCTGTATAAGTGTCCAAAATCAACAATGTCACTTGTGATTACGTTTAATTTATTCATTTTTTTTAAATGATTACAGTGTCGACTTGTCAATGTTGGTGTCTTGTTTCCGGTGTCTATGTTCAACTGTTCATAGATTTAGAGAAACTTTTTTTATTTGATATAATTGGTTTATATTTTAGTGTGAAAATTTCCTTTTGTTTTGTTTTGTTTTTGAAGCTGTTGTTAATTATGTCTCGAATTTTGACAGACTCGGGACTTGCAAAGCTGGACGCGGGAGCTAGCTCCACCCCATTTATCCAAAGCTGCACTTCAAACTCCCAAGGTTTGGTTCTTCATGTTAATATTAGAAAGTAACTTATTTGATTGTCTTATTGGTTTAAATGCTAAGAAAATGCGAAAAAAACATAACACCCTTTGTCTAAGAAAGGTATCTTTGTATCAACCAAAGAAAGTGCTTATTAAATTCAGCCTTGTTTGGATATACAACTTAATTTAATGCCTAAAGGAGGCGTTTATCTTATAAGTGTTTATGATAATATATTTCTATAACAAAAGACAAAATAAGGTCAAACTGTTATCATATAAGCTATAAGCAGTTTTATTAATTCATCTACGATAACTGGTGGGGTTTAGCTGAAAACAACTTATGGAGATGTCATAAGCAGTTTCCCTAAGTTCTCTCAAGCAAGCTCACAAGTACTTATGTCAGGTAGATAAGGTCAAGTAAGCCAATTCAAATAGACCTTATTATTTTTAAAACATCAACTTAACTAAAATGTCTATTCTCATTGACCATGCGGTAAAATTGCTTAAGCTCATTTGTAGTGTTTATGGATTTCATCTATTGTGTGACCTTAAACTTGTTTGATTTGGTTGTAGTACATGTGCTGAGATGGTGGCGAATCATGTATGTAGGTAGATATATTAAAATTTCCATATAAGTTATGTGCCTTTATCATTTTCACTTATTTCTGTTTGTCAGTTGAATGATTCCAGACGGGATTCAGAGTACGAGAAGCTATGGAAGCCTCCATCAAATCGTGGGTTTCTTCCCTGTGCAAACCCTACTCCTAATTACACTTGTAAGAATCTTAAACTTTTATTGCAAGTTGCAAGTATAAATTACTTTGGTGCTTACTCAGATTAATGTGTGTTCATTCAGCTCCTGGGGAGTCACGAGGATATCTTTTAGTTCATACAAATGGGGGGCTCAACCAAATGCGTTCCGGGGTCCGATCTTTTTCTTTTCTCTATGTTACTCTTATATGCATATTATTAGTATAAATGCAAACTCATTCCATGTTGAAAATTTTCCCTTTGCTTCAGATATGTGATATGGTAGCTGTTGCTCGTATCCTAAATGCTACTCTTGTAATTCCAGAACTTGATAAAAGATCGTTTTGGCAAGATACGAGGTAAATACTATAGTTTCTTTGTCGGCTATTATTTCTCTGTTATAGTTTCTCTCTATGTTGGACTTTACTTGTTTGAGAATAGATATTTTTGGCTTTTTTAATTCGGGTTTTATGATTTTTCTTTCAGCAATTTCTCTGATATTTTTGATGAAGACCATTTTGTTAATTCTCTAGCTAACGATGTCAAAATAATTAAGAAGCTTCCCGATGATCTGACTAATGAAACGAGAAAGGTCAAGCAATTCATAAGCTGGTCTGGCATGGATTATTATGAGAATGAGATTGCGAAGTTGTGGGAAGATTACCAAGTATGTATGTGAAAAATCTATAGTTATTTTCTCTGTAGCACGGACACCTATGAAAAAAGGTGTGTCAGTGTTCGAAACCAATATCGACACTTGTGATTACGTTTAGTTTATGCATGTTTTTCAAATTATTACCAGTGTCGACATATCACTGTCAGTGTCGTGTTTCTGGTGTCCGTGCTTCATAGGTTATTATGTTGTTCTATGTTACCATTCCATTATTTGACTTATTTTCTAACATGTTATGCAATCATCGAATGTTTATAACTTAAGGTTATTCGTGCTTCCAAATCTGACTCACGGCTAGCAAACAACAATCTACCTCCAGACATTCAGAAGCTTCGCTGCCGAGCTTGTTATGAAGCTCTTCGTTTCTCTCCTCGCATTGAACAAATAGGAAAAGTATATGAGGCTATATCAACTGATTGATTTTTTGTTCTCTATACTTTATTTATTTTCGATTGTTTAATACTTTTTCTTGGGTCCTTGTAGTTGTTAGTTGAGAAAATGAGGTCATTGGGTCCTTATATTGCCTTGCATTTACGTTACGAGAAGGATATGCTTGCATTTAGCGGGTGCACACATGATTTATCTCTAGATGAAGCTGAAGAGCTACGAATTATCAGGTACCGAACTGTGGAATGTTCGGAAGGATAAATTGAATATCGTGTCGTTTTTGAAAGTTTTTGTATGCAAAACTTGTAGGGAGAACACTTCGTATTGGAAAGTAAAGGATATTGACCCCATTGAACAGAGGTCGAAAGGGTTTTGCCCCTTAACTCCAAAAGAAGTTGGAATTTTTCTTACAGCTCTTGGATATCCATCAAATACTCCGATATATATTGCTGCTGGAGAGATATATGGGGGTGAGTCTCATATGGCCGAACTGCGATCCCGTTATCCGTTGTTAATGAGCAAGGTAAGGAAGGAATTGCAGTACTCATGTTGCTCTGTGGCGCCTTTTTATGATGTTGATTAACCTTCAAGTGTGATTAATTTCAGGAAAAGTTGGCATCTTTTGAGGAGCTTGAACCGTTTTTTAATCATGCTTCTCAAATGGCTGCTCTTGACTATATTGTATCTATTGAAAGTGATGTATTTATACCCTCTTATTCTGGAAACATGGCAAGGGCTGTTGAAGGTCATCGCCGATTTCTTGGCCGTGGAAGATCAATATCTCCGGATAGGTAAAGCATTTATCTTTCATATTTGGTTAATAACCTTTTTCCATTTCATCCTTTTTAAAACTTTCTGTTTGTTCTCTCTTGTTTTAATTAGGAAAGCCCTTGTTCGACTCTTCGATAAACTAGACCAAGGAACAATGACCGAGGGGAAAAAACTGTCGTATAGGATTATTGATCTCCATAGAAGACGGTATGCAATTGGAAAAGCCTTTTTTGTTCCTTTCTTTTTTCTTATACGACGATCACAGATTGAACTTCTGTTTATGATTTTAAAATTGTTATGATATGTTGCAGGCTTGGTTTCCCGAGAAAGAGAAAAGGGCCAATATCGGGAACAAAGGGAATGGATAGGTTTCGCTCGGAAGAGACCTTTTATGCTAATCCTTTACCCGATTGCTTATGTCGGACAGAACCACCTCTCCAAAACATAAAATCAAAGGGGTAGCACTTGTGTAATTTATCAAAAAAAAGTTTAGAGGCTGATGTGTGCAGCTGGAAGGTGTGGTCGATGAGTGTATATATCGGTATCGACTCTGCAAGACAAGATTAATTTTGGAAAAAATATAAGGAAAAGAAAATCCATATTTATTTATTGGTATACACAATTTAATTGTGTTAGATGATGAGAACTTCATGGAGGATGATGGTGCTTTGAGATTACTGGATTCATTCATTTATTCTGTGAATTGTCTTGTTTATAGAGGTAAAGGTTTTTGGATGTAGCCACTTACTGAGAAATCCTAGTAGTTTTTCTCTTGATGTAAATTCTTGAATATTTATTTTATTTAAGTGATTTCAGTATTTTAACTTAAATTTAGGAGTTTGATCTCTCATTCCTTAGTAAAATTAACAACAAAAATATGGTGGGAGTTTCATTGAGCATGTGCAAAAATTAAGTGATAATTGTCATTCCATAAGCATTCATTCAAAGGGTACTCATGAGTCATGATGGTTCATAAAGGATCCATCCAAAGAGTATTCATGAAGAATTCTTATCGTCACAGCTAATCATATATTTAAATGACAAATACATTATAAATTTAAATAAAAATTATAAATTGTTTGATGATTAAAAAAAATTATATTTAATAAAAAAAATGTTACATTCTTTTGCATTTAATTATAGATTATTTTGATATAAACAAATATGAGTTTAAAAGAAGTGTACTATCGATGTAAAATATTTTATATGGTCAATGCATTACAACTTTTAAAAAGAAATATTTTATGTAATTTAAAAAAAAAATCAAATTTCTATAAAAAAAATACATTACAACTTTTAAAAAGAAATATTTTATGTAATTTAAAGAAAAAGTCAAACTTCTATAAAAAAAAATTAACAATTATGATTTCATTCACAATGTAAAACTATTTTATTCGGTATATTTCCATTAAATCCTTGAAAATTTATTAAATTTTAATTAATTGAAAAACCATATTATTTAGAAGGATCTATTTAAAGAAATCTAACCAAGAATGGGGTAGAAATAAGAGAATCCAATAGCAATTGATGGAAGTGGATAATATATATTATCTAATCTAAACTAAAGTGACCTCAGACAAACCACAAGATCTTACACTATTGCATCACTTTTTCCATTTCTCTACTTCCAAACACACACCTCAAACAATTTGGTTGTAGTTGCAACAACAATGGGTGTCTCTTTCCTCTCAATCTCAACTCTTCCTTCTCATTATCCAACTACAACTACAACCCGACACCAACCTCGTTCAGTAAGTGTTTCATTCTGCTCTCTTTCTCACATGCATTACAATGTCCTTAAACAACTATATGATGTTGTTCAAATGTATATTGTTAGGTGTCCATTTGTTGTGCTAAAATCAAAACAGATGTTAGTCATGAAGAACAACAGTTCCATTGGAAACGAAGAGACATTCTTAAATGCATTGGAGTGACTATTGGTTTGGTAAGACCCTTTCTTTCAACTGGTTGGTAACAAACAAATCAATTCTTGTAAATTAGTTTAACTGGGTTTGAACCCGAGCTGCTGCATGTAGATGTCTCTGCACATCTATCAAATGAGCTGACTTACTTAACGGGATCCTACTATCATTTATAGATATGTACTTAGTGGATAAGATTGATTTGATGATGAGTTTCGGTCAGTTGTATCTGTTTGTAGGAATCGATAACAAACTCTGGATTGCTTGTTGGATCGGCTAATGCTGCTGACCTGATTGAACGCAGGCAGCGTTCTGAGTTTCAATGTAAGATTCTATTTACAGTTGTCAACTCAACGGTTCTTTCCTTTTAGCCGAGTTCTAACTTTCTGTTCTTACAGCTGAAATTAAAGGAACTCTTTATAATGCCCTTAAGGTATATTATTGCTCACTCGCATTTACTAACAACAAAAGTAGTTTGGTTGTAGATTATACATTTGAGAATAGAATTCGTTATTTGGATATAATCTGATTTTACATTTATATCTCTTCAGGGAAACCCTGATATTGTTCCATCCATACTAACACTGGCGATAAATGATGCTTTGACTTATGATAAGGTGAGACACGTGCGCACACTCAAACACATGCATGAACCAGTGTTCTCAAATAGAAGTGGTAGCAATGCTGTAGCACTGTAGTATATCCGAATTTTAACAAAGTGCTATTGTTGCATGATACGCGATTTAGTACAAAGTGTTGTCAAATAATGACTATAGAAAAATGCTATTAGCACTGTATTGTTGCAAAATTTGAACAAAACACTGTTTTCTGTGATCCACGATTGACAACACTGGCACGTACTGATATCGATCTTCAGCATTTGCAATAAATATTGATTGGAATCTTCTTAAGTTTGTAGGCAACGAAAACGGGTGGCCCAAATGGCTCTATACGGTTCAGGTACTTCTTATTTCTTTGGAATTCCTCTTCCTTCGCTTGTTGTATGCATTAATTTTGCTTACTAATAATTGTAATAATTTTTCGGTTCTTTTCGTAATTCTGTGTGAAGCTCAGAAATAAGTAGACCTGAAAATAAAGGTCTTTCTGCAGCCTTGAATTTCATAGAGGAAGTGAAAAAAGAAATAGATTCATATTCGAAAGGTGGACCGATTTCCTATTCAGATCTAATCCAGTATGCAGGTTGACAATTTTTTGTTAAACAGTTTGTTAATAAGAATTGGCCAGAAGTTTTGGAGATATATTCAAATTCCTTCATTTTATTTACTTCAATTTTGTAGCACAAAGTGCAACAAAGGCTACATTTCTAGCTTCTGCGATTCGCAAATGCGGTGGAAATGTGGAGAAAGGAAATTTACTCTACACAGCATATGGATCAAGTGGACAGGTTTTATTTTGAACTTGTTTTCTTAGTCCATAATTCTTTTTACTACTTAAGCTTCCACTAACTGGAGCGAGCATGCAACGCGTTTAATTTTCTTTATGGATCAGTGGGGTTTGTTCGACCGACAATTTGGTAGGGCTGATACTCAAGAGCCGGATCCAGAGGGGAGAATTCCAATTTGGGAGAAAGCAAGTGTTCAGGAAATGAAAGATAAGTTTTCTGCCGTAGGCCTTGGTCCTCGCCAGGTAATTTCCATATTTTATACTACCTTTTCTGTCTTTGAATGGGACTATTGCTCAGGGTCTAAAATTTATCACAGTTGAGCCGTGACTAAATAGAGCCTCGTAAGTCGTAACTACTTGTCATAGTTTAACCGTGGGAAACCATGACTAACTTACACAGGATCTTCAAAAACTTTAGATGACTCTAATTGACATCATTGTATGCATGTCACTAATTATTTTCTTTCTCTATTTGGCTAGCTTGCTGTTTTGTCCGCATTCATAGGTCCTGATCAGGATGCAACAGAAGCCTTATTAGCATCTGATCCGGACGTTGCTCCATGGGTAACAAAATATCAACGGAGCCGTGAAACTGTCTCGCGGACAGATTATGAGGTAACTTTGTCTATCTATATATCTATTTATCTCGATTCAAACAAAGCAAAACAGTTACCGAGACTTTTGTTTGGTATTTTTTTCAGGTTGATCTGATAACTACTTTCACAAAACTGAGTACCTTTGGCCAAAAGATTAACTATGAAGCATACACTTATCCTCGTAAGAAGATCGACCTTACGAAACTCAAGTTGTAAGAATAGTGTACCATGTATCTTCATTTCCTCCATAAGACAGACATTCAATTTCAGTTTTGACTTACCTTTTTTCTCTTTTTGTTTTTAACTCAAAAATATTGAGATTCTGGTGAGGTAGAAACCATATCCTCTCATTAAGTTGAAACTAAACCAATATTCGAGAAAGGGGAAGAGTTTTACTCATTTGCTATATTGTTTTGATGATGCAAAGCTTTATTGTTTTGAGACAAATTGATCAGCTACGAGTATAATATCAATTAGTTAACCAAAAATAAGTAAAAAATAGTACTTTATATCTCATCTCAAAAGCTAATTCAATGGATGAAGTTGTCCAAACACATTTATACATCTAAGATCTCTGGATATTAATTAATATAAATAAGTTCGCATAAACCATTTTATAACAAAAGATAAAACATAATGTATGATGCGGAGCTGGTTTTACTGATCTCTATGAAACCATAGCATTTCTGCAGATGAAACATGTATTGGACCATTTCTAGTGTCTACCGTTGCAGAATCAATCAAATGAATAATTTATTTGAATATTGAATTTAAATATTCAGTGGTATTTTCGGATATGCTTCGAAAATACATTTGTTATATAAGTTTGCTTCATGATCATTCCTACTACTATTTAAGGTAAAAATTCCTCATTTTGTCTCTCATTTGTTTGCAATGATTCTGACTTTTGGTAGAAAAAATAACATTACTTCGGATATGCAAATCTGAAACGCACTTAACATATTTCAGATATGCATATTCGAAACTATGTCTGTTACAGAAAAACAGAATTATGTGTTGACAAATTTTATGTTTTCTACCGTTTTAGATATGGTTCACCTGACATGTTTCCCAAAGATGTTGTAAAGGATACAAACAATGCGAATGAGGATACTAAGCCGAAAGAGTTGAAGGACGGCGTTAAAATGATTATTGTCGCGGTAGATGTTCGACAACAATTTACAAATGATCAAGTTTTAGTGCTCGTCAACATATGCTCGAATGAGTCCGAATTGAAGCTAGCAAACTCGGGTTTGGTGTTGGGGTTGGAAGGTATGACAATGGTGAAGGTGCGAAAAACACAAGAAATGGGGAGTTTGAATTGAGTTTTCTTCTTTGAAAAACTTTTCTTTTAAAACACAATCCCCTTTTAAAAATTAAACACTTTTGCTCTTGATAAAGAATGAGAATATGAAAGCAGTAAAGAACACAATATTTTTATCTAGTTCACTTGAAAACCTCAAGTGACTCTAGTCCACCCTTCCGAGGTAATCTCTCTCTCTCTCTAACTTAATCTAATAACCCAACTGATTATTACACTTGCATAACCCAACTGGAAGTGACTAACACCGGCAAACATCAACTGTGTGTGACTAACAACCTCTAAGACTAACTGTCCTAGACTTCTTGAGAAGCTGTCACAACTGGTCTCTCAAGAAACAATCAAACAACAATTTGATATCAGGTTTGCTTACAAGTATGCTTCTACACAAGCTGATATGTAAACAAATTTTTAGTACAAGTAACTTGAAAGAATATACAGCTTTTTGCAAAGAAATAATAATGTTTGAGCATAAAGTATTCTTTGTGATTTTTCCAGTGAATTAACAAATGTTTCTTCAAGTCTTCAAGCCTTTATATAGTGTCATGCATGTGATGTAACCGTTAGAGGGTACATATGGAAATATGAAATTTGTGGTGGCTTGAGAGAACGTGGGGGACAAGATCGTACGCAGCGCCTGTCCTTCATGGTAGTGGAATGAAATGTTTGTTTGTATCATGTGCTATTGTACCACGTTAACGTTATCTTCTAACCTTATGTACTTCATAGGCTTATGCGAGCATGAGTAAGATGAGAGAATCTAACTTCTAGTTAATCAAAACTTCAAGCCTTTAGAGTCTTCAGATCTTCCTCTTCAAAGTCCTTAGCACTTGGTTTTGAAGAACATTGAATCGTAACATAAGGTTGAAAGAACTTCAAGTTTTCAGAGTCTTCAAAACCACGTCTTCAGAGTCTTCAGTACTTGGTCTTGTAATCTTGTATCATAACATAAGTTTAGAAGAACTTCAAGTCTTTAGAATCTTCAGATCCACGTCTTCAAAGTCTTCAAGCACTTGATCTTCAGAACCCTTTTCTTCTAAAACTTGAGTCTTCAACATCTTGAAATAAGTAGCACTTCTGTCTTGAGATCTTCTGACTGGTTTCTTCAGACTAACGTATAAGAGTAACTTAGCTTTAGAGCCTTCTGAAGCTTTCCTCGCTACTTGTTCAACATAACCTTTGTAGTTTAGAAGTAGAGCATTTTCTCTTCTAATGTCTTGACCACACCATCCATCAGAAGCAGAACCTGTTTGTTTATCCTTAAAAATACAACAAACATTAGTAACAAAATTGTTCACTCAAACATATTCTTTGTTATCATCAAAACTCAGAGACATAATTGCATAACCAAATCTTGTTCTAACAAATGACACTAGTAGAAGACAAACATTTGCAACGATGACATGCGAGAGAATTAGAAAATATGTTCCAAAAATTTGGAAATTAAAACAAGAAGACACATGATTGATAAAACGTGTATATCGACTTAAGCCGAAGGAGAAGAAAATTATTTTGGAAATGTTGTTCATCAAAGAATCTATGTTTACTCAATTATAAAAGAATCCATAAGATTCCGACAATTCATCGTCAATAAAATAAAGTAGCATTCAGCCCCCCAGTGTTACGTATCAGAGCATGACGCAGACTCGAAATAAATAACGAGTAACTTCCTCTAATGCTCTAGTGCGGATCACCTGCATGTTACCCATGTAGAGGTAACATTCAAACAGAAAGAGTGAGATATCACAACAATATAAAAAGAATACATAATAATAAGTAGATAGAAATTTATTTCATGCATAGTCATACAATCCTCCTCTCACACCTTCACACCATTTACAACAATTATAAGACATATTAATTGAATAAACATACTCCCAAGTAAGACTCATCATCCAATCACTATGTAGAACCTACACCATCTACATCATTTGATATCATGTTAATAATAATGCAATGCAATGAGACTGACTCACCGACTTAATGCATGTGGTACCTTTCAACATGGCATAAGTCCTCATCATCATGCCAATATAGGGCATCAACATATCATAAGCCCTCATCATCACGCAAATACAAGTCATCAATAGAGCGTAAGCCCTCACCATAAATGCATGCAACATAGATATGCTACAATGACATTCATATTCATCATACACACCAATACAGACCCTCGACAAAGCATAAGCCATCACCATAAGTACATGAGGGTTGTTGCCGTTGTAATACACTTCTGCCTTAATAAAAAATTCAGGAAGATATATTGTTTTGAGATGTCTTACCCTATAACCAGAGGTCCCATATTTACACAAATAATGATGCATTCTAGACCACACAAACGTGTCAGTGCAATCAGGACCTTTCAAATATGTCGGTAAAATCTCATCCGTTGAAAAAACCTAAAATTATATCCTACAAAAAATTTCAATATAAAAATTTCTGGATCACCAAAATTTTCAAATACACCGCTGAAAATTTACTCATAAAAAATTTGGCAGGAGTATATCAAAAATTCTATTCGAAAATTTCTGTATATCTCATTAAGAGCAAACTTGAAATAAAAATAAAATAAAAAATAACATATTTAATTTTGAGGGTGAGAGGCTAATTTCTCCAAAAACAACCATACATCCTAACAAATTAGACAAAAAAATTTAAATTACTTAGTAAATCCTAAAAAAAAAAATTCCGACTAACTACTACTATATTAAGCCTGACACGAACCATACACATTAAACATGTCACTTTGTTCTAAGTAATGTTACCACTAGATTAACCCAATAAATTCTTAGCAGAGGAAAATTTTAATTTTGTGCAACACAATGGATTCTCCACAAGACGCTGTAGACGAAAACTTCCGATTCTTCAACCCATCTCCCAAACCCTCCATAAACCCTTCACCCGCCGCCACCACCACCATCCCTCAAATCAATCTCGTTACCCACGAAAACCCTAACTCCATCACCGAAAACCCCACCACATTCTCCGAGCTCGGACTCTCCGAATGGGCGGTGAAAACCTGCAAGGAGCTCAGAATGTTAACGCCACGCCGCGTGCAGCAGTTCTGCATCCCGAAGATTCTAGAAGGCCGTCATGTAATCGGAATCGACGAGACTGGAAGTGGCAAAACGGCGGCGTTTGCGCTTCCTATACTCCAGCGTCTGGCTGAGCATCCGTTTGGTGTGTTTGCGCTCGTGGTGACGCCAACTCGCGAGCTTGCGTTTCAGCTGGCGGAGCAGTTTCGTGCGCTTGGTTCCTCGATCCGACTACGTATTGCTTTGATTGTTGGTGGTATGGATATGCTTAGACAGACTAAGGAGTTGGTTGCTAGGCCTCACCTTGTTATTGCTACTCCTGGAAGGATCAATGTTTTGCTTAAGGATAATCCTGAAATTGCTCCTGTTTTCTCCAGGACTAAGGTAATGATCATGGTGATGAATTTGGTGAATAGTTTGTTATTTCCTTAATTTGTCTGTGTATTTGGATTGGCGGTGGAAATAATTGATTTTGACATAATTAAATTTGGTAGAATTGATTTTAATAGAATTTAGACTAGCAGAATTGAGTTTGTATGAATTGATTTTAATAGAGTTGAGTTTAGCAGAATTGATTTATGTTTGGATACATTTATGTAAAAGTGAGTTGGACAACAAATTTCACTGTAAATATCACGTTTAATCTCAGAAGATACAAATTCTAGCTTCAAGTAGAATCAATTCCGGAGATAAAGTAAATTCTATTTTAGAAGAACCAAACACCTCAAAATCACTCCAAAATCAATTCTACACCTCCCGAATTGCCTTTGCCTACCAAACATGTTATTTGTGTTGTTACTCTTATTTTGATGTGCATATGAATATTTAATAATGCATTTCTTTGTTTTAAAACATTATAAATAAATTAAACATTGCTATGATTATGCTCTAATTGAATCTTGCTTTTGTAGTTTCTTGTCTTGGATGAAGCAGATCGAGTTCTGGATGTTGGGTTTCAGGACGAATTGAAGTTTATCTTTCAGAGCTTACCAGAAAGCCGACAAAACCTATTCTTTTCTGCAACTACAACTAGTAATTTGCAAAAGTTGCGTGAGCGTTATCAAGATAAGCTGTATGCTTTTGAGGCTTATGAAGGGTTTAAGACAGTTGAAAAGCTTACTCAACAAGCTGTATTCATCCCTAAAAAGGTGAAGGATGTGTATTTGCTGCATATCTTGTCTAAAATGAAAGATACGGGAGTTCGGTCTGCCATTGTCTTTGTCTCCACTTGCAGGTATCTCTCTAGATGATGATTTGTTTTAATTTTCTATTTCCATTTTTTGTTGGGGCCATGTTGCCACTCTGTGATCTTACATTGATTAAACAACTCTATCTTCTATCAGTTTTGTAGATGATATAAAGATTAGTTTCATTTACTTGTATTTTAAAACAATTTTAGAATCATATTCTCAGAGGTAAAAGGAAATTGTTAAGCCAAAATAAATGTAAATAGGATAGGAATATAGTTTCATTTACTTGTATCATAAGACAATTTTAGACACGTTCGAAAAAGTAACTACAAATAGGATAGGAGCGTAGTTCTTCTTCCGAGCCATGATTGCTTACACATAGTTGTTCTACTAGTGGAAGTGTTTATGATAGTTATCTAAATATTATTTTGTTGATACTCTTAACAGTTCCTAAATTGCAGAGATTGTCATCGTTTAAATTTAATGCTGGAAGTGCTTGATCAGGAAGCAGCAGCCCTGTATTCATTCAGATCACAGGCTCAGAGGCTTGAAGCACTTCATGAATTTAAATCAGGAAAGGTTCCTATATTACTAGCAACTGATGTTGCTGGCCGCGGTTTGGATATTCCTACAGTTGACCTTGTTATTAATTATGACGTTCCAAGGTTACTCTTCTTTTCAACTTTTGCTGTTTTATTTGTTCGTCTTTGAGTCATTTGATGAAACATATTTTTTACTATTCGCCCGCAGGATTCCACGAGATTATATCCATCGTGTTGGTCGTACTGCAAGAGCAGGTAGAGGCGGACTTGCTTTGAGCCTTGTCACCCAGGTAAACACATTTTATTTTAGGTGTAAGAGGAAATATTTTAGTTTTTATTCTGTTTTCACTTTTACAGGATTTACAAAACTTTCACATGTTTTCTATTTTCAAGGATTTGTGTAGATAACACTGCTAATATAACCCTGGTGAAAACAGAAAACATTTTCTTAAATTAAATGGAACCTTAAATATCTTTTTCTATTGTTTGAAGTTGAGTTTTCATGCATTGAATGTATTGATTTATTTATTCTTGTAATTCTTATGTTGACTAGCTGCTACGTCTGCAATACATTAGGGGTGAAATGATGCTGTGAATGCCATGTTTTCTTTTTGATGATTGTTTTTATGGGTATGATTAGTCCTTTAGCAATTTTTTGTAATGGTGATTTGAAATTGAAATCTTAAACTAGTTGTAGCATGTATACTGATGCTGGTTTTAAAATAACTTCTCGGCTTAGAAAATCTTTCCAAAAAATTCAACAACGTGCTTTTACTTTTTAACTTTTTATACTATTGGTATTGTGAATCAATTTGGTCATACACATCCTGTTACTGTTGCTTGTATAATACTTGGTATGCTACTTGGTATGTTGTTTGGTATTTGGTAGTTTCTTGAAGTATACTCCCTCCCTCCGTCCCAAATTATAAGAGAAAGTTACTTTTTAGATTCATTGAATAATTAATGTATTTGATCTATATATAGACCAGATACATTAATTATTCAATGAATCTAAAAAGTAACTTTCTCTTATAATTTGGGACAGAGGGAGTAGTTATGTAATGGTGTTGGACTGTTTCCGTTGTGACGAAGGTGGTTCATTTTAGGATTCTGATATTTGTTTTGCACTGATTTCCTATTGTCATCAAATAAATTTGACATTTGCAGAATGATGTTGATCTCGTTCGTGAAATAGAGGCCCTTACCAAAAAGCAACTTGATATGATTGAATACAAAGAAAATGAGGTGCTTTCTCTCATGAAAAAGGTACGTTTTTATGTGTAGCCTGTTCATCTAGCATACGAATTGCAAATTAGATGTTATATTATCGTCTCTACTTGATTGTGGCTTGTTAGTATTATAGGTTTTTAAACTTGTCTACTTTGATGCGTTGTAGGTTTTCAGTGCTAAAAATGTTGCAAAAATGAAGATGATAGATGATGGGTTTGAAGAGAAAGCAAAAGAGAGGAAAAAACAGAAACTGAAAATGTTAGAAGAAAGAGGATTATTAAAGCAAAGAAGTAAGAGAAAAAGAAATAAAGAATTTTCAAAGAAACATGAAAAGGTGGAATTAGATGCATCAGCAGATAAAGCATCACTAAAGAAAAGAAGTAAGAAGAGACACTAAATTATTATACCTAGGAATCAATTCTTAGGATTATAGTTTCTCTAAACAAAAAAAGGGATTTTGAAGAGTGCGTCTTATTAAGAGGCAAAAATGAATATTTTGAAGAATTGGACAGAGGGGAGGAGCTAAATCATAGTATATGTATCATACGATTGCAGATTTTGATTTGTTATATTAGAAGATTTGGAGTAAATCCTGAAACTAATCCCTCAAATAGATTTTGCAAATGATGTGCAATTTTGGCTGATTATGATGACACTACTGATTTTGATTCATTAAATTATTAACAATAATGTCTACCCGTTAGAATTATGTTTTATTTTGTGGTTTTGATTTTATAATATTATGGCAACTATTTTGTCAATCCCTTCTCTTGAAAAAGGGCTAGTTTGATTTTATAATATTATGGCAACTATTTTGTCAATCCTTTCTCTTTCTCTTGAAAAAGGGCTAGTTTGATTTTATAATATTATGGCAACTATTTTGTCAATCCTTTCTCTTGAAAAAGGGCTAGTTTTGATAAATGTCAGTTAGACATCTTGTAAGTTGGAATACCAAAATCTCTTTGTTCTTCCTACTCTAATTTTTTTTCCTTATGCATGATAACTGCAAAAGTTTGGGATGCAATTTTTAGTTTCTTCCATTCTTAAGCAAAACCTTGGTCAAGTTGACTTTGATCTAAGCTCAACTGCAAAACCTTGGTCAAGTCAAATCTTGATCTAAGCTCAAGAACACCAAAAGCACTCCAATCTCTAAGTGAGTAACACCAAAAACAATATCGACTCTCTGAGGAAAGATTATGAATCTTTTTTCAATCAAGTATTTTCTAAGATACAAAAGTGGGATACTCT